>VDFB02000008.1:239456690-239539536 GCA_007258455.2 Sequoia sempervirens | reverse complement strand
AAAGAAAAAAAGGGGGGAGAGGGATGGGGTGATGGAGATTAGAAAGAAGAGACTGCCCTGATGGGGGGGGTAAGATGAGGATGAGGGGAGAATTAAAGTAAAGACGATCTGGGGCTAGCAAGATTGTGTACTGATAAATGGTTGATGTGTATGCAGAGCTTGGGGCAGATACAGACACACGAGCGATGATTGGAGGCACTGACAGTGGCTCTAGCAGCGATAACAGGTGTGGATCATGCGGCCTTAGAGCATGCGAGGTTATTGCATTTTTTAGAAGTACCAGTGATGAGGGCACATCGAGCGATGCTAACAGCCTTGATAGAGAGATGGAGCTCAGAGACATCGACATTTCGGCTACCGATGAGGGAGGTTACGGTGATGCTGGAGGATGTATGGCGCATCCTGAAGCTGCCGATATCAGAGATTTTGTTGAGTGATGTGGTGTCGAGTGGGGCCGAGTTGAGGCAGACTATGATAGTGCTATTTGGTCATGTTGCCCTGCCGCTGCAGGGTCAGCAGTTGGATTTAGATGGATGTCTGACAGTGGGAGTACCAGCTTTGCCTTTATTCTTAGTTGGGTTGATTAGTGGGATATTAGTGCCAGATCGTAGCAGGCAGTATTGCAGTTTGTGGTTCATGGAGCCGATTCGACACATTGTGGAGTGGCGTGAGAGACAGATTGCATGGGGTGCTTGTGTCCTAGCCCAGTTGTATAGAGATATGCATCTAATTTTTTATTGGGAGGCAGTGAGTTTGACACACATGACCTTGTTACAGGTGTGGGCATGGGAGCATATTAGGGTGACGAGACCGATTGTTGTTCAGGAGGGAGATGTGGATGATACAGAGTCACTGGCATGGAGGTATGGAGAGGCGAGGGGCTAGGTTATTCGTCATAGGTGGTTGGGAGATGTGGAGGGATGAAGGAGGATGATAAATGATTTAGAGGAGGGAGACATAGTGTGGCGACCATATATGTGTCGACGCTTCAGGGGATGGAGAGAGTAGACTGTGAGACAGAGTGAGTATTTTATGGCTTAGTGTATCCTGGTTGGGATTCTTTCGTGGATAGTGGAGATGCATCGACCGGATAGGGTGCTCAGATAGTTTGGGTAGACATAGGATATTTCTGGTGCGCCAGTGATGTTTCAGTGACTCACCAGAGAGCAACCATGGGGGCGTGCGATTAGCCCTACAGAGGCTAGAGCATCATGGGTAGCGACAGTGCAAGTAGCCTATCCTGGGAGATGTGTGGGAGCAGAGGATGTAGGAGTGACAGAGCCAGATGACCGGTGGTTTCACAACCACTTATGGGAGAGGATTACACCATTGGTGCTGATTGTAGGAGCCATCGGATTTGAATCAGAGGATGAGCAGCATGGGGCTAGAGAGGGAGTACGACATGAGGGTGAGAGAGGTCCTGAGCCGGAGAGGGGAGGAGAGAGGATGGAGGCAGTGGGACGGGCAAGTAGGAGGAGGAGGAGGAGGGTGAGAGAGGCGATACGATAGGAGAGGAGAGGAGATCCAGACCTAGATGCGGGAGGACAAGAGGGTAGGAGAGATCTAGAGCTAGATGCAGGAGGATAGGAGGAGTCAGAGGTGGAGATGATACATGCAGTGGAGGGTAAAGGGGGCCGGCAGACTGGTATAGGGGGCAGAGTACGATAGAGGAGAGTGTTGGTACAGGTGGAGCATGGAGGGGAGGGACAATAGGATGGGGGTCAGGAGGAGATGGAGGCCTAGAGTCAGCCAGAGTTGATAGCGGGCAGGAGGCGACTGATGAGGGTACAAACTGTGACAGAGTAGGGGGGTGTCCGAGAGGATACTGAGGCTAGGAGTCAGCCAGAGAGGATGGGGAGTAGGGGATGGAAGAGGGGGGCATATGGTATCAGGGCAGGAGCCTCCCATTGTGGAGATAGGGGAGAGTGAGGAGGAGCAGCGGGAGATAGGAGAGCCGAGGAGATTGATGAGAGTGGGGAGACATGGGCAGCCGCAGAGAGTGCGATTCTTTCCTTCCATAGAGGACTTGGAGGGTTAGCAGGAGGAGGAGGATAGGGAGAGTGATGAGGCTATGGAGATAGATGGTGATGTGCCAGATATGAATGTTTGGGATGTAGAGCCATTAACGGTGGTTCCTATCATTTCCTTAGGGGATTCGATTGTTCAACCGAGAGACATTGTGGAGAGTCTTCAGAGTATAGATCAGAGGTTGAGGGTGGCAGAGGCAGAGGTGATCAGACTCAGAGTCGAGCTATCAAGAGCACTAGTAGTAGGTCAAAGGACTGATAGATTTATGGTAGAGGTGATGTGGAGAGAGAAGGAGGTACTGCTGGCTGACATATAGGGGCTACGAGATGAGTTAGCTATTATTAGTTGGGACTGTGACAGACTACAGGCGGAGATAGTTATTTTGTAGGCCAAAGGGGCATCAGTGGGGATGACTAATCATGTATTAGCAAGTAGTGGGCAGCAGGTGGATGATCTCCGATAGGAGCGAGATGAGCTACGAGACAGAGTGTTTTGCTTAGAGTAGACGATGGGAGAGATGGGGGTGATGCAGGAGAGGGAGAAACAGGTGAGGGAGTAGGTTCGTATTATGTAGGTGGAGAGAGATGTAGCACAGACGTGGGTACAGGTAGTGGAGGCAGAGAGGGATACAGTGCAGGCGCGAGTTCAAGTGTTGCAGGATGAGAGAGAGTTGTCAGAGGCACATATTCATTCTCTTTAGAGGAGGAGAGAGGAGACAACTTTAGAGGTATTAGTATTGTAGGGTGAGTGAGATGCAGCATTGTCGAGAGTCTAGGAGCTACAGGGGGAGAGGGATGGAGCAGTGGTTCAGGCGCAGGCTACAGAGAGAGAGAGATGTTGCAGAGAGATGGATGCAGATGCTGCAGGGGGAGCGGGATGCAGTAGTGGTACAGTGGCAGTCTATGTAGGGCAGCGATGTGATAGGGAGAGATATGCATGGATTACAGAGGGAGAGGGATGCCGCAATAGCCAGGGCGATGGCTGCTGAGGAGATGAGAGATTAGATGCAGGCGGAGATGGCACAATTATGCTTATCCCAGGAGGCTTGGGAGCAGGAGAGGAGGATGATTACGAGGGATCAGGATAGGTATCATCAGGAGTGGAATTCCGCTCGGGTTCAGGTTACGGAGTGAGAGGAGAATGCGAGAGAGGCAGGATTTTGGATGGCCGCATACTATCATTCAGTTCCAGGCCCGACCTAGTGGATATTTCAGTATACTCGTCAAGCACCCCAGATGCCAGCGCCATCCTAGTCACTGGGGACACAGACTTGAGGTTACAGTGATTCACCGAGTGCTACACCAGATAGGAGATTAGTACCGAATTCTCCACAGAGATCAGATGTGGGTAGCTCATTTGGGAGGTGACAGGTTACTGAGTTTTTGACAGATGTGGGGTGGAGCATGTAGGATTTATTGACAGAGATCAGAGAGGTTCCACATCTCTAAATTTTGTATTTGATTATGTGATGGATATATGATAGATTTTGATGTATGTGACCCACACATTATATTATTATGACATGAGATAGTTCTTATTGGCATTATGTAGTATGTTTCCTTTTGTTATGGGTGACTATATGCATGTTTATATGATATTTCCTGCTTAGGTGGATGGATCATTTATGCATAGGTGGATGATTTTAGATGTTTATGATGGTATACACACATGTTGCATTTATGATGATTTATATGTATGGATGCCTAGTCAACTTATTTATCATGTATGTATATGTGTATGATGGATTTTGTATGGACATTTTACATATGCAGGATGTGATGTATGATGAGTCTGACACTTTGTGATGCAGGTGGTGATGTATGTATGGATCTAACATGTGGTGATGCAGGTGGCGATGGATGCGTGGTTAATAGAGTGATTTTGATATGCAATAATGCTTTGGTAATTGTATAGGAAGTAACATATGGCCATAAGTACCAATAAGGATTTCCAAGATAATGGAAAGTGGGAATGTATTGATTGTGAAAATGGGTGTCAGTTGGCATCTGTCAAAAATCACGAGTATCTTGAGAAGAATGGGAAAGAGAGGGAGAAAGTGTTTGCACAACTAAAATCATAGGGTGAATGCAATGCAATAGATGATGAAATGCAATCCTAATATGAGTTGCCATCTTTGGAGCATTGATAGTTTCTATAGCATAAGGTACCAGATACCCTGATATATAAGACCAGGGCCAATAGGCATCCAATGCATAAAACAAACACAACAAGCAAAAAGGGGCTACCCCAACACCCCAAGGTCATGATGACCTTGGTTGGGCCAGGCATTGGGATAACCAAAAACACACAAGGATGCCCCAACATAACACAAGACCCCATGGATCCTGGTGGGTACTACGTGGGACAACCAAAAAAGACAGCGACAAAGAAAAGACCAAGATGAACCCATATGTCAACTAGTCAAAGCACACCATGATATGATGGATCAAGGTGACCATGACAAGTGTTGATAATGAGTTCAAATGATAAATAAATTCCAAAACATGAAAATATCATAATCAAAACATCCTTTGCCATAGGATCAGGGTGATGGATGGGATCGATGAGGTTTGCTAGGAAGGATGCATCCTGTTGAGACCGATGATGGATACTAAACTAGAATGACCCAATTTGACACCAGATGCTTTTTATTAACTAAATATTTCAATAATTTACGGAGTTTATTTGAGAATAATAGGCCAGATGGAGACACAGACTGACACATCCTACAAACCTAGGGGCTCGGGGGCCGATCAAAGATTAGCCTTGCCTACGTGAAAGCGCAGAGCCCTCGTAGTTAATGAAAAGACCATGGATAAAGCGGAAAGAGGAAAATGGTGACTGATGATGACAGACATAAAACACGAAAGAAAAATGCCCCACGGGAGGATTAAATGACCAACCTTGCCTACATGAAAGTGTAGGGGCAATGTAGTTCGACTAGTGATGCGGAAGGACGAGATCTAGATGGAGACTGACACGATGGATGATCCTACATGATGACACGGACCGACCGACAAAGGGAACGAAAGACACAAGCTCAAAATAGGATACAAAAAAGCTCAGGATGGGGGATAGGCTAGATGGGTCGTCCAATGTTCAATCAATATATACCAAGTGGCCTAGGCTAAGGTGGGTGAGGATGCAGATGAAAGCATAAAATAACTAGGATGTCAGGTAGATAATGATTAAGCCCTCTACGGATGACGCCTGTGACCAGGTTTTCACCATCCATACTTATCTAAGGTGCCACCAAGAGGTGGTTTTCACCATAAGACGGATTTATTTTTCTTTACTATTTTTTTTGGATCTTTTTGTTACTTTTTTGATTTTTTTGATTTTTTGATTTTTTTTAATTTTTTGATGGGGTTACCAAGCGGACTTAGGCATAGAACTTCTTCAAATGCATGATATTGATGGGTTCGTCAAGGGGATATCCTTCAAGACTAGCCAACCTATATGCCCCAGATCCATATTTAACGACTATGATATAGGGTCCTAACCAATTTGCCTCAAATTTTCCTTTCTTGTCTCGGTCTTCCTAAGTGCGCTGGTTTTCCTTAAGAACAAGCTCGCCCACCTGGAATTATCGAGGATGAACCTTCTTATTGTAATTACGTTTGAGGTGATTTTGGTATGCTTGTAGATGATCATAAGCTTTTATTCTTCGTTCATCCAGTAATTCCAGCTGTGCAAGCCGTGCAACTCGAGCATCTTCTTCGCTGATAAGATTCTTTAGAGAAATTCTCAGTGATGGAAGCTCAACCTCAATTGGCAAGACGACTTCAGCACCATATACTAAAGAATAGGGGGTGGTGCTTGTCGGGGTGCAGATGGATGTGTGATATGCCCAGAGAGCAGGATGAATATGAAGGTGCCAATCTCATCCAGTGTTATTGACAACCTTTTTGAGGATACAGATAAGGGTCTTGTTGGTTGCTTCTGCCTGACCATTACCCTGGGGGTAATAAGGTGTTGACCAACGGTGCTAGATATGGAAGGTGTCACAAAGGTTTTTCATGGCTTGGTTTTTAAAAGGTTTTCCGTTATCAGAAAGGATGGTGGATGGGATACCATATTTGCAGAGGATATGGTAGAGGATAAATTTGGAAATCTGAGTATCGGTGATCTGTGAAAGGGGCATTGCTTCCACCCACTTGGTGAAGTACTTAGTTGCGGTAATGATGAATGTATGGCCATTGGATGATGGTGGGTAAATCTTGCCAATCAAGTCGAAACCCCATTGAGAAAAGGGCCATGGTGCTAGGAGGGGCTGAAGATCTCGTGCTGGGGCGTGAATCAAATTTGCATGTTGTTGGCATGGAAGGCATTTCTTCACAAATTCACAAGCATCATGTTCCAATGTAGGCCAATAATATCCAGCTCGTAGGATCCTTTTGGCCAAAGCCATACCATTTGAGTGAGCTCCACAAATACCACCATGTACTTCTATTAGTGTCACGCAGGCCTCAGTCTCATTCAGACATCTAAGGAGGATTCCATCATACCCGTGATGATAAAGCGTATCACCAACAATGATGTATCGGGAAGAACGATGGATAAAGAATTTGCGTTGGTTACGTGTAAGTTCTGGGGGTATGATATTATCACGAAGATAAGTGTATATGTCTTGGTACCACGGGGAGGCGGGACCTACAATATCGCACACCATATCAGTCTCAGGAACATCATATGCAGGGATTAAAAGCTGTTCAACAAGAAACTCACATTTTGTTTGGTCTTTAGGCATGTCAATTAGGGAACCAATAGTGGCCATTGCGTCTGCCGCTTTGTTCTGTACCTGAGGGATTTGGTCAAGCTGTATGAAGGTGAAATATTTCTTGAAATCATCCACCATGCATTTATAGGGTAACAATTTATCATCTTTCGTGAGGAATTCATCATTGACTTGTCTAATGACTAGCAAAGAATCACCAAAGACCTTCAAATGAGTTATGTGCCACTGCTTTGCAATTCTGAGGCCGGTGAGGAGAGCTTCATACTCTGCCATATTGTTGGTACATGGGAATGCTATCCTAAATGATTTTGGGATGTAGTCACCTTGAGGGGTAACTAATAAAATTCCTACCCCAGATCCACTATGAGTGTATGAGCCATCAAAATACAACGTCCAAGCTGGTGCTTCTGTAACTGTGTAGATTTCTTCATTTGGGAATTCAGTGTCTAGGGGGTAAGCATCTACTAATGGTGCTTTAGCCAATTGATCAGTGATGACCTGTCCTTTTATGGCTTTTCACTCTACATATTCTATGTCAAATTCACTTGGGAGCATGACCCATTTGGCCATGCGGCCAGTCAGAGTGGTTCTAGATAACAGATACTTCAGGGGATCAATTTTAGCGATTAATTTGACTGGATGGCTGAGAATGTAATGACAGAGTTTCTGTGTGCTGAAGACTAGTGCAAGGAAAACTTTTTCCATGGGAGAGTAATTTAACTCATAGCCAACTAGTGTTTGACTGATGTAGTAGATTGCCCTCTCTTTGAATGACTCATCATGTTGTGCCAACAATGCCCCTAGTGTGATTGAAGTAGCAGAGATGTACAATAGGAGGGGTTTTCCTGGAATAGACGGCATCAAGATCGGTGGATGAGCTAAATATTCCTTAATTTTATCGAAACCCATCTAACACTGCGGGGTCCATCGGAAGGTGGAGTCTTTCTTCAAAAGATAGGTGAATGGCTGACATTTATCTACTAGCTGGGCTATGAACCGACGGATGGACTGCATCTTCCCCTGGAGGCTTTGTAACTGCTTTAGATTGTGTGGTGGTGGCATGTCCATAATAGCCTTTACCTTGGTGGGATCAACTTCAATACCCCTTCGGGAGACTATAAAACCCAATAATTTTCCTGATGTGACCCCAAAGACGCACTTTTTTGGATTCAGCCGCAACTTGTAATGTTCCAACCGTTCAAAGATCTACTTCAGGACAGTAGGATGTTCTGCTTGTGTTTTTTATTTTCCTAGCAAGTCATCAACATAATCCTCCATGATGATATGGATGAGGTCATGGAAGATGACCGTCATCACTCTCTGATATGTTGCCCCTGCATTTTTGAGACCAAAGGGCATAACATTGTAACAGAAAGTACCCCAAGGTGTTGTGAAGGTGGTCTTATGTTGGTCTTCAGGTGCGATTCGAATCTGATTATAACCAGAGAAGCCATCCATAAGGGAGAGCATCTCATGTCTTGCTGTGAGATCGACCAACATGTCAATGTTAGGTAGAGGGAAGTCATCTTTTGGGCAGGCCTTGTTAAGGTCCCTGAAGTCTATGCAGACTCGAATGTCTCCATTTGGTTTGGAAACTAGTACTATATTGGAGATCCACTCCGAGTAGTCAATTGGTCTAATAAAACCTGCCTCTAGTAACTTTTCCAATTCCTTTTTGACTAGCAATGCAACCTGCGGATGCATCTTGTGGAGTTTTTGTTTGACAAGCTTGGCATCTAGGCGAACATCTAGATGATGAACTACTAAGGCAGGGTCTAAACCTAGCATGTCTGAATATGACCAAGCAAAGTTGATGATTCCTTCTCGGAGTAGCTGCATGATGACTGGATACTCCTGTTCTGAGAGTGACTTAGCCACATAGGTGATTTTAGGATTTTCAGTAGTACCCAGGTTAACTTCTTGAGTTTCTTCAATTAGAATAGATGATCGAGCAGATAACTGAGTTCCCACAAGGGGAAGATGAACATCTCCATCTTCCAGCGCCTCTTCGAGGTTTTCGCCATCAGATGTGTCCTTTATTTTTACTTTTTCAAGGTCAGGAAGTGCCTCAAGGAGGTTTTCACTAGATGACCACTTTTTACTTTTCTTATTCTTATTTTTGCAACTGGAGTGTTCATCTTCCCCCAATCCCATAAGGTTGACATATGTATCCGCGGACATATTGACAGGTGTGGTATTATGTAGGTCCCAATCAATAAGCTCAGGGTGACAAAGGGATAGGCTAATGGTGCAGACAGATAGGCATTCGAACATGGATGATAATTCGGTGTGATCAACATCATCATATGCACGTATGATGGACTCCTCGTCGGGTATGTCTTCCAATGAGCCATTGTCCACGGCGATACTATTAGAAGTATTAGATGATGTTACAGGGCTTTTATGTTTTCTGTCATACCTAATGCCTATGTTTTTTCATAGCTTCGGTGTATCAATCGGTTGCAACCACCCTTGTTCTTCTTTACCTAGGCCCCTGCCTTGATAGTTATGTTTTTGTATGAACTTTGTTGGCCAGGGGTACTTTTCCTAAAAATATTCCTGTAGAGGAGTTTCTGGCTGGGGTTCTTCTCAGTAGACCCATTGGCTTATGCCTCTTCTGGTGCATCAATCTTGACACTTGGAGATCTGAAAGTAGTGGTAGGGATGTTTTTACTACTGAAGGTGATAGTCTTGTCTTCCTTTTGTGTAGCATGTGAAGGTTGACCATACTCATGTGGTGACGGTGGCATGGTTGCTACATTGAGGGCCGTATGCATTTCGTATTCACCACACCCTTTGTCAATGATCTGGACTTTGGTGACTGTAGGATCTGTGGTGGAGGATGAAGTGGTCATTGCGGTGGAGGGTGGATTAGCGGATGATGAGTGGGATGCCCCCATTTCAACCCCGGGACAATAATGTAAATGGGGAAATGATGCTTCCAAAGCACGACAATATTCAAATGGTTGGGGGTCAGCGTAGATGGTGACTTCTTGTCCGTTGACGGGGAATTTTAGGCACTGATGGTATGTGGAGGGGACTGCTTGCATAGCATGGAGCCATGGACAGCCCAGGAGGAGATTATATGGTAAGTCCAGATCAAGGACATGACAAGTAGTATATTGAAGCACAGGTCCCACTTGGATAGGAAGACTGATAATTCCTTCTGAATTTCTTTCTGCATTATCATAGGCTTTGATTGTGATGATCTGGTTACTTAAATCCGCTTGAGTATACCCCACCTGTTTTATGAATTTCAAAGTACACAAATTGAGGGCAGAGCCATTATCTACCAAGACCCTTTTTATTTTATGGCGAGCAACCATGACTTCAATATGTAAGGGGCGATTATGATTGACATCAATGTTTGGCATATCGTTTTGGCTAAAGTGCAGGTGATGAGATAAAGCCAAGTGTCCCACCAAAGCTTGGAATTGCGTGGGGTCGATGTCATTTGGCACATGGGTTTCCTGCAGGGCTCTATTGAGGATTTCTTGATGTACCGGGGAAGACTTAAGCAAATCCAAAATGCATATATGAGCAGGGGTTTTTCTTAAGTGATCAAGGATGTTGTACTGAGAGCTTACATGATTTGATTGGGTGGGCGCAGAGGCTGCAGGGACAGTGATGTGGGCTCATCGTGTAGTAACAACACATTGAGGGTCTTTGGCTTTAACATGTATCATGGATACACGGGGTTCCACCTGCTCAATGTAATGAATAACACCTTCGTAATTGAAGGGCACATTCTTATAGCTCACATTATTTGTACTGTTTCCTTGGGGATTATTGCTAGATGTGCTTGGGCCTTGATTATGGTTCGGAAAGGCATTCTGATATATCTACAATTGAGCATTGGACGACGAAGCTTGACTGGGGTCAACCTTGATATCACCTCGATCAATGAGATCTTGGACATAGTTTTTTAGACCCTGACACTTGTTTAAATAGTGTCCTTTAATTTTATGGAACTCACAATATTCATTTTCCTTAAACCATGCGGGCTTGGGTTTGGACTCATCAAATGGCTTGGTGACAGGGTATGTGATGGGATAATTGATTTGTAACAACTTATTAAAAACAACACTCAGAGGTTCTCCTAATTGAGTGTATTGACATTTTGTGTTCCCTTGATTGTTCTGGTTTGACTGTTGAGGAGGACGAGGTGCCCCCTGTGGTACAGATATGGTGTTGGGTGTAGACGGTTGTTGTTTTTGGGATGTATTAGCCACTTGGACGTGTTTAGTGTCTGTCGTGCCATCATTCACTGCATTCTTGTTCTTGTTCCAGAATCGCGGTTTGTCGCCAAATGACTTCTCTTTATCATGACTATGTATTTTGATGTGTCCTTTGGCAATAAGGGCACGTTCAAGGATGGGCCCCTTTTCTACTATCTCCATGAAGGTGGTGACACAATGTAACCTAAAATTATGGGCCATGTTAGGATGAGAGTTTTCCACGAAAAGAGTGGCCATGTCTTTTTCCTTCAGAGGGGTCTTCATTCGGCTTGCTAATGCACGCCACCGTTGTAGGTAGCTAGTAAAGGTTTCCCCCTCACGTTGTTTTTCTTTGAGGAGATCTAAGGTGTCTGTATCCTTCTCCAAATTGAAAGAGAAGTAGGATACAAATTTTTCTGACAGGTCTGCGAAAGTTTTTATGGACCTTTTTCGAGAGTCATGAACCAATCTAAGGCGTGGGTTGCTAGGCTTCGTGGGAACAAACACATGAGATAGTTATCATTGTACATGACTTCTTGACACTGGGAATAAAACTCCTGCAAGTGAGCCTTAGGGTCTTTGTTTCCCTTGTATTTGTCAAATTTTGGTATCTCGAAATGTTTAGGAAACGAGATTAATGAGATGGAGGGATCAAATGGATATGGGCATATGTCTTCAAATTTGAATGATTGTTTGGTAGCCCCGACTTGAAGGTCCTTAAGTGCGGCTTTGATTTCCAACAGATCCGAGCTAGTGTGTGGCGGGTTGGAGGGATATTGATGATAGGATGATAAAGGATCCTGCTGAAAGGGCGTCGGATTGTTGAAATACGGATTTGGATGATTGGAAGATGATATGGCTTGCTGGTAAGACAGAGGATTTTGTTGATACGAGGGGTGTTGTTGTGGGGTATAGTACATATTTGTTTGATAAAAGTGTGGGGTAGGTTGTTGAGGAACTTGGATGGGACGTTGCGTGTTGGTTTGTTGGTGTTGAAGGTATTGTTGTGATTGTTGGGAGGTAGCATAAAGCGGTTGTTGGTGAAATTGCTATTGATTGTGATAGTAGTAGTGTTGGGGAGGTTATTGTTGTGATGTCAAATGTTGTATGGGCCAAGATGGGATATTGTGTTG
This sequence comes from Sequoia sempervirens, assembly GCA_007258455.2. Taxonomy (NCBI): domain Eukaryota; kingdom Viridiplantae; phylum Streptophyta; class Pinopsida; order Cupressales; family Cupressaceae; genus Sequoia; species Sequoia sempervirens. Next base: position 239,527,420 of record VDFB02000008.1, on the reverse strand, counting down.
TGGTTGCACCCGCGGATGCAAAATGGATGCGAGAAAGGGGGATATGGGCTGAGCAACAGGTCGAGATGGATTTCCTTGTGATTGGTAGGGTGGTTGTTGTGAAGAGGCCAAAGTATTATGTATAGGTTGTTGCGGATGAGATGGCAGAGGTAGCGCATAAGTGTTTTGTAAAGGGGGTTGTTGGGTACCACCCGAAATGTTCAGCTGGGGTGTGCCTTGTGGAGGTAATTGAGGTGGAATGTTGGATTGGTGAAGCTGTTGAGATGGTAGATTTGTGGTCCCAGGAGGTGGAAGCGATGTGGTAAAGGAGGTGCCCCCAATGTTGACTATAGGTTGATTTGGAGGAGGGGGTGCTGTTAACGTTAATGGAGGAGGTTGTGGAACGTTTTGTGGCATACCATATAGGCAAAAGGATTATTGGGATCAGGCACTTGAGGACCTCCCATAACTGAGGTCGAAGCATGTGAGGGATAGTTAACCTGATAGAGAACAACATTGCCAAATTCAGGTTGATGCCAACCCTCAACTGGAGGAACATTGGGGAAGTATGGACCTTCTGGTGTATTTTGTGAACCTTGGAGTATGTTAGATGGGGAACTCCTATATTTGGACAAGTCAACACCCAGGGGGGTTTGACACCCTTCTCAATTAGGTGGGCCAAGATTTCTCCCCCATGTTTTTCAAGTAGACTGTCAGTCATTTGCACATTGGCGGGATTACTAAAATGTTCCTCAAGTGTGAGTTCAGGTTGATTAGCCATACTCTCTTCACCATGTGGCGAGTTATTCTGATTCTCAGTGTTAGAGTGCGATGAAGTACCATTATGGGGATCGTGAGGGATGATGGTTCCCTTGTTAGGATTTGATGAGACATTCATTGTGTTGTTGGGATCTTGAGGGTTGTTTGATTGGGAATTCTGGGCTTGATGGTCGGCCATTTTCTTTGCCTGTGATCAGGTCTGAACGGGCATGCAAATGTGCTATGAGTGGATTATAAAAAATGTTTTTGACGAATGATTTGATTGTGATTGGATGAGATCTGATTTGGATGGGGTTTGGATTTGGATCAAATTTTGTTTGGATATATTGGATTGGATCGAATTTTGATTGGTTAGATTGGATTTTGATCAAATTGGATTGGATTATTAATATCAATAGGATTGCATTGGTTGACCGGATGTGATTTGATTGATTGGACAATTTGATCAAATGATCGATTTTGACAGATTTGGATGATTGGATGGGTATGATTGGATGATAAAGGATGTGAGAGATACCTTGAGTTTAACCAAAGGAAGTTACCCTTAATGACCAAGAGCTTTAATTGATTAAGAGGATGATCACAACACCGAATCCACCTTAAGAAAGGAATGGATTGTTTGGGCCTAGGATGATAACTTACGACACCGAATTTACCTCAAGATGGAAGCAAATTGATTTGGGTCGAAGTTAAAGACTAATAATCAAGTTCAAGTGTTATGGTCAATTTAGGTAACCACTTTGTAATACAAGTTTAAGGCAGTTTGGTTATGAGTGGTGTTTGGCGATGTAAACGGTAAAATTATGATGTTTGCTAAGTGATGGTAGAATATGAAGAAATTAGAATGAACAGGTGGATTGAAGATGATTGTGGAGAATGAATGGGGATTTAGAATATTGGTTAAATGGAATGATGAGATGGAGGTTTAAAATGGTCAAATGGAGGTTTTTGGAGGTTTAGAGTGACAAAACGGATGCTTAGGATGATGAGATAATGGTTGGGAATGGTTAAATGATGGTTTAGAGGCTAAACAGATCCAAATGGGGCAATTTCGGGTGTTCAAGAGGGAAAATTTGCCCCTCTGCAGTGAATCAGGGGCATAATTGCCTCACTATAGTAAATCAGGGGCATAATCACCTCACTGTGGTAAATTAGGGGGTGTAATCGCCTCACTGTGGTAAATCAGGGGCATAATCGCCTCACTGCGGTAAATCAGGGGGCGTAATCACCTCACTGCGGTAAATCAGAGGCTTGGTTTGATGCAAATGACTATGGCAAGGACTTTAAAATGACAATAATAAGGCCAAATTATCAAAATTTCACTGGTTTCTCACAAGAAAGCACTCTCAAGCAAACACAATCCTATGATTAGTGTTAAGGGTATGGCCAAAAAGGTCTTAATCTAGGATGCACAAGGTGTTTAGGGAGTCCTCAATATACTCTTAGTATGTGAGGCACAACCGTGAACACCAGCCTGTCACAAGCGTGAGTCGGGAACCCCAGTGAGATACTGAAGGGCTCAGACCAATTCTTCACGTCTATCTAGGTATCACCCTAGCTTCGACACTCTGCCAATTATGACATGACTGGATTGGGGTACAACTTTCACTCTCCCCCCTTTATATACCCCGCCGGTACGCGTGGTTGGAATCGTCCCTTGGGGTGATGAAATCCCCAAGCAGGTCCCACTATAAAGAAATCACTAACTGTCTCCAACTACTCCCCAGGCTCACACGAAGTGCAAGGGGAAAGTGAAAACAAGCTAATGCTCCCTTTGGGTAACACAAAAAGACAAGCACAACAAGCAATGAATATTACTCCCTCTAATTAAACTATGTTCTTAGATTAATGCGAACAACAAGGATAGTTTAAAAAGTTTGAGCAAATGGATAGCCCTACAAGCAAATGTTAGATGTTTTATCTCGCTTTCTCCATCAACTTCTAGGGGGCGCAGTCGCCCTTCTACAGCAAATTAGGGGCGTAATCGCCTCACTACGGTAAATCAGGGGCGTAATCGCCTCACTACAGCAAATCAGGGGCGTAATTGCCTCACTTCCTTCTTGCAGCTGAAACTCCTTGGTTGGCCCTTGATTTGGATTGATTTGTATGCTCCTTGATGGCTCTTGATGTGGCTAAATGGAGGATTTTACTATGTGCTTGGATGTAAATGCAAGTGAATGTAATTAAAAGTTAGATGAGTGCACAAAATGGCAGCATGTAGTTATAAAATGACTAAGTGTTGTAAATGCCCTTGAGGAGGGGGTATTTATAGGAGAATTTGAATTCTCTAGAGAATTCAACGGTTGAGATTGATCCAACAAGGTCAAGATGAAGGGATATGGTGGGTTGAGAACTCACAAGCCCTCACATATTGACATATGGATGGTGAAGTGGCTAAGAGGAGGTGAGGTGTAAATGAGGTGGCAAAAAGGTATATGAGGTGGAGGAAGGATAAGTACCTTCCAAGTACCTTGGGGAGTGAGAAGATCTCCTCAAAAAGGAATTTGTTGTCCCCAAGTGAGAGTGAAAGGGACATTTGAGGAATTTTGGAATTCCTCAAAAATATCCATGGGAAAAGGAGAGGTGGTTGGAGAAATAAAATTCACATTCTTAGGAGAGTCTAAAGGATAAGAGAGGGTCTCCAAAAAGGTGGGAATTGGTCACATGTGCATGAGGTGATATGTCAAATATTCTAGAAACCTTGGAAAGACAAAATGTGAATTAAAAATTCACATGGGGAGGAAAGAGACATGGGATGAATAAATGAGAATTAAAAATTCTCATGGGAAGGAGGGTCAATGTCCAAAAAGGAAAAATAGAAGAATTGACCAAAAAGTGGTGCTAAAAATGGTTAATGACTTTGATTAAAGTTGTGCAAACACTTGATTATGATAATTAATGGAAGATTAGAGACAAGTGGAAAATGTAGGAGGATGTGACATTAATCCTTGATTAAGATGATGCACACCCTAAATATGAATTAATTAAATTAATTCATATTAGAGATGGATTATGGAGGATGTGACAAGGAGTGAGAAAAGAAGAATTTTAAATTGATTTTAATTCAATAGATTAGGATGACTAAATTAAATAAATTGGTGTATTTATTTAATTTAGAGAGGATAAAAGCACCAAATAAAGTATTTAATTATTAAATTAAACACTTTAAGAGTCTTATGTGAGAAGTGCAATATAAATTAATATTGACAGAATTGACGAATAAAGGGGGAAATTTGATCATATGGGAGTGATCAAATTTGGGTGTCTACAATTCCAAACAAACACACTTTCAAAACTCGCACAAGAAGTCTTGTTGAAATTTTTTTGTAAGGAGGAATATTCCTTTTTTCAAATGATTGAAGAAAGAGAATATTCTCAAATAATATTCTCATGAGTGAGGAAAATTAGCCTTTAATTAATTAAAAGCAAATTTTAATGTGCAAAAGGGGGAGGAATATTCCATGAGAATATTCCTTTTTGGAGGAATGTACAAAGGAGGAATATTCTCTTGGAAGTGGGAGGATGAGGTTAGCAATTTAATTAATTAAAACTAAATTTGAATGAGAAATCAAGGGCTTAGATTGAAAAGATCAATCAGTGGTTAGGATGGAAAGAAGATGGAGGCATGGATCATGGATTCCCATTGAGGGTTGAGAATGCAAGTTGATATTTAATCAAGGGATCACAGTCATGCAAACAAACACACTTTGCAACAACTTTAAAAAGTTGTTTCAAAGTTTATTTCAAGGAGTAATCATTACCTTTTTTGAAGGAAAATAGGAGAATATTCCTTTGGAATATTCCCTATGCAAGTGGATGAGAGGGAAACTAGCAATTTAGTTAATTAAAATTAAATTTGAATGTGCAAGATGAGGAATGTGAGGATATTCATTAAATTATTGATTTATTTAATGAAAAAGGATACAAATATGATATTTAATTAAATAGTTTAGGTTATTTAATTAAATAAGAGGATTTAGGGTTAAAATTAAATAATTTGCATTATTTAATTAAACCAGATGCAATGTCAGTGTGAGAGGGGGTGAATTAACCCAATTAGGTCAATTAGATTAACAAGTGAAAATGAGGCATTTAATTAAATAATTAGGATTATTTAATTAAACAAGTGAAAAGAAGATGGATTTTAGGATGAAGCAATGTTAGTATACCTGATTCAAGTGTATGATATCATTCAAGAAATTTTTAAGTGTCTAAATTTTTCCCCTCTTTGAAGTGAGGTACCTGTTATGTTAGTTCAAAGATTGACACTTTTCAAATTAAAAACTACTGCTTAGATCAAAAAATATTTATTTTTTCTGATTTTTAGATGCCCCACTATTGCCCCGGTGGAAGGAATAAGCTGGTTCCCTGCCACCTCGAGAAATCAGGAGAAAATTTTGAATTTTGGGTTGATTTCTCGACAATGGTAAAATATTGATTTAGAGGTCAAAGAGGACTAGAAAGCTTAGATGTCTGATGTAGACAAACTTTATGATGTATAGATAGTCATCAACCATGGGTATCCTCATGTATATTTTGATATATCACACATATTTGATACCTAGATAGAAATGTTAGTAAAGATAGAAGAATAATAAGAATAGGATGAATGGATTCACCATTGATTTTGAGATTGATTCAAAAAGTCCAACAAGTCCATGATCCACCGAGACTTTATTAGAGATGGTAATGGGAGATGGATGATGATGATGATTTTCTCATATCTTGGGATTTGAAATTTCTATCATTCCTTATTTTTGATATAACATATAGACACGATGCATAAAGGTATTGATAACCAAGATGGCGCTGTATCTAGTGTAATGGACTTTGACTTTGAAAACATATAGGATAGTTCTTGTTCACACCTTGACATACAAAAACCTCATTGGAATGTAAGTTAGAGGCTTTATAATGTATCAGACCAAAGCATACGCAATAGTCAACAATGTACTCCAAACAACTTTCCTCTACACAACTAAGCAAGTATGCGCCAAAATTATTTTACAAGAATACCCACAAGTACAAAAAAAATAAAAGATAATGATCAATGCCCCATTACTTTCCCTCTAAATCATTTTGATAGAAATCATTGAGAGGTCCTCAGAATGGGTCATTAAGTTAAATCATAAGAAAAGATCAAAGACAAACAATTAGTGTTATCCATATCTCTTGCTAGTTTAATATAGCTAAGGTGATTTCTGATACTAATTCCCATCATAGGAAGGATTCATCCTAGGACATGTTGATTAGATGTTTTGATTAGGATGAGGTGTTTGATAAGTTGTTGATACAAACTTCATTGAATCATTTGCCTATGATCTATACTTTGGATTTTGACACTTAGGTTCTCACTTTACGACTTGAGATACTTGCTTTCTATTTGTTTTTCCAAAGGTTGAAGGTGACACTCAATTTACTATGGGTGGAGGTTTATTGTGAGTGAAATAAAAATGGGATGGATGGTTTTGGATTTTCTGGAATATTTCAATATTTTTGGTATTTTGAAAATGTTTTTGAAGCTATTTTTGATCTTTTTGAAAGTTTATGTGGATGTTTTGGTTTTTTCAATTATTCAAGGCTTTTTAGGGTTTTCTCTAAGATATTTGATGTTGTTTAGGTATTTTGAATGTTTTCTAATGTTTTTGTGTTTTCTAAGTTTTTAGATTTTCAAATGTTTAAGGCTTTTTTGATATTTGGATGTTTTTGTATTTGACTGATATTTGGATGTTTTGGGATTTTTTGAGTTTCGACCAAGAACCTAACCTAAAAGACCTATCCTAGGGGCCTTAGTGGCTGATCAAAGATGAGCCTTGCCTACACTATACACATATAGACCATGTAGTTTGAATGACTTGATTTATTGAAGATGAGATATGAACAATTGATGAATTGTCAGTTTATTATGACAGACTCCTAAAAGACTAACCTAGGGTGTCTTGGGGGCACATCAACGATGGCCTTGCCTACATTCAAGCTTAGAGACTCGTAGTTCAACAAGGTACCATTTTTGGATTTTTTGATGTTCGACCTTTTTAGGTATTTTTGATGTGATTTGGATGTTTTGGATTTTTCCTTTACAATTTTTGAATGTTTTTGGATTTTAGTTGTACAAGATTTTGGATGTTTTTGGATTTTCAGCTATATAGGATTTTGCAAATGTTTTTGGATTTTTGATGAGATTTTGCAAGTGTTTTTGGATTTTCAATGAGATTTTGAGGTAAACGATACCTAGATCATGACTTCAATGTCACGTTGTGAGATAAAAGACATGGATTAAGAGTTTTTTGAAAAAAAGAGAGCAATAACCTGCCCCTAGTGTCTAGAAATGTTTCATAGATCAATGGAAAAACCAAGATAGGAAATGTATATGTGAAGAGTTTAACAAAGTCTTATCATGCTAGATATGGGCTATGGGACTTCACAACATAAAATAGGAAAGAGCCTATCAAATTTTTTTCCATGAGTAGAGTTGAAGTATACGTCGAATCTTTGTCAAGATCAAGATAAAGTGGGATATCTAGATGAATCTAGATTGGATGGATGGAGGGAACATTGGATTTATCATGAAAAGGATGAGATGCTTATGTCCAAGAAGGATCATATAGACATTCAATTCTACTCATGATGCCTATTTTCTAGGTTTTCATCATAGTACTTGCCCAAAGTGCCATCATAGTGGTTTTCACTGAAGGACGATTTTTTTTACTATTTTCTTTTCTTTTTGATTTTTTGATTTTTTGGAAAATTTACCCTCATGTTGAACCACCTGGTGGTACTGATGTAGAGGCCACTGTAATAACGTGCCAGCGAAATCCTGCCTGAAGAAGTTGCTTTGCTAAGTTACAAGTACTTGGGTGCAATCTTGAAGAACTCTTATCTACCTTGTGGATACCAAAATTAACCTTGTCTATGTGTGCACATCGTGATAAAGTGCCTTCAGAATCCTTATGATGAAGGGTAGCTATCAACACATGGTCAATGTGAGAAATGGATATCATAAATTATGGAGTGTACAGTGTCATGCATGAAGGAATATGAGATGTATTGGTTGATGGTTTGGAATCTTTGACTCTCCAAACTTGGGAAGATGAGAAATGATAGGTGGGAATGGAGGTTTTCATGGAATTAGTACCAACCACTAGATATACTTTGTTCCTCACTTGAGAAGCCTGCTTTTGTATTTGAGGACTCTTTTGATGGATACACTTCCCTTTTTGATTTTTCCCCGTAGTTTCTTTGACTAGTGGAGTTTTGGAGGGATGATTTTCTTTATTTTTCTTTGGTATCCATTTGTACTTGACGCGTCCTTTTTTATTTACTATTTCATTTTCTTTGATGATCTTTTCCTTGCTTAGATATGATTTCTTCTTTGTATGTTGGTCCAAGTTTGTGTATGAGATGATGGGTGAATGCCAACTCATGATACAACTAGTTGTAGCATTGACAATATTTTCATCACAAGGATTCTTCATGCCCTATATGTTGATGCTTGTTGTAGACAAGATTTCCCCCGACATTGTGAAGGTATTATCAATACCTAATCCTTTACCCTGATAGTGTATCCTTTGATCCATAGCTATTGAATATGACTTGTCATGAACACATGATATTGCTATGGGTTCCTGCTATTCAGGAATATGAATTATTTTCTCTAATTCTATGACATCGTTATCTGTTGATATTGCTTCAAAAGATGTTGATGCTGACTCAAAAGATGTTGATGATGCACAATCACTGTAAGAATAAAGAACCTCTACCATTGCTTGATCTTGTGTAGGAATACCAAGATTGGGAGACTCTTGTTTTGGATGAAGAATGTCTATATGTCCATCATAAAGAAACATCTCAGGGGTGATATTGGGGACATCTTTGGAGTTTAAAATGGTTTGGAAGATGTCTCTTAGCTTTTGATGAAATTCTGGGGATAGGGGTTCTTGATCTTGACTCGATTCAGAGTATCTTTCATTATCCTCAAGAGCCTCCTCTTGACATGATCCTTGGGTGGATGATAGACCATCGTTAAAAGGCTCTTCACAATAGTTGGTAGGTATGGGTCCAATAAGGTACATTTCTTGCTCTTTTGGAACTTCTTCAACATGCCCAATCATGAAGTCATATGTGGGAGAGATATCACAATCTGATATCCACTTGATGTCATTACAGTATAAAATATTGCTAAACATTGTTGATGGTTTTGGAATTTGTTTGAAAAGAGTATCTTGATGCGTATCTAATTCCTCATGTTGTGATGAATAAATATGTCCTCCCATTGTATCACGTGTATGGTTTACATTTTTTGAGGTTGATACCTTTCCTGAATCTTTTGCTTTTGTATGATCATGCATAGGGTTTGTGTAAATTTGCAGATTTTTATTTCTAGATTTTTGATTGATATCAACGTCTCTTCATTCAATAAGATCTTGTATTAGATGTTTGAGTCTAATTTTTTTTGTGTGTTATGACCTTTTTATCGGTGAAATTCACAAAAATGATCATCTCTATAGCTACGAGGTTTGACTTGCGGCTCTTGATAGTTTGAGAAATCTGGGAGTGTGATAAGCTTAGACTATATCAACCTTTTCAACACATCCTCCATTGGTTCCCCCAAGTGAGTGAATTGTCGCTTGGGAGCACTGTTTGTTCTTTGTAGTCCATGTTGAGTGTTTGTAGCATTGATCATTGTTTGATTTTTTGGTTGTGACGTGTATGGTTGTTGTGTATTCATGGGTTGGGTGTTTGCTTGCCTAGGAACAGTTAATACCACCTTTGCATCAACAACACCATCACTAGTAACATTCTTGTTCTTGGCCCAAAAGTGAGATTTTTCATTAGAACTAGTGTATGGGCGATTGTCTTTATACACTTGTGTGTTTCCTTGTGAGATTAGGGCTCTCTCAATGTTGAGGGCCCTAGGGACAAGCTCATCATAAGTGGTGATACATTGCATCTTCAAGTGGAAGGATAGATCTAGATCGACATTTGCTATGATGATCCCTACTTGTTTCTCATCGAGAATGGTCCACTTGCTCTTACTAGCTTTTTTCCTCCACCTTTGTAGGAAATTAGCAAAGGATTCTCCTTTGTTCTGCTTGAGTATGTATAATTCTTCTAAGCTCACATCCATGTCAAGATTGAAGAAGTGATCTATGAATTTTTCAATGATTTCTTGGAAAGTTTTGATACTTGGAGGTAATTGAGAAAACCAATCCATGGAAGGACCTATTAAACTTCATGGGAAGAAGCGCTTCAAATAGGACTCATTATAGGTGACCTCCATACACATGACATTGAATTCCTTGACATGGTCAACATGATTTCCTCTCCCTTTGTATTTATTAGATTTGGGGACCTCAAATCCAGGAGGAAAAGGTACCATTGTGATGTTTTAATTGAATGGATAAGGACATGGGTTTTGTTGTGTATGGGGCTTCTTCATCTTTCCCATTCAAAGATCTTGCATTTATTGTGATAACACCTTGAGTTGCAATGCCATATCATCTTGTGGATTTGGTGGAGGAACATATGTTGTATATTGTGGGATGGCGGATGGGTTGTACATGGGATTATGATATGATGAGGTGTTGTATGGTGTGTATGGTGGTGTAGGATTTTGTGAAGGTGATTGTGATGTTGATGTATATGTTCCTAATGCATTTGGGTGGATGATGTTCTGTTAAGGATTATAGTACAAACCCTACTGTTGTTGTTGTTGGGCATACTATTGAGCTTGTTGTTGGGATTGTTGTTGTTTTTGGGCTACTAAGGCTACTTGTTGTGTTGATAAGGCTATTTGGTGTGATTGTTGTTGTTGTTGGGCTACTAGGGCTTGATATTGGGCTTGTTGTTGTTGTTGTGCTGCTAAGGCTGCTTGTTGGGCTTGCTGTTGTTATTGTGCTATTAAGGATGCTTTTTGTTGTTCTTGTTGTTGGATGACTTATTGATAGGCCTATTGTGCTTTGTGTAAAGCTAAGGCATGTGCTTGCAATGTAGGATCATTTGTTGTTGAGACATTTGTGATGGATTGTGGGTGTTGATATTTTGAGTGGGTTGTAGGTTGTTGATGAGAGGTTGGGGGTTCCCTTGGTTTAACATTCCTTGTAAGATAGTGAATTGAGGTGGAGGAATACAAGTTTGAGGTCCCATTTGATTTTAAATGACATGGGGGACCAAGGGGAAAGATGATGATGGTTCCATTAGATATTGCGATGTTAAGTGAACATTAGGACCTTGAGTCCATTGATTGAAAGGATTCCCTTAACTATTTGTTTGGGGATTTCCTTTTGATTGTGATGCGATCAAGGTATTTCCTTGGTTGATGGGGTTCGTAACCAAGGTGTTGTTTTTATTTGGGTCGATGATAGAGGGGTTTGATGTGGATGGTGAATTAAATTGGGTAGCTTGGGTAACCACTTGTTTCAATGTGTTAATGGGGTTGTTGGAAACACTTGTCAAGGGTTGACTTTGTGTGAGAGTGTTAACTTGCCCTTGTTTTCCTACTTGAGGCACTTGGTTCAAATTACCTTGCGTAATGTTAGGAACACTTGGGGTATTTGTGGTGATGGATGAAGATGGTTGCACTTGAAATGTCGAGGTTGTTGTGATATCATGGAATGTAAGCGGTTTGTCAAATGTTGGTGTCCAACTTGTGTTTTGGGGAAGGTTAGTGGTTAATGGAATGGTCATGTTGTGAATACCCATAGTTGTGTTTATTCCTAGACAAGAAGTGAGACCAAGGTTGGTTCCTAGTCTAGTTGCAAGACTAGATGTTAAGGGTTGACTTGGCACAAGGGGTGGAGTTGGTTGAATCATAGATTTCATTAAGCCTCGTGTCAAGTTTTGTGTGAGAAAAGTAGGAGCCAAATTTTCTAAGGTTTGATGATCTTGTTTATACTCAAGGAGTTTTTCCTTAGCAAGCTCAAGTGGGTTGTTTGTGACATCTTCTACCTCATAGCTCAACAGATTTTGTGGTTGTTGTGAGGGGGTAGATTGGCTCCTTGGATCAAATTCTTGAGGGTTGGTATCATTGATGGTAGATAATACTTTGGTTTTCTTCATGATTCTCTTGTGTTGTGATCTTGTCTATACCATAAATTTTGGGTCACCTATGGGAGAGTTGTGTTGAGATTTGTGATGTTTGAACTCTCTAGTTGACTCAAATTTAGGTAGAAGGAACATTTTAAGTCATTTTGGAGCAATGATGATAGTGGGAGATGAAAAGGTTGATGATGTGGGTAGTGATCTTTACAAACATTTTGGGACAACACTTTTGACTTAGAAGGTTTGATTGTTTGATGTTTGGATAGAGGATGTTTATGAACTTGAAAATCTTTAGGGTATACTTGTGACCTTCAGGATAAACTAGTTCAAAGATGATAACTAACTTATCCAAGTGCATGGAAAAGGAACATACAAAGTAACTATGTTAGGAGTTGGTTTGATAGATGTTTAAGTCCAAAGTGTTGGTGTATTCAAAATTTTTACAAAGTTTGGTGAAGTGAAGATGGAATATGATGAAGGATGGATGAAATGTTTGACCCAATGTTGGCCTAGAGTGAACCTTTGTTTTTTAAGACCAAGGTAGTGAGAAACATGCTATACCTCTAAAGTGATCAAACCCTATAGACTCAATGATTTTGGTAAAATAGAACTCAAATGTTTTTGGAAATAGGACCCAATGATTTTGACAATAGAATTTGGATTCAATGTTTTGAAATTTTTTCCTTGTATAATAGTGGGCATAAGGTTAGGTTGTTCAACTGGAGTGATCAGATGCCAAATAGTCATGCAGGGTTCAATTTATCAAGTTATCTTGCTTAAATGAGTTTATTTTTACCACAAAAACTTGTCTTTCTTAAGTCCAAACTAAATGTCTATGTCAAAAAAATCATCAATTTCACAAAGTCCATTTAGTGAAAAGGATGAAGTCAAGGGCATAGTTACCTAGGTTAACTTTGGGAAGTATGGATTGAGATGTAAACCAAAATATTTAGAAGTCTCTAAGAATAAATTCTTAGGACAAACATCAATATCAAGGTTTTGTCAAAGGGTATCCATGCTTAGACCAAAGGGTTTGAAATTTTGAAAAGACTTGTTAATATTTGTTTGCAATGTTTTGGAACCAAACAAAGTATTAAACTGACTCACAAGTAGTTACCACCCTAGGTTCAAAAGATACTACTTGTTGAATCCCCACTTGGATTTCTCCAAACACTAAGACAATGTGAACAGTTAGAGATTTGGTGACACTCGCTCCCCCTTACATGACACACACTTCTCGGGTACACCAAATCTCAAATCCTTAAGATCCATAGATCTAAAGGATTTTTCTATTTCTATAATGAATAGTAAAATGTGGGGCAGCTTCAGAACGATTGTTCTTGTACCAAAAAGCATAAAGGTTTTTGGCTTCTAAACAATTGGTTCTTGTAACAACTTTTGTTCAAGGTGGCCATACACATGGCAAGATTAGCTCAAGATTATTTCAATCAAGAGGCTTCCCAGTCCCTTCCTAAGAAAGTATTTTGACACAACACATAGACACTAGGGGTGGCACTTGTTAGTATGACACATCCACACCCGTTGCTTATGACTTTCATCACAAACACATTTTTTATATAGCGGTTCAAAAGATCTTGGCCTTATCTCATTACTGCTCAAGGGTCATTCTCACCTTTTGAAGCAGGGTGGCAAGACCTCTATAGGTTACTGTGAACCTAAGAATTTTACCCTACTCTAACGTGCAAAATAACTTAAAAATGCGAATGATAAAAGACCAAGGACACTTCAAGATTAGCCAAAAGAGTGATATAACAAGAAGGAAAATGGATAAAAAAAATGCAAACGATTTCACCTTCCTTGCTGTTAACGACTCCTTGATTGGCCCTTGCTTGGGATAATTTTGTGTGCTCCTTAGATGGCTTCTTGAGTGACTAAATGCAAGATTGAATGTGAAAAATGATTAAAATTAATGGCTAGATGATGGTAAATGATTGAGAATGCAAATTAGCAGCATGTAGTTATCAAATGGCTAAGTGTTGAAAATGCCCTTGAGGAGGGGGTATTTATAGGAGAATTTGAATTCTCTAGAGAATTCAACGGTCAAGATTGATCCAACAAGGTCAAGATGAAGGGCTATGGTGGGTTGAGAACTCCACAAGCCCCTCACATCTTGACACGTGGATGGTGAAGTGGCCAAGAGAAGATGAGGTGTAAGTGAGGTGTCAAAAGGTACATGAGGTGGAGGAAGTACAAGTACCTTGCAAGTACATTGGGAGATGGGAAGAATCTTGGTGAATAAAAGTGAATTAAAAATTCACAATGATTGGAAGAATCGTGGATAAGACAATGTTCCCAAAAGGTGGGAGTTTTCACATGTGACTTGATGTGACAAGTCAAAGGTTCTAGAAGATACATGGGAAAAGGGGATTCTTGAGGAATAAAAAGGAATTAAAAATTCCTTGGGGATGGGAGAGAGTTGACCAAAGTACTGATTAAGATTAATTAATCAAGAATTAGAAGATAAATGAGGATTAGAAGCCAACTTGCAAAAGTTGGAGGATGTGACACATCCTAATCAAGGATTAGGCATGTGCACATCCCTAATGAAGAAATTAGGATATTGATTAGGATTAGATGAAAATGACATGTGAGGAATTAAATAAATGTAATATTTATTTAATTCATTTGATGAAAAGGGGATTAAAGAGGGTAAGGTATTTAATTAATAAATACCTTAGGGATTTGGCAGAATTAAAGATATTAATTAAATAATAGTAATATTACTTAATTAACTCAGATAAGAGGATGTTTAGACGAAAAGTGATAAATTTGGATAAATTAAGTGTCCAAATTTGGATGTCTATAGTTACACATGTTTGAAATATAAAAAAAATAAATTATCACCCAAGATTGTTAATAGGTGCAAGGGGAGAGGATAAGCGCTTCCAAGCAATAAAAATAGACATGTGTTTCTCTTCACCCAAGATCGCATGGAGTGCAAGGGGATTGAATAGGCACAAGTATATTTAAGAAAATCAAACACATGTTCATTTTAATCCATCATAGAAAAATGAGTTCATTTTAAACACCAAATGAAGTGTGGAAGTTGTATTTGTTCAATTTTAAGCCAACATAGTGATGTGAGGGTTCGATTTTAACCAATTTGAACGCTCATTTTAAAATCCAATTGAAAGCTAGTGTGGTCCTAAAGCGTGAAATAAAAAAACATGATAAATGGGTTATAATTGCCCCAAAAGTGTCACAACACTTGTTACAATTATAATTCAAATGGTAATATTCTTCTTCACTTCAAACATTATTGCTCCAATCTGCAAAACTAGTTAGCCTAAAAAGAAAAAATGAGAAGTCAGTGACATGTTAGCGATCAGATAAAATCAAAAATTTAAAGCACATGTCAAAATTTAAAGCAAATGTGAAGGTTTGGTTCAATTTTATCCAACTTTGATAGTTAATTCATTTTATCCTTTCACTAAGTGTTGAGAAACATTTTTATAAAATTAGATTATAACAACTTGAGATAACAACTTTCTCAAATATTGATCAATTTTGACGTAAAACATTTTGGAAAGCTAAACATGAGATCTTCAAAACCCAACAACCTCTCCACAAGATTAATCAAATAAAATTTATTAAAAATGAAGGAAAATCATGCATTTAAGAGATTAAACTCAGAATTTTAAAAAAACATAGCAAAATTAATGATGGATGATTATAACAACTTGAGATAATGACAACTTTCTCAAATCTTGATTAATTTTGAAATTGTAAAATGTTTTAGAAAGCTAAACATGAGATCTTACAAACCCAACAACCTTTCTGCAAGATTAATCATATAGAATTCATTAAAAATTAAGGAAAATCATGCATTTAAGAGATTAAACCCAAAATTTTAAAAAAATTACAACATAATTAAAAATTTGATATATTTTTCAATTCTTGATGAAATTGAGTGCCGTAAAAAGCTACTAAAAGGTGAGACTGAGATCTAAAAAACCCAGATAGTCATTTTTCAAGCTTTAATTCACCCAATTTTTTATGATTAAAAAAAAGTGATGGGTTTCAAGCAAAATTCTGGGGTGTAACCTATAAAATTTCTCCAAAAAAAACACAAAACATTAAAGTTTTCCCTCCCAACGCCAAAATATGACCAATGACATTGTATAGGTTAACTACACCTGACCCATACGAATTCGAGGCATATTTAACCCACTAAACATCAATCCCAATAAGATCATTCATTGTAAACAAAGACAAAGAAGCCATTAAAACTAACATTCTAAATCATGAAAGCTTGTCAAACCTCTAATCTAAGACATTGAAACTTAACCTATTGGGGGAGTACTGTCGCATTGATGTAGAATGGCGACCCTTTCCCAATCCCTTGGATAATGAGCTTGTTTTGATCGATTCTATTAAAGAGAATTGGCGAAACCGATGAAAGATGTGTGATGAAACATGATTTAAAGCTAAATGAACATGATGCAAGCTATTTTAACATGATGTATGCTAAGATGATTGATATGGGTATATGCAAATGTACTCTAAATGAAGTTGAAGCTAGAAAATATTCAAACCCTAATTACACATTACTAAATGGATGCATTTATGTTATCATGGAAGCCATTAATGGAAGCTAAGCTAATATGGTGCAATTAAAATAAACTAAAATTATGCTAAATGTGAGTTCAAGTAAGAGTGATTTTAACATCATAAGTTTGTTGTTAATAGATGTATCCATTTATCTCCAAATAGTAATCTATTTAGAGGAGAGCAAATGAGGAATCAAGGGCTAAGATTGAAAAAGTTAATCAATGGTCAACATTGGAGGAAAGATGAAACATGGATCAAGGATTCTCATCAATGGATGAGAATCAATGATCACATGGCTCAAGAAAAGAATCAAAGGTTCATATTGTTCCAAACAAACACACTTTCAAAACTTGCACAAGAAGTCTTGTTGAAAGTTTGTTGTAAAGAGGAATATTCCTTTTTTCAGATGAGTGAAGAAAGAGAATATTCTCAAAGAATATTCTCATGGGTGAGGAAAATTAGCATTTAGTTAATTAAAACCAAATTTTAATGTGCAAAAGGGGAAGGAATATTCCATGAGAATATTCCCTTTTGGAGGAATGTGCAAAGGAGGAATATTCTCAAGGAATATTCTCTTGCAAGTGGGAGGATGAGGATAATTAGCAATTTAATTAATTAAAACTAAATTTGAATGAGAAATCAAGGGCTTAGATTGAAAAGATCAATCAATGGTCAGGATGGAAAGAAGATGGAGGCATAGATCATTGATTCCCATCAAGGGTTGAAAATGCAAGTTGATATTTAATCAAGGGCTCACAATCATGCAAACAAACACACTTTGCAACAACTTTAAAAAGTTGTTTCAAAGTTTGTTTGGAGTAATCATTACCTTTTTTGGAGGAAAATAGGAGGAATATTCCCTATGCAAGTGGACGAGAGGGAAATTAGCAATTTAGTTAATTAAAACTAAATTTGAATGTGCAAGATGAGGAATGTGAGGATATTCATTAAATTATTGATTTATTTAATGAAAAGGGGATACAAATACGATATTTAATTAAATAGTTTAGGTTATTTAATTAAATAAGAGGACTTAGGGTAAAACTTAAATAATTTGTATTATTTAATTAAATTGGATGAAATGGCAGTGTGAGAGAGGGTGAATTAACCCAATTAGGTCAATTAGATTAATAGGTGAAAATGAGACATTTAATTAAATATTTAGGATTATTTAATTAAAGAAGTGAAAAGAAGATGGATTTTAGGATGAAGTGATGTTAGTATATCTTATTCGAGTGCATGATATCATTCGAGATATTTTTAAGTGTCTACAAACAGTAAAATGAAATCTGAAACTATCAGGGTTTTAGGGATTATTTAGATTCTTGAGCTCCAAAAAATAAAAACTTGAAATGGAATCCACAACATCAAATATGATGCAGTCTAGAGCCATGGTTGGAGAAAGGTGACCTAGAAGATCATACTCTAAAACCCTCATGAAAACCTTATTTTTAGGCTGCATCTCACCAAATTGGAGAAGTGAAAGGTCAATACCAACAAGGAAGAGTTTGGAGGAGTGGGAAACCATAGCAGCGGGGAAAGTAGCAAAAAACTGCAAAAAAACAACCAAAAAATTGGTAAAAAATGATGAACGACTGAGATTCGTTTAATCGTCTTGCATTGATATGGACATAATTTTATTAGTTAATTTCTATGAATATTATTATTGCTTTTAAATATTGATGGAATGTCATAATTTTTAGATTTTAGTAGATGGTACAATTTAATAGTTTCAATTTAGTAGTTGAATAATACAATACTATGTCTTTATATGTGGAAAATGGTGTGAAGCAATGGTAAATGAATTGGAGTTTTCAAGAAGCAACTCTTCTAAAGTAACAAATGTAATGTGTTTTGCATTCACCATAGAAGGTTCAAATTTGATGCACTTCTAGCCAATGCTAAGTGGCAATGGTAGTAATATATACCTAGTTAATTTCTTTATTTATTTATATATGTGTTCATTTAAATTATGTATGTTAATATGTTAGAGAGTATGTGTTGAAGTTAGGGCTCCCTAACATGCTTCCTCTCTGACCCCATCATGGTGGACTATGGGAGTAGCATTATTGATTCTTGATTCCTTAAATGATCTATTCAAATAGATTGTGACTAAATAAATGACTAATTATTTAGTTATTTTTATTTATGTGACTACATAAATGACTAATTATTTACTTGACGATCAAATTAGTCATTTATAAATGTGTTGCAAAAAATGACTAGAATTTAGTCACGTAGTCATTTATTTTCCAAATTCTACTAGTGAGGTGGGACACGTGGCACATGCCCGCTATCCCTTGCAGAAATTTTTGAGTATCATTTTAATAGCACGAGCTAGCGGGCAATGGTTGAGATTTAATTTTTGGGGCCAAGTTGATTATTTAAGCACCTTTTACTGCATGTTCTTCAAGTTGTAACTTAAAAAGGGGACTTTATTGGGTTGACCAAATATTAGACTTAGGCAGTCTGACTTAGGCAAACCTTATGAAATATTTAAGACCCTAAGTCTAAAGCATAGTATGAAGGCATTAATATTTTGACCCACATATTATTAAACTTAGGAAAATATTAAAATGTGCATGCGACATGATTTTTCTAAGAACTCAAGGGGCCAACCTATCAATGATGTCAATGACTTAAGTTATGACTTAAGTGATTAGGAAAAAGTGAACACATGTTAGTGACAAATTAGAACAATATTAGGGCTTTTGCATAAATGAGGGTTTTAGGAGGGTTTTAACCCTAAAATTGAACCCTATTAGATGGAAAACGTAACCCTAACCCTCAGGAGACCCATGGATGACCAAAATTTTGAAATGTAACCCTAGAACTAGTAAAAAATTTCAAAGTTCTATCATAATAAAAATACCACATAAAATAAAAACTAGATTTTGAACCCAACATTTTATTTACAATATTTTAACATAAAACAAGATACAAGTCAATAACATAGACCCTTTTAACCTCAAAGGAGCTACATTTTTCATTGATTAGTTGTTATAAGATCCAAAAGACCTAGTCACTAAAACACCAATCAAACCACACAACATACTAAGCTCACATCCATTCAACAAAGATATGAAAATAATATGTTCATGCACATAGGCCATAATGCCTAAAGCCTTACAACATACATGCTATATCCAAAAGGAAAAAAACCAAAACACTCTCCTTTATGTAGCCTCAAACACATACAAATTCTTGAAGGTAGTCATGAATAACTCAAAGATAGTGTAAAGAACAAAAAATATGTTCTTTCCAAAGGAAACCCTTTGAAGGTTAGAAGCCAAACAATATTGACATATATGAATATAAATATGTTTGATTGATAGTCATACATGCTCATAACAACTAATATGGATAATAGAGTCACAACCCTTTTTCCATATAAATATTATATAGTTCTTTCTATTAAGCCTTTAGGATAAAGTGTTACCACTCATTTCAATTTTAGAGCATCTTGGAGATGGCACACTCCTCTTGTTCATTGCCAATAGGAAATTAAATCCATAGTCAACCTTAACAATTCCAACAACTATAAAATAATTAATTAATATTTTCCATACTAGTAACAACAAAAAATATTTCACATTCTCTCTCTCTTTAGAATAATTAGTCAAAAATACCACCACCCAATTTTTCCATTTTAATAGGAGCAAAGAAGGGAATTTGTAAAAGACTCCCGATCAAAAAAGAAAAAGAAAATAGAGTTATTAATGCCATGATAAGGGCATGCAACCTTCATAAAGTAATCTCCATGAAAACTAAAATGAATTGCCAAGAATATCTCCAAGAAAATTGAGAAACTCCCACATCAATTATGGCGATCAATGCAAAGTATGAATGCTAACAAATGATTAAAACCTATGGTTATTTCATATTGGTTCAAATTGGTATCTATCTTAACTATCACTTGAACAATAAGTTCTAAGTACCTTATTGTTGGTGATCTTACATTAAAGATTGTTGTCTTAAAAAACTTGTCAATATTAATATATTTATATATTTGAATTTAAATTCTTAAACTTGCCGAGACATAATCCATAACCTTAATTATTATTTAGGTGTAGTTTCTAATACTAACAGTTACATAGCATATCATATATTTATAATGCTATATATATATATATGCGTTATTAAATATTTAAAAATATGAGTTTATATATTAAAAAAACACATACTCATATATTTTAAATATTCAATATCAACACACACACATATTTAATAAGAACACATATTACATATATATTACACACACTCAATACTAATGTAGACACTTAAAAATGACCACTTAATACCATGTCAATACTACCTCACTATATAGCAATCTCATCCATAGTTTTCTTTTTCATACCATTAAATATACCACATTATCATATTCTTCAATTAACTAAATTAGTCTTTATTATTTAGTTAATTAGTCATCTCTAATTAATTAATCATTACTCCATTTATCAAAAATAAATAAAATAAAGTTGATATTGACATCCGGTGTGATGGTTTAAAGGTGGTGTTGTTCTTGCCACCAAGGTTCAAACCATGTTGGAGTGGTATTGTTGAGTGGTGATATTGGGGATGAGGTCCCCCGTTTGTGACCTCATTGGTTCATAGCTTTGGGTCAAAAGTGTTTACCCCTTAAATAAAAAAATGAATAAAATAAAATCTATTTTCTCCTTTCCAAAAAATAAAATAAAAAATTTAACTAGTCACATGACTATCCATAATTAGTAAATAAAATTCAATCTTCTCAATCAATCTCATCCATCCATTTCCATACTAAATATTAAAATCTCAAGAATTCTCTGTCTAGCTTGTTTTAGAAGCTACCCAAAATATAGTAAAGTTATCTTAAAGTCATCTCAATCAATCTTGGCCATTCATTTTTACACTACATTTTTTTATATTGATCAAAGTCGAAAGAATTACAAAGAAAATATAAGATAGTCTCAAAAGAAGACTGCTAAGTAAAAGAAGGCCATTCATTTTTACACTACATTTTTTTATAATGATCAAAGTCGAAAGAATTACAAAGAAAATATAAGATAGTCTCAAAAGAAGACTGCTAAGTAAAAGAACGAGCGAGCAACTCCCAAAAATAATCTACTAACAAACCAACAATACTTTTACAATGTCCAAACTACAACCAGTATTACAAGCAATAAACTTATGACACATAGTAATTTTTAAATCACAACCATTCACATTTTTAATCAAGAATATATAAATCTATCCTCATCCATGATCAAAACAATCCTCATGGAGTTAAGATTTGTAAGTACTTTCTATTAAAATGCCAAAGGATATTCATGAAGCCTCTATCAAATTAACATGAACATAGGTGCATATCGCTTAGGATCTTGCACAATGCATGAGCAACCTCATTCAAAAGCACATTCATTCAACAAGAAGATATAACACTAGTTTTCTTTGAATATTTGTTATATGATTTTGCCTTCTTAGCTCAATTTGAGGTATTCTTGGATTGGGAATATGAATTCTCTAATTTGCATGTATTTCTCTCATGTTTTACTCCAAATATATGATATACAATTGACAATATTACAACTCACTCAAATATTAGACAAACACATAATGAACATCTATTCAAATTAACAATCACTAAATGACACAATGGTCCATTAAAATCAAACTCAACAAAAATATGTATCAATTCATAAGATAAGTACATCAACAATGAACACAACAACAATACACAAAAATTGATTATATAATTTATAATATCACAAAATCTTACTATTTATTATTATATACACATAACAAGACCTCAACTTAAAATAAACATAAAATCAAATGAAAAATTATATAAATATACAAATTTCAATAATTACAGGGCGAAGGACCTAGCTTGATTGGCTAAAACATCTTGTTGTAGGCAAGAGGTCACGAGATCTAGTCTTCCCTTTGTCCCCATGGTACCAGAGGGCATGTCGTGTTAGTGTCATTGGTCATGTGAAAAAAGTTTATCAGATGCATTGCAGTTTATGAGGAAGGCTACCCGATTCTTGTAGTCTAAAAAATAAAAAAACACTGGTCATGTGAAAAAAGTTTATCAGATGCATTGCAGTTTATGAGGAAGGCTACCCGATTCTTGTAGTCTAAAAAAATAAAAAAATTCAACGATTACAATTGCTTGCCATCATCCAAAGAATGTCTCTTCCAAGAAGCAACAAATTAGATTGGATGGCTCTTGGGTAAACCTTAAATTAGGAAATATTGAAAGCATGAAACATTGATTTATAAGTACTTTTATCATCAAACTCAAATGAACACTAACTACTAAAACTTGAGGAAGATTGGTGTTTTGTCTTGGTATTTCACATGCCAAGTGGCAACATGCATGCCAGCACATTCTTAACAAAGTAACGTGACACAAAGATTAAATATTAGTAATTCTATAAAATTAAATTTGTCATCTTTCATAGTGAGACATGTGTCCATGAGAAAGAGATTTTAATTTGTTTTTTTTTTTCAATAAGGTCTCTTCTCCATCACATATTAAGGAATGGAATATTTTGATAGTTGTTAGAAAAGGAAATGAGATAATGAGTGTTGACTATTCGACAATTGATTAGATTTGACAACAAATATTCGCTGGAAAGGTTACAGCTTACCACTAACGCATTTATGTGTTGGGTCCAGATATACATTGTATATATATTGATGTGTGGAGGCTGAACCTCGCGACAAGCATGGCCTTTTAAAATGGACGGATATTCATTGTTTATAGGTAATTGTTCCTCTTGTAAAATGCTCTACACTCGGGTTCAGATTTTGTTCGCTACCTTCTCGCCTTGCATAGTGGCAAAGCCATAGCTGTGTATGCATGTATCTTCACAAAAGATTAAAATTGTTTTGTAGGGTTGAAATATACTCTTTATATTAATATATTTATATATTTGAGAGAAGTGTATAGATATTGATACGTGTATAAGAGAGAACAAATTATATATATATATAGAGAGAGAAAGGTATATACATACATATCTATGAGAGTGAGAGTGAGGATAGGGTGTTTAGGAGTATAAGGGTATGGGAAGAGGGAGAAAGAGGGGTGGTTGAGTGGGTAATTTTTTTTTTTTTGATAAAAGGTTAGATAGTCTATATATATATATATATATTTAATATAGAAAGCAAGCTTTTACAATTAGTTTTGAGACCATATAAAAAGAAGTTGGTAATGTGCCAAAACTCAATTTCAATTTTGAAAAGGAACTACTACTGAAAAAACATCTATACCTATACAACACCCTTATATCACCCATAGAAGTTGATAATAAGTGAAAATTCAGCTTCAAATATACAAATATTAATTAAGCAGGCTACAGATCAAAAGGCTACAGAGAAAAACATATTATTCTTCCATAAAGTCACCATGGACTAAACTTTCATCTTCAACCTCCAGCCTCTCAGTCAATTGCAGGCCTCTTTGAAACAAGCTTCGATGACCCAAAGAGAAGGTCAGATGTTGCATACGAGGAATTCAAACATTGGCAGAGGAGAAGCGCTCAGAGCCGTTGTTTGAAGAGTGAAGAGAAGCATTGTATGGAGCACGGACATGACGAACATGGACACCTTGACGATGATCCTTCACCGGAGAGGGAACCCTAAGTTGAAAATCCAAATGAATACCTAGATGTGGGACTAGAGGAGTATGAACCCTTAAAAAATTCAGAGCATTATATTTTTCCCTTATATCCGCTTCCATGATTGAACAAATGAAACAACAATGCTTCCACAGAGCCTTTGGGAGAATGCTATCATTGTGAAAATGTATCGCCAACTTGATGGCTTCATAGATATCCTCGAAACCTTGCTTTTCCTACAGAAAATCCCTAGGAAACAGACCACCAATGTATTTGTCTCCACTAAAAATATTATAACTTTGCACAGCCTTAAGAACAGAGTTATCCATGATATATTGGAAGTTGATATATTTTCTTGCCAATTCCTCAATTTCGGTCAAAGACTGAACCAAATCCAACGAATTGGACAAGAAAATCGAAATCACTTGGGAAGGAAAGAGTATTCGCCGAGCCCTCGGACAGGTGACATCCACTCCCAACACTGTGCGAATAGAATCCTCAACTCTGCCACCATCTATTTTAAACATTTCCTTCATTGCTTCCCGAGTTAGACAACTTTCAAACAGATGCTCCCACGGTTTGACATGCAAGCAAACTCTCAGGTTCCACGAACGGAATGCCATTATTCTCCACTAGAAACCCTAGCTTAACACAATTGCGCTGAAGGAGCTAAACAAGTCATTTGGTGTGAAATGAATGAGGAAACAGTTTAACATATAGAGCCCTTGAAATCTTGCATACTGAAGTGACCTCATGGTTTATGATGAAAGCAAAAGGCAGAAGGCACAACTTGAGCACGATCTCTCCATGAATGCCAACTCGTGTGAGTAGATGGTTTAAAATGTAGTTTTACAAAACCATTTATATATTTTTGATATGTAAATGTGGACTTGAGGTGCACTTCCTTTGTTTAAACTAAAAAATATGAACATAAGTGTAGACACTAAAAATATTCCACCTAGTCAACCTTTAATTACCATTAATCATCACATTAATAATCACTTATTTATTAATTATCGTTTATTATCAAATACCATTTACCATTTAGTTATCGTCATTAATTTACCATTTATTAATCATTTATCCATTAATCACATCATTATTAATGTTCATTTAATAATTTCCATGATCTATTTAATTAAATAATATTTTATTATTTATGGTAAGACTTCAAATTTTTTGTGGTTCCATGGTCGCATTTCAAAATTTTGGGTTTTAACTGGTCATCCAAGGGTTAGGGTTTCATTTTCCATTTGCTAGGGTTTATCCTTAGGGCTAAAACTCTACTAAAATCCTCAACATTATAAAATCCTAGTTGTTCCTTCTAATTGTTTGTTGACTTGAGATCACCTATTTTCAGTTACTTAAGTAACAAATTAGGTCTTTGATGTCATCATATCACTGGTCCCTTTATCCTAGACTAATCGGCTACACCCCCTTTAAATATTTGCCTAAGTCTTAAGTTTAGCATGCTAATAAATTTCATGTCTTATATCTGAACTTTAGACCTAGGTTTGGAATATTTTATGTCTATGTCCAAATCAAATAACCTAAGGATGGCCCCGCTTTAAGTTATAAACTTAAAGCATGTGCGTAAAAAACTCTTAAGGACTCAGCTTGGCCCCACATATGTCAGATACTCATCTCTCATTGGTTCCCCGCCATCTCATAGCAATAAAATATTCAAGGAAAAGGAAGTGCGAGATAGTGGGCATATGCTGCGTGTCAAGCTTTTTAATGGGCTCGACAAGATTATATAGGATGCTAATGGTGGGCCCTTCATCTAAAGGTTGAGATGGGAATACACATATGCAATTTGGATCATTCCCTGTCATCCCGAGTGAGGTCTTTAAGCAGATCTAAGATGCATGTGGGACAATGGGAAGTTGACATGTGGCATTATTTGAAGTGTTCAAAGAACTATTGCAGGAGGCAAATATTTCACCAAATATTTTAGGTGACTTAGGGAAAGCTAAGAGTCGTGCTACTAAAGGGATTTGAAGCTTCAAGGTTAAAAGGTGATTGAGATGATATAATCTCAATCGTTCAATTTACAAGGATTTAATACACATGTTGAAACGTTTCTAATTATGGGCGTAAGCTTGGAAGGTTGAAGGGCACACAAGTTGGACACGTGGAGGCATATGAGAGCCTTTCCTGCTATCTTGCAACCATTGATCTGCTTCCTAGCAGACTCATGCAGGATTGCGAGGAAGCGACACATAAGCATTTTTAAGGCTTCTAAAGGATGGTCGAGCCCATGGTGACAATGCAGAGCTTCTCCACATGGTGTTTTCTCATTGGTTTGATGTTGAAGTCAAGTTGAGTCAAGTTGAGTCAAGTTTTCAAACTTAATTGACTCCATCTCAATCGTTCAATGATCCAAACCATCACAAGATCAATGGTTATGATTTAAATTTGTGAAATTGGGTTGATAGAGCCATTCCGGTTCACACGAGTGAGTAGTAATGGAAGACATGATGTTTTCTCACCGAATTAAAAGACTTTTTCACCATAAAAGTAGGATTTATAACATAATTCAAGTCACTAAAGCATCTTGAAGAGATCTGAAGATTGTTCCTACAAAGTGCGAACTTTTAGTGACCAAGAATTAAGGTTTTTTGTAATTCAAGCACCAGTAAGTGATTTTCCATCCTCTATGTCTAATTTCTTGCAAATTAGTGTGCATTTACCTTTTCTATGCTCAAAATTGTAAGGTAGGTTTCTTTTAAGGTTTGATGTTTATTGAATTATTGTCAAATTGATTTAAATTCACCTTAGTTTGCATGTGCCTTTTTAGGAACATCTGAATCACCTTACAAAAACCCTAAATTGCATTTTAGAAAACCCTAGTTTGCATAAACTTTCATTGAAATGGTACCCCCAAAGGCCCAAGCTTCTAGTTCAGCCCCAAAATGAGCCTTGTTTGATGACCTTTTGTCCCAATTACCTGACTCAACAAATTAAAAGATCAAGGGTAAAATTATGTTCCAAGGTCCTGGAATAGACAAGGGTATTGTGGACCAACAGTATGCCATCAAGGATGCTGAGGTGTCGATCACTGGGTGGGAGTTATTCAAATATTGGTTTGGGAAGAGGAATACAAGTGTCCCCACATGCAATGGTTAGAGGTTAGACATGGGAAAGCTTGTTGTCCCTAATGTATACCTCGATGTTAACCTACTGAAAGCTATAGCTGCCAACTGTGACCCCAATATTCGGGTTGTGAGGTCACATGCCGGTGTCAAGATGATTGACCTCACCCATAAAGGAATAATTGAGCTTTTCAATTTAAACCCTGATGCTAATGAGCCAATTGACCTAAATGTGCTAAAAGAAGAGTATGAGAACAACGAGAAAACTTTCAGAGTCACAATCATGCCAAATTTCATGGGAAAAGGAAAGGGGAGGAGCAAGATAAGACTTACATAAGCTAATATAGAACCCTTCCTAGTAGACATGTTTGCATTTTACTTTGAGAGGTCTTACTACACTTTATGCTCGATCATAGGGCTTGACCCTCTTAAGAGGATGCTTGTGGCATTTATGTACATGGCTGCAAACATTCAACATATAATGGGGAACAAACTGTATGATTTTTCCACTTACTTATCTAATGATATTCAAAAAGGATTGGTGGCTCTCAAGTCTGGTGAGATAGGAGTAAGGTTTTGGTGGTATTCCTTGCTACTACACATGTTCTTATTCAAAGGAGCAGATTACTTTGGATAGGATAAGAAATTGAATATAAGCAGTGAAAGAAATGAACACCTCCCTGTCCAAACATGGACTCACAACTTGGATATGCATGATTCAATTTCCAGTTTTGACACTTTTACAAATTTGTTTGGTGTGAGGTTGAGAGGGTTTTTGGTGAGGAATCCACCAAGAATTCCTAAGGACTTGCATGATTTCTTGAGGCCCAAGGAGAGAAAAAATGAGTTGGGCATTGATCACAATTGGGGAGACAACATCCCTTATCCAGATTGCACCATTATTAGGGTATATGGTACAAATGTTTCTCCACATATTTTCCCAGGAGAAGTGCCATTGAGAATTTTTTTTCTAGAAGTCATGTGGCAATTGGGAAGAGTTGAAGACTGGCACCTTATAGGACAGAAGAAGGGGCCTCTTTTTCCTGCATACACTATATTTTCTAATTTTATCATGATTAAGAATGGGTGGAAAATCATCCTCAAAATGATTACACCTTTGGGTATGAAGAAATGCAGACCAAGGAACCATGATCCATAAGGGTTCATTGCAGCCTTTGAAAGTAAGAATCAAAGGAGGAAAGTTTTGGCATAAATTCTTCTACCTTGAGGACATAATCAAAAATGTATTTGACTTGCAAAAGGTAGATGAGAGAAAAGTAAAATGGTTGGCATTTTCCAAATTTGAGAAAAAAAAGGAGAAGGATCCCAAATTCAAGGGAACTTATATGGATATTGATGATCAAATATTAAGAGTGGAGAAAATTTTGTAGAATTTTGACAAGGTGGTGGGGCATCTTAAAGAATAAAAAAGAAGTGTTTGATAAGGGAATGTCTCCTGTGGTTGAAGAAATACCAACTTATCAACTACCTAAGAAGTAGTATGTCTTTTCAAGGAGGAAGAAAATTGTTAGGAAAGAATAAATTATTGCTACTCCTACTCATTCAAAGGATTCGAGAGAACCTTCTCTTGTGCATAATTTTCCACCATCTCTACCTCCAATGTCACCTTCTCCACAAGTCATTGAAATTGATTCACCTCCAAGGGAGCCTACACCAAAGAGGATACAGGTTGGATCAACAAGATAAGTTCATTATTCCCTAGATTTTGATGAAGAAATTATTGTCACAATAGATGAGATAATCCAGAACATGTCATCACCCCCAAGGGAGGTAAACTTTCCTATTTAAAAACTCAATGAATAAGACTATTTTAACAAGAATTGACAATGCTGATGATGTGAGGGAAAAAGCTTGCAAAGAGTTTATGGATGATGATTCATTTGTAAAGATAATTTTTTTTTTCAAAATTTGTGTGGAGAACAAGGAGAGATGAATATGATGACAAGG
The DNA here is from genome assembly GCA_007258455.2 of Sequoia sempervirens. NCBI lineage: Eukaryota > Viridiplantae > Streptophyta > Pinopsida > Cupressales > Cupressaceae > Sequoia > Sequoia sempervirens. Next base: position 239,498,379 of record VDFB02000008.1, on the reverse strand, counting down.
TGAAGGAAGGTATTGTTAACTCTTTGGAGTCATCAAGATATGTCATTTCCTCAAGAGTCATTGCTGAGATGAAAGCGAAGCAGAAGGAGATGAAACTCGATGAAGGAAATAAACTTGTAAGAGAAAGTGGTTGGCTTCTCTTACTTGAATGGGATATGGCATCTGCCATAGCTTTTGATACTATGAGAAGATAGGGTTCAAGAGTTTTTACAATAGATGAGGGGCAATGTGTGCATTGCAGGGGTCAACCTTCAGTCCTGTATGGGATACATAGGAAATTTGAGCATTAGCTCCAAACACTAGCAAGCCTGAATTTGCAGAGCCTGTTGTAGGTTTGAGAGGAGGGTTTTAATATTAAAGAGAGTTGCAGAAACTCTAGTAGTTGAGGTAGCCATATTGGCTATGAATGTGGCTCAATTCACCAAGCCCACTGTTGAATCTTTATAGAAAAAGTATGATACCAAAATAAAAAGGTACAATGATTTGGTAATCTCTTATAATAAGGATGAGCGAAGAATTATAGAACTAGAATTGCAAAATGAGATGTTAAAGCAACAATTACAATCAATGCAATCAGGTCCATCTATAACACAGGTGCAAGATAATGTTCCATCTTCTCCACCACCTCCTCCTATCCATTCACCTCCTCCAACATCTCTAGAAATGTTGGTATATAATGAGGGGGATGAACCAATTGCACGTCTTACCCAAAGTACTTCACCAACACTTCCCCCATCAATGATAAAAGTAAGCAAAAGTGAGTTAATTCAACAACTAGAGACATATGAAGATTTATTTGCATTACATAATGATAACAACATTTTTGTTGTTTATAATGTCCTAGAAAATTGTTTAGAGAAAGAAATAAAGAGAGTGAATAGTGTTCATTCAAATTATTCGTTAATGTTCAATTCAATTAAAATGTTTGAAAATGATAGATCAATTGTTGTCCCATTAATGAAAAAATGGGTTCCAAGGCTAAGTGCATTGAAGAAAATGGTTATATATAAGATCCACACATGATCAAAATAAGCCACTGTAAATTACCCCAACATACAAGGCAGTGAGAGAAATTATTGATTTCCAGGGGTTGGTGGACCCACTTGAGAAGAGGATTAGAGCATTACTCTGGCAGTTTGATGAGAATGATCTTGGCCTCTTTCCAAAAATTCTTGATAATAATGGAGTTGTCAAAATATATGAATAGTGGAGAGCTCATATGGATGCTACCATTGTTGTAGAGGCTACCTTAATTTGTTAACATGGAGATGTCAAAATAGATATGTTAAAGGATAGCATGAACAAATGATATATCACTAACATATTCCTAGAGGAGTTTGACAAAGATACAACTCAGATAATGAAGAAGTATAGTCCTTATAGAACAAAGTTGGATGAATTCATGGCCTCCAATTGGCCCTCAAAAGAGGATTATATTGCTTAGGACAAGAAGTACAATGATATTCCCAATTTGTAACCTTCTTCAATGATGATGTGGCAATACTTTTTATCTATTTTTCATATTCTGTAGTTTCAAAGGTCTTCAAGGGCGCCAATAGATGTGTTTTGTCATCTTGTACAACAAATTTTACTCTCATTTGTTAGCTCAACTTTTCTGAGTCCACACAAGAAAGAATGATGAAAGGAAGCAACAAAGGCATCAACTAACTATTTTAGATATTTAGGGAAAGCATGATGGACATAACAAATTTTGTAATTGCTTTGCCCTCAAAATATTCCCTCCACAAGCTTGCAGTTGCACCTATATTTTGAAATGCAAATGAGTGTCAAATGAAAATGTGACATGTGTAATGGCCCAAAGCTTGTTGCTCCCTTGTTTTATAAAAGTGAATTCAAGGCCATTTACATGGGTTGTTGATTGATTTTCTTGAAGAACTTTTGTAATATAGAGTGCATATACTTTTATGTCTAAGTATTTTTCTAGGTTTTGAGTTTTGAGTCTTTGTAATTGTTAATGTTGTATAATAGTACTATCATTTTGGGAATATAATGGCATACTTCCAAATCCGATGTTCTCCTATTGTATATTTCACATGAATTATGAATGAAATGAATCAAAGATCTTTCAATTCATCTTCATTGTCTTTCCTTTGAATGTTTATTTACTGTTAATGCAATTGTTCAAAGAATGAGTTAAATTTTCTTTAATAGAGATAAAGATTTATGTGAATTCATGTAGGGATCATTTATGTATTATTGGTTTATATTTATTAGTTTAATGGTGTAATGAATCATTAAGTAGCTCTATTATGTTTAGGTGGAACACTGTTATATGTTTCAATTATATTGGTTAAGACTTCTTACCCTAGGATAAGAAATTGATCACCATAAGTTGTGTCTGTGTTACATCTTCTTGGTCTTTCACAACAAAAACATTTAAAATTACTAAATATTTACTTTCTATTTAGAAATGTATGTTGGAGTGAAGTTATACCATAGTCTCATGCTTTATAATGTTAAATGCTATAAAGGATTAGCCAGATCTTTGAGGTTTTTCATTTTCCAAGAAGCATATAGGAGAATATATCTAATATGCTACAATGTATGAGATCAGCTTGGGTATTAAAAAACACTAGTAGATTGACGACTCTATTGGGGAAAAAACTTTCTCAAAGTCTCTATTTCAAGATCATATACAATCAGAATCATTAAATTCATTGTTGTTTACTGTGTTGAGAATAATTTCATACAAATTCTCATCATAAATCAAATTCTCATTCTCTGATTCAAAGTTCTTGCTCTCACTTTTATTTTCTATTAGGTTGTGTTCTATTCTCTCAGTATTTACAAAGCATCTCAAATAATTATCATATATTTTCAAATCCCCATTAAGTGGGTGGCGACTCTAAAGTATCTTGTGTTAGTGCATTATTAATTTTAAATAAATAGAGAGAGAGTTGTAAGAGGAATCTTAAGCCATGAGAGGAACTATAAGTACTCTCAAGAAGCATCTTAAACAAAAGCTGGAAGGAGAATCACCGCAAAATACTAAGCCATCATGAAAGTAAAAGAATGTAGAAACAAGTAACTTTTTCAATCCTCCTATAATAGGATCTACAAACTTAAATGAATCTATTCAAAATAATATGTATGAATATGGTATGCACCCTAATAATGAGGAAGATCCTATTACAAAAGAGACTACTACTACTACTACTAGTTAGCCAAGTCCAAATCCTAAGGTCTCAAAAGAATCTGAGCCATGGGAGTTTTTGGATAGGCATTTTGATCCTACTCTTGCAGCTTAGAGGTCAAATCCTGGAGCCACTTCCATTCATGATACGTAGGGGTTTAACCCATATAGAATATCTCATAGTAGAATCCTTGATCCTTTCTCACAAAGGGAGGTGTTGAACCTCACAAATTACACTCCAGAGCATTCAGATTCAAAGGTCACTCTAGAAAATGAGGAGGATTTAATTCATGATATGAAGACGCTTCAGGAGGAAGCCATAAGGCTTAGTGAGTTAAAAGCTAAGAAGACAAAGGAGAAGGAGGAGAAATTAAAAGTTTCTATGTATGAGAGGGATCGGTTGAGGATAAGGGTAGAGAGGATGAAATTTATGGTTGATGAAGAACCCATTCCCACTACCACTTACTAGCCTATCCTTACTCCTAATAATGAAAAACTTACTATGAATATTCCTATTGGGAAAAATACTGCAAGTACATACACTAGTTCCATTGTAACAACTATAGTTGCAAATCCTTCTACTACCACTAAACAATCCTAGCCTATAGGTACAAGAAAAAGACATGTAGGTCAGCCTAAGGGATCAACCACAAGTACAAATGTCTCATCTAGTACCATCCTTGAAACAACAATTCTTGACCCAACAAATTTAAAACTATAGCTAAAAAATGAGTAGTTACAAAGAGAATTGGATACGGTATAAATCCTTGTTGTAAATGCAAAAATACAAAGGAAGATTTCTTTCCTAAAATTATCTATTCTAGATCCCCAACCTTCTAGTTCTTAAATTCCACCACATTCTACACCACAAACCACCCAAACTACTGGCATGCATATTACTTCCACTTCTAGTCATTCAATTCCTCTTTCCCAACCACAAAGTACTCAGTCCGGTGGAAGTATTCCCAGTAGAAGTGGAAATAAAAATATGAGAGGGAAGAATACACAGTCTAAAAATTAGAATATTGGTGGGTAAGGTGGTGGTGGATCTCACATGGGTCAAGGAAATCAATTTACTAGGAGGCTTATAAAATTAGACAAATATAGGAAATTATGCTTTAATAGAATACTCAGTTATCCAAATCCTTTCCCAGATAATGTAATAAATGTGCAAGTCAGATTCTCTGGAAATAATGACATAAGTGGGGAAGATCACCTAAGGTCATTCAACAATATGATGGATGAATTTGAGGTTGAGAATGAGGATGTGATGATGAATATTTTTATGCAGTCACTCACTGAAGATGTGTGAGACATTGGTACAAAGCCTTTCCAATTGAAAGTATTGGGTCATAGGAGGAATTTAAAAGAGTGTTTAGAGAGCAGTATGGTGATAAAACTGATCCTAGATTCATGCTAAATGAGTTTAACACCATTAATAAAGGTCATAATGAGATGGTCTTTGATTTCAACATAAGATTCCATAAGGCTATGCATATAATCACAAATCATTTAAGACCAAATGAACATATATGTTTGGTTACATATATCAATACCTCTGACTCAAAAATGGGATATCTTCTTAGAGATAAAAATCCCCATACCTTAAGAGATGCTTACAAAGTTGCTTTTCATATTGAAAGCAACAAAAGAGCTGTTGGTAAAGTGGGGAAAAAAGAAGATGTGAAGATCTTGAAGAATCTCAAACAAGATAAAGGATCTACAAAAAGGGGATCTTTTGCTGAGGACAAATTGGAAAAAGTCATGATCAATGTGAAGGATTTGCACTATAAACTAGCAAAAAAAGAGAAAGGATTGGGAAATGAGAAGTCCAACTTTCAAAGAAATGAAAGACCTCCTAGATTGCATGATCAACCTTACAATACAAATTGGAATATGATGGAAATCCAATCCAAAATAACCAGAAGTATACACAAGGTAAGGTTCCTCCAAATCCATTACAAAAGAACTTTGTAAATTTTACTGATGAAGCCTCATGGTGCATCGCTTGTCAATTGCCACATTCTTCTCATCAATGTGTAGTATCAAAATCCTTAGAAGAGGAACAAAATATACCCGATGGTTATGATTCACCCCATGGGAATGCTGAAGAGATACATGTGCTCATGAATAGATCAAATCTTATTGGTAAAGAATGTTCCTCTGATGAAGAATCACATGAAATAGATGTTGATAATCAGAGACATAAATGAAATCCTTATCACTAGCAAGTTTTTTTTGATGAAGAATATGAAAAGGATCATAATGTTTGTACTTTGGAGACATATGAGCTAAATGTACTTCTAAGAAGGCCATTAGATGAATAAGTTGTGAGAATGATAGATGCAATAGTTGCACAAGCTAGGAGTACTTACCATTTGAGAAATAGAATTGTGAATGGTTATCAAGGTAAGGTTGGTAGCCTATTCACCAAGGAGTAGAGTGCAAAAAATAAAGGGACTAAACCAGAGGTTAAAGTGGATGAGGCCATGATTAAAGAAAATAAAGGAAATACAATATGGACCAAGAAAAATGAAACAATAAAGGTTGATGATGGTATTATGTCTCCAGCTATGAAAGCAAAGGATCAGAAGCAGAAAATGGAGCAATTAAAGAAGGATGATTAGAAAAGGACCGAGCAAAAATGTGAACAAAAGAAAGGTAGAGCTGGTGAACAAGATATAGTATCTTATGATCTGCCTAAGTATACTTCTATAGATATGTTTCAGTTGTTATCTCAAGTAAAATTCACATTCCCTTTGCTTGAAATGTTGAGAATAGATGAGCATAAACAAAAGGAATTCACCCTTATCAATGGTGTGGCTATAGTTTATGATGAAAAGAGGGTGTCTACTTAGCCTAAAGTGAGTAGAAATGAATCAAATAATGAGGAAGTAGAAGGGGTAATAAAATATATCCCTTAGATCTACCTGGGTTCCATTATTACAACTTGTTCCAGCTAGGTGGATCCATTCTATGTGACTCTTATCATTGATGGGAAGTTGGTGAAGAACTACATGATTTATTTAGGAGCATCATCCAACATTATTCTAGTGGAAATAATGAAATAAATAGGATTGCAGATAAATAGTACTTATGGAAAATGTAATGCCATGGACTCCAGGGAAGTACCTGTCATTGGGGTCATTAAGGATTTTCCTTTTGGACTTGCTTCCTTCCATGATAAATAATTTACCATGAGTATCACAGTGGTGGACATTCCACCTAACTATGGAATGTTATTATCAAGAAAGTGTAGTGCATCTATGGGAGGAAGCATGCAATGTGTTATGTCATATGCTACTTTTCCAATTAAGGGAAAGGATATCAAGCTATTTAGGGAGCCATGAGCTCCACACATGATAGAGTACATTTCCCAAGAAGATAGAATCCATTTTGTGGATACTGGTATAGATAACTTTCGAATAGAAGAGTTACAAGGAGATAAGAAGCCCGCAACTTTGGAGAAGGAAATCTTGCAAAAAGAAAACAATGATGAATTGTGGACCATATATTTTTATTGGGCTTGTTCAAAAGAAGGATCAGGTGCAAGAGTGATACTTATCTCTCCTAGTGGTAAGAATTTCAAGTTTTTATTCTCTCTATTATTTGTATGTACAAATAATCTAGTTGAGTATGAAGCTTTGCTACTAGGATTGAAACTAGTTGAGAAGCATGGGATTAAGAAGTTGAGAGTCATTGGTGAATTAGAATTGATTTTTTCCAAGGTCAGATCTAAATTTGAATCTAAGGTCAGATCTAAATTTGAATCTAAGAATAAAAGATTGGAACAATATAGAAATGTTGTTTGGGATTCTATTGAACAGTTTGATGCTTTCAGTATTGACTAGTTAGAGAAATAAAAATGTTGTGGCAGATTTGCTAGCTAACATTGCACTCTGACTAGATGATATAACCTTTGCAAGAATCTCCAAAGTTGAGGTTCAAACAAGACCACTAGTTCCTGATAATATACAAAACTGGAAATTCTTCAATGATGATGAAGAGATATTGAAGTTCTTGAAATGCATAGATCGGAATGAGAGCTAGGAAATAGATTTTTGGGCATTTATTGAGGTGGTGGATGGAAAAGAAACAATGTTTGGCAATGAGATAATCCAAATTAAGACTAACAAGATTCCAAAGGGTCTGGTATCCTTAGAAAGTTTTTTTGATGGCCTTGATAAAAGCAACCCCAAACAAACATCCATTCATCAGGAAGATTTGGAAGAAGTAAATTTGGGTACAAAAAATGACCCAAAAAAGGTATATGTTGGCAAGAAGATGAAGCCCTAAGTTAAAGCAATGTTGACCGCTTTACTCAGAAAATACAAGCATGTGTTTTTCTGGTCATATGATGACTTGAAGGCCTACAAAGAGGATATTTTTCAACATGTAATTCCTCTTAAACCAAATGCAAAGCCTTTTAGGCAAAATAAAATGACTATAAACCCTACTCTAGCACCAAAAATGCAGGAGGAGATGAAGAAATTAAGAGATGTAGGAATCATCAAGCCCATTAGACACTCAACTTGGGTGTCCAATCTTGTGCCAGTAAGGAAGAAAAATGGTGAAATTAGACTTTGTGTTGACTTCAAAAATCTAAATGTGTCATATTTGAAGGACAATTATCAATTGCTAATATGGAAGCCATGTTGTAAAAGGTGTCTGGTTGTGAACTATTGTCTATGATGGATGGTTTCTCAAGATATAATTAGGTTAAGGTTAAGGATTCTAAACAGTATAAGGCTACATTTACAACTTCTTGGGGCACCTATGTGTATGTCAAAATGCTTTTTGGCTTGACAAATGCTGGTGCCACATTTTAGAGAGTTATGGATGTAGCTTTCTTAGATTTTATAGACATCTTCATGGTAGTCTACTAGGACGATTTGACTGCTTACTCCAAAAAGGAATAACATTGTATGCATTTGGAGAAGATATTCATCAAAACCTTGGAGTATGGAATATCCCTCAATCCTAAAAAATATGTCTTTGGAGTCATTGAAGGAAAATTACTGGCACATATAGTGTCCAAAGAAGGAGTGAGGATATATCCATAAAGAGTGGTTGCAATTGACAAAATTCCTCAACCCAAAAGTGTGAAAGGTATACAGTCTTTCTTTGGTCAAGTGAAATTTCTAAGGATGTTTGTAACAAATTTTGCATAAATCACCAGACTGATTTCAAAAATGTTGAAGAAGGATGAGAAGATAGCATGGAGTGAAGAGCCATCTAAGGCTTTTATAAGCATATAAAAGGAAATTAAGGAGGCACCAATATTGAAGTCTCTTCATTTATCTAAGCCTTTTCAACTATTTTCTTTTGCTTCATTTCATACTATTGTTGTAGTGCTTTTGCAAAAAAATAATGAGGGGTATGAGCAGCCAATTGCCTTTTTTAGAAAATCATTACAAGTTGCAAAGTTAAAGTATGATATGAATGAGAAGTAGGCATATGCTTTGGTGAAGACAATCAAAAACTTTAGGACCTATCTAGTTGGTGCAACAATTGTTGCATATGTGTCTACAACTACTATCAATGGCATGTTTACTCAACAAGAAGTTACTGGAAGAAGGTGCAAATGGATCAATTGGATACAAGAATTCAAAATTAGCATTTTGATCGCAAAGCTTGTGAGAGGACAAGGATTGGAAAAATTGATGGCTGAGTCAAATTTAGAGGCCAATTACATAAATAATGTTGATGTATATCCTATTTATGATATGCAGACTTTTGGGTGGTACAAACCTATTGTACACTATTTGTAGAATTTTTCATGCCCTGAGGGGATGAAAGATAATGAAAAGAAGACATTAAATCTCCAAGCCATCAAATATGTGATTATTGATAATGAACTATGTTGGAAAAATATGGATGGTGTATTGCTCAAGTGTGTAAATGGAAAAAAAGCCCAAGATATTTTGAATGAAATGCACAATGGTATATGTGGTGGTCATTATATGGCTAAAACAATAGGTCATAAGGTTTTGAGGGTAGGGTTTTGGTGGCCAACACTCTTCAAGGATGCACAAAAATTGGCGAGTGCATGTGGTGCATGCCAAAGGTTTGCTAGTAAGCTTAAATATTTTGGAAACTTACCTCTTAGGCCAGTTGTAGTACACACACCATTCAAGCAATGGGGGATTGATTTCATTGATGAAATTGTAGAGAAGTAAAGTGGAGGGAATTCATGGATACTGGTAGCCACATATTACTTTACTAAATGAATAGAGGCCATTCCAACGAAGAGGGCCACTAGTAAAGTGGTTACTGATTTTTTGATGAATTAGATTTTGACTAGGTTTGGCATACTTAAGAAACTAGTAACTAATAATTTTGTGTTTTTGGTTAGAAGAATTTGTTGAATTCTGTAATAAGTATGGGATTTCACTCTCATATTCGTCCCCTTATCACCCACAAGGAAATGGAAAAGATGAGTCTAGAACAAGAGTGATAAAAATTATCAAAAGGGTGATAGAGAAAAGCAAGAGGGCTTAAGACAAGCTCTGTGGGCTAACAAGTAACCATAAAGAAGGAAATAGGGCAATCACCACATGACTTAGTTTATGGACTTGAGGCTAGGATGCCTACTAACAATGCAAGTGTACAAATTCATCCAAGGGTATGAAGATGCTATCCCAAATGAAATGTAGATAAGAATCAATGCTCTGGTTGAACTTGATGAAACTAGAAGAGCAACACAACAGAAAAACATGAAGATGCAGTTGTAGGTAAAAATCTTGTATGATGAGAAGTCTTCCTCTAGAAAGTTTGAAGTTGGAGATATGATGTTAATGTGGAATGCTAGAGCACAAGAAAAAGGAAAGCATGGTAAATTTGATGCTCTTTAGTTGGGACCATGTCTAATTGATAACACACATGGGGAGGATTCATATTACTTGCAAAATATGATTAGAGAACTTCTTGAATTTTGAGTACATGGACAATTCTTGAAGCCATAAGTCAATTGAGGTACGTTATATTTCCATGTAAAATGTAATTTTATGTATAGGTTTGTAAATAGGTTTTTTTTTTCACCTTATCCAAGAATCATCCAGTTTTTTGGGTTTTTTTGTGCTTTGTGTGGTCTACTCTACCTTGAGATTCTAGGATCTTCCTCTGTTCATGTTGAACAGACGTCCCCAACTGAAGCCACTGGTAGGATTTTGAATTTTTTTGTGGTTCCATGGATACATTTCAAAATTTTGGGTTTTAACTGGTCATATGAGGGTTAGGGTTTCATTCTCCATTCACTAGGGTTCATCCTTAGGGCTAGAACCCTCCTAAAACCCTCAACATTACAAAATCCCAGTCATTCCTTCTAATTGTACATTGACTTGAGATCACCTATTTTCGGTTACATAAGTAACGAATTAGGTCTTTGATGTCATCTGATCATCGACCCCTTTATCCTAGTCTAACTGGTTGCACCCCCTTTTAAATATTTTCCTAAGTCCTAACTTTAGTGAGCTCAATAATTTCATGTCTTATATCTGAACTTTAGACCTAGGTTTGAAATATTTTATGTCCATGTCCAAATAAAATAACCTAAAGATGGCCCCACTTTAAGTTATAAACTTAAAGAATGTGTGTAAAAAACTCTTAAGGACTTGGCCTAGCCCCACATATGTTAGATACTCACCTCTCATTGGTTCCCCTCCATCACATAACAATAAAATATTCAAGGAAAAGGTAGTGTGGGATATTAGGCATATGTTGCATGTCAATTTTATTCAAAGGGCTAGACAAGCTTATAAAGGATGCTAATGGTAGGCCCTTCATCTAATGGTTGAGATGGGAATATACAAATGCAATATGGAAAATTCCCTACCATCCCACAGGAGGTTTTTAAGTAGATCTGAGATGCATGCAAGACAATGGGAAATTGACATGTGGTATTATCTAAAGCATTCAAAGAACTATTACAAGAGGAAAATATTTCACCAAATATTTTAGGTGACTTAGGGAAAGGTAAGGGTCTTGTGACTAAAGGGATTTGAAGCTTCATGGTTAAAAGGTGATTGAGATGATATAATCTCAGCCATTCAATTTGCAAGGATTTAAGACACATTTTGAAAAGTTTCAAGTATGGGCATAAGCTTGGAAGGTTAAAGGGCACACAAGATGGACACATAGAGGCATCTGAGATCGTTTCTCACTATCCTGTAACCGTTGATCTTCTTGCTAGTAGACTCATGTGGGATTCTGGGGAAGCGATTAAGCATTTTAAGGCTTCCAAAGGATGGTGGAGCCCATGGTGACAAGGCATAGCTTCTCCACATGGAATTTTCTCATTGGTCTGATGTTGAAGTCAAGTTGAGTCAAGTTTTCAAACTTAATTGACTCCATCTCAACTGTCTAATGATCCAAACCATCAAAAGATCAATGGCTATGATTTAAAATTATAATACTAGGTTGATAGAGCTATTATGGCTTGTGTGAGGGAGCAGTAATGGTGGACATGATGTTTTCTCACCAAATTAAAGGAATTTTTCACCATAAAAGTAGGATTTAAAGCATACAATTCAAGTGACCAAAGCTTCTTGAAGAGATCTAAAGATTATTCCTACAAAGTACGAGCTTTGAATGACCAAGAATTAGGGTTTTCTATAATTCAAGCACCAGTAAGTGAATTTTCATCCTCTATGTCTAATTTCTTGCAAATTAGTGTGTATTTTCCTTTTATGTGCTCAAAATTGTAAGCTAGGTTTCTTTTAAGGTTTTATGCTCATTAAATTGTTGTCAAACTATTTTAAATTCACCTTAGTTTGTGTGTTCCTTTTAAAGAACACCTAAACCACCTTGCAAAAACCCTAAATTGAATTTTAGAAAACCCTAGTTTGCATAAAATTTCATTGAAATGGTACCCCAAAAGGCCCAAGCTTCTAGTTTAGCTACAAAGTGAGCCATGTTTGATGACCTTGTCCCAGTTAACCAACTCAAAAAATGAGAAGATCAAGGGTAAAATTATGTTCCAAGGCCCTAGAATAGACAAGGGTATTGTGGACCGATAGTATGCCATCAAGCATGTTGAGGTGTCGGTCACTAGGTGGGAGTTATTCAAATATTGGTTTGGAAAGAGGAATATTAGTGTCCCCACATATAATGGTTGGAGGTTACACATGGGGGAAAGCTTGCTATCCCTAATTTATACCTTGATTTTGACCTACTGAAAGTTATATCTGTCAACTATGACCCCAATATCTAGGTCATGAGGTCACATGCGGTGTCAAGATGATTGACCTCACCCGTGAAGGAATAATTGAGGTTTTCAATTTAAAACTTGATGCTAACGTGTCAATTGACCTAAATGCACTAAAAGAAGAGTATGAGAGCAACAAGATAACTTTTAGAGTCACAATCATGCCAAATTTCATGAGAAAAGGAAAGGGTAGGAGCAAGATAAGAATTACATTAGCTAATATAGAACCCTTCCTAGTAGAAATGTTTGAGTTTTACTTTGAGAGATATTACTGCACCTTATTCCAGATCATAGGGTTTGACCCTCCTAAGAGGATGCATATGGAATTTATGTACATGGCTGCAAACATTCAACATATAATGGTGAACAAACTGTATGATTTTGCTACTTACTTGTCTAATGAGATTCACAAAGGATTGGTGGCTCTCAAGTTTGGTGAGATAGGACTAAGGTTTTGGTGGTATTCCTTGTTACTGCACATGTTCTTATCCAAAGGAGTAGATTAATTTGGACATGATATGAAATTGAATATGAGGTGTGAAAGAAATGAATGCCTCCTTGTCCAAACATGGACTCACCACTTGGATATGCATGATTCAAGTTCCAATTTTGTCACTTTTACAGATTTTTTTGGTGTGAGGTTGAGAGGGTATTTGGTGAGGAATCCACCAAGAATTCCTAAAGAATTGCATGATTTGTTGAGACCCAAGGAGAGAAGACTTGAGTTAAGCATTGATAATAATTGGGGAGACATGATCCCTTAGCTAGATTGCACCATTATTAGGGCATATGGCACCAATGTTTCTCCACATGTTTTCCCAAGAGAAGTACCATTGAGAATTAGTTTTCTAGAAGTCTTGTGGCAATTGGGAAGAGTTGAAGATTGGCACCTTGCAGGATAGAAGAAGGGAACTATTTTCCCTACGTACATTGCATCTTCTGATTTTATTATGATTAATTATGGGTGGAAAAACATCCTCAAAATGATTACACCTTTGGGAATGAAGAACTATAGACCAACGAATGATGATCCAGAAGGGTTCATTGCAACCTTGAAAGTAAGAATCAAAGGATAAAACTTTTGGCATAAATTCTTCTACCTTGAGGACATAATAAAAAATGTATTTGACTTGCAAAAGGTAGAGGAGAGAAAATTAAAATGGCTAGAATTTGCAAAATTGGAGCAAACAAAGAAGGAGAAGGATCCAAAATTCAAGGGAACTTATATGGATATTGACGATCAAATATTAATATTGGAGACAATTTTGTAGAATTTTGACAAGGTGGTGGGGCATCTTAAAGAACAAAAAGAAGTTCCTGATAAGGGAAAGTCTCCTATGGTTGAAGAAATACCAACTCAACAACCACCTAAGAAGTAATATGTATTTTCAAGGAGGAAGGAATTTTTTAGGAAAGAACAAATTATTTCTACTCCTACTCATTCATAGGAGTCAAGAGCACCTTCTCTTGTGCAAAATTTTCCACCATATCCACCTCCAATGCCATGTTCTCCACATGTCATTTAAATTGAATCACTTCCAAGGGAGCCTAAACCAAAGAGGAGAAAGTTTGAATCAATAGGATTAATTGATTATTCCCTATATTTTGATGAAGAAATTGTTGTCACAACAGATGACATAATGCAAAACATGACATCATCCCAAAGGGAGGTAAAATTTCTAGTTCAACAACTCAGAATGAATAAGGTTGTTGTAACAGGAATTGGAAATGCTAATGATGTGAGGGAAAAATATTGCAAAGAGTTTATGGATGATGATTCATTTGTATAGACAGATTTTTTTTTAGAATTTGTGTGGAGAACAAGGAGAGATGAATATGATGACACGGTAAAGGAAGGGATGATTAACTCTCCATATTTTCCAAGAGATGCCATTGCCTCAAGAGTCATTGCTGAGATGAAAGCATATTAGAAAGAGATGAAACCCGATGAAGGAAGGAAACTTGTAAGAGAAAGTGGTTTTCTTCTCTTACCTGAATGGGATATGGGATATGGCATATGTCATAGCTTTTGATATTGTGAGAAGATAGTGTTCAATATTTTTTGAAATAGATGAGGAGGCAATGTGTGCATTGCATGGGTCAAAATTTAGTCTTGAATGGGATACATTGTCAATTTGGGCATTAGCTCCGAACACTAGCAAGCCTGAAGTTGCAGAGCCTACCAAAAATTTGAGAGGAGGGTTAATAATAAAGAGAGTTACACAAACTCCAACAGTTGAGGTAGCCACATTGAATGTGGCTCAATTTACCAAGGCCACTATTGAATATTTATAGGAAATGTATGATGTTGAAATAAAAAGGTACAATGATTTGGTAATCTCTTACAATAAGGATGAGTAGAGAATTGCATAACTAGAATTGCAAATTGAGATGCTAAAGTAACAACTACAGTCAATGCAATTAGGGCCATCTATAACACAAGTGCAAGATAATGTTCCATCTTCTCCACAACCTCCTCCTGTCCATTCACCTCCTCCACCATCTCTAGAAATGGTGGTATATAATGAGGAATATGTACCAATTGCACATATACCCCAAGTACTTCAACAACGCATCCCCCATCAAGAAGAAAAGTAAGCAAAAGGGAGTTAATTTAGTAGCTAGAGGCATATGAAGATTTATTTGCATTATATAATGATAACAACATTTTTATTGTTTCTTATGTCCTAGAACATTGTTTAGAGAAAGAAATAAAGAGAGTGAATAGTGTTCACTCAAATTATTCGTTGATGTTCAATTCACTAAAAATGTTTGAAAAGGATATATCAATTGATGTCCCATTAATGTAAACATGGGTTCCAAGGTTGAGTGTATTGAAGAGCATGGTTATAGGATCCACACATGATCAAAAAAAGCCACTGCAAATTTCCCAAACATACAAGGAAGTGAAAGAAATTATTGATTGCTAGGGGTTGGTGCATCGAGTTGAGAAGAGGATCAGAGCATTGCTCCAATAGTTAGATGAGAATGATCTTGGCCTCTTTCTAGACATTCTTTATAATAATGGAGCTATCAGATTATATGAACAGTGGAGAGCTCATATAGATGCTACCATTGCTACAGAGGATACCTTAATTTGTGAGCATGGAGATGTCAAAATAGATATGTTAAAGGATAGCTTGAAAAAATTATGTGTCACTAGCACATTCCTAGAGGAGTTTGAAAAAGATGCAACTTAGATAATGAAGAAGTATAGTCCTTATAGAACAAAGTTGGATGAATTCATGACCTTTAATTGGACCTCAAAAGAGGATTATATTGCTTGGGATAATAATTACAATGATATTCCTGATTTGTAACCTTCTTCAATGATGATGTAACAACAATTTTTGTTTATTTTTCACATTTAGTAGTTTTTGAGGTCTTCAAGGGCACCAATAGATTTGTTTTGTCATCTTGAACAATAGGTTTTACTCTCATCTGCTAGCTCAACTTTCCCAGATCCACAAAAGAAAAATAAAGAAAGGAGGCGACAAAGGAATCAACTAATTGCTTCAGATATTTAGGGAAAGCATGATGGACATAACAAATTTTGTAACTGCTTTGTCTGTGGAATATTCCCTCCACGAGCTTGTAGTTGCACTTGTATTTTGAAATGTAAATGTGTGTCAAATGAAAATGTGAAATGTATAATTTATCGAAGCTTGTTGATCCCTTGTTTTATAAAAGGGTTGATCCCTTGTTTTATAAAAGGGTTGATCCCTTATTTTATAAAAGGGAATTCAAGGCCATTTACATGGGTTGTTGATTGATTTTCTTGAAGAAATTTTGTAATACAAAGCACACATACTTTTAGGTCTAAGTCTTTTTCTAGGTTTTGAGTTTTGAGTCTTTTTAATTAATGTTATATAACAATACTATCATTTTGGGAATATAATGGCATACTTCCAAAGTTAGTGTTCTCCTATTTTATATTTCACATGAATTATGAATGTATTGAATCAAATATCATTCAATTCATCTTCATCATCTTTCCTTTGAATGTTTATTTATTGTTAATGCACTTGGTCAAAGAATGAGTTAAATTTTCTTTAACAAAGATAAATACTTATGTGAATTCATACAGGGATCATTTATGTATTATTGGTTTAGATTTCTAAGTTTAATGGTGTAATGCATCATTAAGTAGCTCTATTATGTTTAGGTGGAACACTGTTATAGTTTTCAATTGCATTGTTTAAGACTCCATACCTTAGGATAAGACACTAATCACCATAAGCTATGTCTGTGTTGTGTCTTCTTGGTCTTTCATAATAAATTCATTCAAAATCACTAAATATTTACTTTATGTTCAGAAATGTATGTTTGAGTGAAGTTCTACCATATTCTCATGCTTTAGAAAGTTAAATGTTGTAAAGGATTAGCCAAATCTTTGAGATTTTTCATTTACCAAGAAGCATATAGAAGAATATATCTATTATGTTACAATGTATGAGATAATTGGCACAAGAGTATCTTGAATTACATTGTAGGGATCACCCTCCTAGGTTTTGTAGAGCCCAAAGTGTAGAGGGAAAGTTTTGAAAAATTTCATCTATTCGTTGGCCAATCCCTCCATATAATTAACCATTAGAAATGGTAATTCCATAGATTATATGTGAGATTAGCTTGGGTATTAAAAAACACCAACAATTTAATTAAATGAGAAATAATACCTACTTTTCTAATTAAATTTCCTTTTCTAACTCATCAATTAACTCCAATTATCTCTCTAATTAACTCTTATTTCTTTCATCAATGATTAACTCCATCCCATTTCAACATCTCAATCTTTGGTTCTTAGTTAACTCAGTTTTCATTTATACTCTCAATCTTCAACCAATATTCAACTCAATTTTCAAATAGAAACTTGTTCTTCACAATTATCCAATTATTGAATTAAATAATTCAATGTTATCTCCTCATCACTTTGAAATGATTTTTTTCTTTCTTAATTGAGTTGATGGAGTAATTAGGACATCACTTGATAATTAATTATCAAGTTCCTTATTACTTTATTCACTTAAGCTAAACATAGAAGTGTTCTTTTATTGTTAGACTGGACTAAATATAGGTTAAGTTTTCTCATTGCATAAGATTAGGACATTTTTCACAATCAAATCAAATTCTCATCTAAAATTTTTCTTTCTTCTTTTACAAGGATTGGTATTTCTATTTGATTGAAAGGGATCTTAGGACTAGTGTATAGCTCACTAAGGTAAATCCTTTTCCAATTAATATTATAAGCCAAATCAATAAGAGTATGATATTGGATAAAAACCTCAAAAGGAGAGCCAATCTACCCTGGATTTGGTTATGTAATTATCTTGGAAATTGATTAAAATTGATTTGGATTTATTGAACGAATTTGAATAATAAACCTAATTTGAAAACACAATTTTTTTGTACTAATTAAATTGAATTGTAAAAAACCATAAACAAATCTAAGAAGGGTAGAGTATTGTGCACCTGTGAATGTATTTTGGGACTAAAATAACTAGTCTAAGCACAGTGCATCTTAGACTGATCTCCTTCCTTTCTAGATCTAACTTCACAACGACCTATAACACCCAATTTTCTTTTACTTGATTTGTTGATTTGTTAAGGTTTAGTATTGCATATAATTATTGTTCTATTAACATGCATTACATTTCAATATATGTCAAATTTAATTCAATTGTGATCTATTAAACAATTTGGTTAAGACTATTTAATAAATACTACAATAATCTAATTGATATATAAATGAATACTGTGATCTAACTAAACAACAAAATTTAATTGTCTAATCGGATGCTACATTTTTGACTAAGTGTACACATATTAAACTAGATACAATTATGATCTAATTTTTGATGAAATTAAATGCTTATAATGATCTAATTTAATATGCCACAAAAGTTATTGAATAGTATGATAATAATTAATAATCTAACTATAAAAAAATATTGTAATAATCCTAGACACACAAATATTTTTCAAGAATGAAGAAATGCGAGATAAGAACAAAAAAGAACATCTATTTAATCTACTAATTATGCTTTAAAATATAAAATATTATTCAAAAAATGATATTATGCATAAAATCTATGCTAATGCATAACATTGATAGGTTCTTTGAGAGGTGTACTATCTATCATAGAAAGCTTGTATGTTCCTGATCCAAAATTTTCATCAATAACATAAGGTCCTATCCAATTTGGGCTAAACTTTTCTTTCTCTCCTAGTGCCACATTTACATTACATTGATTCTCATATAGCATCAAGTAACCTTTTTGAAATGAATGATGGATGACACCATCATTATATTTTCATTGCATACTTTTATAGTAGATTTGTATATGTTCAAGAGATTTTATACACTTTTCATCAAGTATTTCAAGTTGTTGAAGTCATTGTTCTCAATAAGAGTTATCATCTATAATACTATTAAGAGAGATCCAAAAAGAATTTATTTCTAACTCTAAAGGGATGACATCATCAAAACCATAGAAAAGGTTGTATAGAGTATTACTTGTAGCCATACAAACACGTGTGTGGTAATCCCATAATGCATAAGAAAATTGAGTATGCCACTCTTTATTATGTTTGTTAACCATTTTTCATAAAATTTCTTCTATTTTTTTTTAGTTGCTTTTGCTTGGCCATTTGACTAAGAATAGTGAAATAGAGGGAAATGGAAACCTTTGAGTTTGACACCTTTCACAAATTTCATTGGAATGTTTATTGTGATGTGTGTGAAATGAGATGTAATGTGGGTTTGATGGATTTGGACAAGGTATGTGTTTGACTCACAACCTGATAGGAGAGTTAACCAAATCTGGAAATGTCTTAAGGATGAAATGCAATGATTCAATTGACCTAATGATGCAAATTGTTGTTCTAATGGAAATATAGAAGATTTGAGAAGTCATAGATGAAATCAGACTACAGAAAGGGACCGAGCATGACACTATGCACATGTGATTCAAATTTGGAGATGAAAAGGAAAGAAATAGGTGCCCCAGGCGCCACTATCTTTGTAGGGAAAATTTAGATCTATTTTCATAGTCCTCTAGTGTCAGATTAGATCTTCCATTTCCTTCTTGTCACACTTTTGGATCACTACCAGATAATTCTGTAACTGAGTTTTCATGAGTTGTCAAGGTATAGGTATCAATTACAACAACAAATAATTGATCTTCAATCTTCTTCAAACCTAAAATGTACACATTTAAAGAGAGAAGAAAGGTTGGGCCATTTAGGGGCTTGCCTTAGTTAAACCCTGAGTTAGTGTTTCCACTTCCACAATGGAAATGTTAATGATAAATGATAGGAATGAATGATGAATCGATAAAGTGTTCCAACTCAACACCCTTCAATGGATCCATTGAAGGATTGGAGTCATACACATCTCCTCAAAGTATTGATCTTGCTTTCTTGATTGCTTGAATTACTTGAATTTCTTGGAGACCTACAAAGATTAGCCTTCACAAACAATATGAAAACATGAACATGCATAAAATAAAATACATTTTGACATGATGTTGGATCTTGAATTGCTGCAATAAATCCTTTAATGGATGCTCTTAACTTTCTAAATAACTCTCTTGATAATTGATTAATCATAAATTTTCTAACTTTAGACTGGATCATTTCTTGTTAATGTTCAAATAATGCAATAACTAGGTATTTATATGCTATTATTCTAATTTCCCAAAAATTAAATATCAATAATCGACTTTAGATATTTGAATCTCAAATAATAAAATGTTGACACCGATATATTTGAATTTGGAGCCAAAATAGGGGACATAGGCACCCTAGGTGCTAGTGTCCCAGGCCTATTTTCTAAAGTTTAAGGAGTTGGGGGTAAAGTATTAAATAAGAGCATTTATTTTATGCTTACAAATTATAAAAAAATATTTTAAAATAAGTTGTGGAATGTGTAATTTAGAAAATTAAGTGATTAATTAGGTTCAATAACTTAAAGGGGAATAAAACATAGCGTGAAATTGTCAAGGGTGATAATTTACAACACTACATTTAGCCCCCACTTTAGTGAGTATGAACTTATGCTTAGACTCACACTAAAGTAGAAAAATATATGTCAAGAGGAGTTCAAATGTACAAATTTTGAAGAGATAGGATAAATAAGATCAAGGGGGGTTCACAAGCCCCAAGGGTCCAAAATCCCATGACAAACTAACATAAACACAAAGGAACACATGTATAAAATGCAACTAGACAACATACATAAATATACATGTTAGAAAAAATAAATCATACATGATAAATGCACATGAGACAACATAAGATATAGATGACAACAAAATAAACACAAACACGACATAAACACAATGCAAAAATGAAGAAAATACACAAAAGACACACAAAAAACACAAGATTAGTACTAGAAGGATTCAAGTTGGTAAGGTAAAGTGAATTTAGTCTTAAAAATATCTCAAATACCAAACACCATCTATCAAATAAAGGAATGCTCCCATGAGGACTAGAAATTTGTGTTATACCAAATCACTCATGAGCCACATGGATCTACTGTCTAGCAAGTTACTTTATGCTAGGTTTCCATGCAATATGATGAGTTTCACAAGGTTAGCAAGATGCATTTTGTTAGATGCTCATGAAATAGCTCTACTATCAAGAAAGGTGTGTTATGCTTGACATCCATGTTAATGTGACAGGTTCCACAAGGCTAGCAAGCTATGTTATGCTAGACACTCATGAAACACACAACTCTACTATGAAGCAAGGTGTGTTATTCTTAGTGGCCATGTTAATGTGATAGGTTACACAAGGCTAGCAAGCTACATTATTCTAGACACTCATGAAACACACAACTCTACTATCAAGAAATGTGTGCTATGCTTGGCGACCGTGTTAAAAGGGGTGCTCAAGTTCACAACCCAATAGGCTCTGTTACACTAAATCCATGAACTATCTTGCTAAAACCTCATCTCAGGGGATGAATAAACTCGCCTCTGAGGGTGCAAAAAAAAATCACCTAGTATGGCACAAAAAAGTGACAAATTCACCTAACATGACACAAAAGAAATAAACTCACCTACGAAGGTGTAAAACTTTCCTAAGAAGGCACATAAGACAAGGCTATAAACCTCAAGGGGTTTCATACACCACACTAGGTCATGAAAGGTGATTTACAAAAAAATGACAAAGGGGCATTTCTCAATACATAAAGGGTCACACCTTAGGAAATATCACACATGACATCACCACTAAGAGAGGACAAGTCAAGGAATAAAAAGATCACACCTTAGGGAATACTAACCATAGTATTACCACAAAGGGAGCATCATATGCCAATAAAATTCACACACTTAGGAGATATCAAGCCCAATATCACCACAAATGAGACACAACATAGATCAATAATGCCACACTTCCATTAACAAGGTCACACTTTCTAGGAGATGTATACCATCATCACTAAAAAGTGGCTATTTCTTATGCAAATAATAAGCGAGGGACCATATGCCCTACCCTTAAAATGTTAGTGTACTTGATACACTAACATTTTAAGGAGATATAAAGGGATCCCTTGCTAGAAGCAATGCGCCTAACACAAGGCTACCTAACCCCTTGCCCCTCAAGTGTAGGAACAAATATGAGCCAAAAATGGATGATGATGCACTACTCCTTGCAAGATAAAATATGATTGCATAAAGCCTAGTTTATACCTCCATGCATGGTAGTGAGTATGTTATGATACTACAACTACCACACGGCAATGATCAAAGAAGATGAATGTTAATCTATCATTCATTCAATTTAATCCCTATAAGGATCAAATTCTTTCAATTTATTTTTTAGAGCACAACATTCATCAGTAGTATGTCCAAATATTTTATGATATGCATAGTAAGATGTATTTATATTCTTTTATTTATTGTCTTTTAAATTATGCATGGGTGGCAGTGTAATTAATGCTAAGTTTAAAAGTGTAGCTAGACTGCTCTCAGTCTTTGATAAAGGATGCAAAGAGGGTAACACACCTTTCTTAATAGGACCTAGAATTTGTATTTCTTGGTTGGTGGAACAAATGTATGATGTAAAGGTGGAGAACCTTGGTAACCTATTCATTTTATATCTTCAGATTGTGTTTGTTCCAAAAGGGAGTGAATCTCATGTTCATTCTTTATGTTGCATCCTTGTTTTATCAAGATCTTAAAGCCTAGTCCATATATTTGATCCAAGTTAATAGGTGTGTTTGTAACTTTATGCTCATATGGTAGGATATTGGTTGATGTTCTTTCCTTGTAATTTCTATTCATAGTTGTTTCCATGTGCATTTTTTGAGGTGTGAATTGCAAGTCACTTATGCAATGTGGAAAACATTTCAAGTGGTGGTATGATAGGTGGTGATGGTTGTTGATATGGGTGATTAGGAAATTCCATTGAAGGATAAAAGGGTGCATTATTCTCAAGATTACACAAATAATTATGTATGAATTAATTCATGCTCTCCTCATCTTGTCCCAATATTTCTTCATTATGAGGACATGAGTTGGGAGGTGAAGGATCATGAATATACTCATTTGAATTAGGGTCATCACCAAACACACAACTTGAAACATAAACCAATGATTTTAAAGAAGTTAAAATCTTACCAAAACATTGAGCCATCATGATAATATAATGCTTGTACTAAGGTTTAGACTGTTATGCAACAGGTGACTGAAAACAAACAATAGATTTGGATAGAGAATTCTGAGGTCTCTATCACAAAAATCTGAGCTAAAAAGGGTAGGACTATGGTGCCTAGGGGGCCCATGTCCTATTTAGGATTTTACAAAATTAAAAGTTTGGTTGTTTGTAATAATATTTGGGGTTTCTATGTCTGTGTGTAAATAGACCTAACAACGAATATTTTTCTAGAATTTTCTCAATTTATGATAATGTAATTCAAAATGCAAGTGTGAAAGAATGTTGAAAATGTTTGAACAATAAATGATAATTATAAATGTAATTTCCAGATCTAAGATGTAAAAATTAACTGATTCTAATATGCTAAATTTGAAATTGATGATGCTTTGTATACTTTTGAAAGGAATTAATGTAATCTTTTCACTTTTTAGCAATATGCAAAATACCTAAATGCATACAAATAACACATTTTTTTTTTCAGATTTTAAATGATCTAATTCAGATTTATGAATGTAATTTGAATGTAGATCTACGCTAAAATGAATGAAATATGATATGCAATGTGATGCAATATGATATGCAATTTTTTGAATTTTTATGCTTTTTATGATGCAAAAATGAATGCTTAATTGAATATTGCAAAACAATGTAATGGAAAACTTAGATCTAGGATGATTTTTCAGAAGGTATATAATGTTAATTATGACCGAGGATACTAGTATGGGCCGATTATGCTTGATCCATGAAGAATGGAAGCATAATGAAGCCACTAATACTCAATCTAAACAAGATCAATCAAATTGAAGTTAAACTAAACATTCATCATATCAACGTATTCTAAATTACGAAAAAAATTTAAAATGTCTACTCTAACCCATTCGAAACTTATCCCATTTTGGGAGTGGTGTCGCGTTGATGTGGAACAACGACTGTTTCCCAATCTCATGATCAGTGAGCTTGTTTCAATCGATTCTATTGAATAGAATCAATGAAACGTTTGTGAGATGTGAATGGAAACATGATTTATGCTAAAATGAGTGTGATGCAAGCTAATTAAACATGATTTTATGGATACAGATGTAGATATGCAATTTCTAAGCTAATATAAATGAGATTTAAACTAAAAAGATTCAAACCCTAATTATCTAATTAGCTAAATGGATGCATTATGGAAGCCATTAATGGAAGCTAAGATATTATGCAACTAATTTAAACTAAAATATGCTAAATGTGTGCAAAGTATGAGTGCGAGTGTGAGTGATTTCAACAACATAAGTTTGACTGAAAGATGGATTCATTTGTCTCCAAATAGTGATCTATTTATAAGAAAGCAAATGAGAAATGAAGGGTTGAGATTGAAAAAGCTAATCAATAGTCAAGGATGGAGGAAATTGGAGGCATGTATCATGGATTCTCATCAATGGGTGAGAATGTAAGATGAGATTTAATCATTGGTTCACATTACCTTAAAAAAACACACCTTCAACTTGTTCAAAAGGTCACAAGTTAACTTGCACAAGAAGTTAAGTAAGTTTGTTGAGAAAAAAGAATATTCCCCTTTTTCAAATGAGTGAGGAAAGAGAATATTCTTTGGAATATTCTCATGGGCGAGGGAAAAGGATAATTTAGTTAATTAAAACTAAATTAAATTGTGGAAAAGGGGAAGGAATATTCCATGGGAATATTTATTTTAGAGGAATGTGCAACGGAGGAATATTCCCTTGCAAGTGGGGGGAATTAGATTAATTAATAATTGCTAATTAAACAAAGGTTTAATCATGCAATTAGGGGTTTAGAAGAATTAAGATGATATTCATTAAATAAAATGATTTAATGAATGGGGGAAGGTGAAATGACATTTAATTAAATAACTTAGGGTTATTTAATTAAATAAGAGGATTTAGGGATTTAAACTAAATAATTTGATTTATTTAATTTAATGAGATGAAATGTTAGCATGAAAGGGGGTGAAATAACTTTATTTGATGAATTAGGTTAATAGGTGAAAATGATGCCATTAATTAATTAGCTAGGATAATTTGATTAATTAAGTGAAAGGAGGATGAATTTGAGAGGAAATGATGTTATTATATATGATTCGAGTGCATGATATCATTCAAGAAATTTTTACGTGTCTACATTTTGCCCCTCTTTGAAGCGAGGTACTTGTTGCTTCGGTTCAAATACTGATACTCTTCGGATGAAAACCGCTGCTTAAGTCTAAAGATAAAAAATTTCTATTTTTTTAGATGCCCCAGCAAAAGGGTTAAGCTGATTCCTTGCCCCCTCGAGAAATTGGGTGGAAATTTTGAATTTTGGGTTGATTTCTCGACAAAGGTTAAATGTTGCCCCAGGGATCCAAAAAGGCTATGGGATACAAAAACATGCCAAAAATGCAAAAAAGTGATGCAAAATAAGGTTCAATTTGGAGAAATTGGTGAAAATGATGAAAAACCCTAGCTTCATGGTTAAATTAGGGCAAAAAACCCTAATTTTATAGCATAAATAGGTGAGGAAGGGTCACTTTCAATTTATTTGTGCATTCACACCTTAGAGAATTCTTGCAAATTGAGCTCTGACCCTTTGACGAGATGGCACAACGTGTGCTCCCACGACACATTTCCAACTGAGTTCGAGAGTACCAGAGGCTTCCAAGCGCAGGACCACCGGTATGTGATTCAAAACTAATTTTAAATTTGACTTTTTGATGCATTTAATGCCTTTTGAAATTTAGACTTTGGTGACGTCGCTCTAGAGTGACACTATTTTGAGAATCAGTGACGCTACTTTGAATTTTAGAAATGCATATGTGTATTGTGACATAGTTCACAATTTAGAATTAGGGTTTCCATTTCTAAATTGCGATGCATATGTTTATAGTGACGCACATATTGATTTGAAAATTAGGGTTAGGGTTTCCAAAGTTTAAATCACGACGCATATGTTTATAGTGACACAACTTGTGATTTGCATTTTAAATGCCTTGAGCATCATAGTTTAAAATTTGAATTATAGCGATGCTATCATACATAGCGACACTATTGTCATTTTAGAGATGAAAATTCTAAACTTAGCCAATTTTTTTCAAATTTTTGACATCATGCGCTTCGTGGGTGCAGGAGGTCATCCCACCTTTGATGTCTCGTGAGCACTGGCCCACTATTTTTTCCAGACTTGGTGATTTATCTGAGTTGCGATAGGAGCACTTGGGGGAGATTGGTCTATGGTATGTCACGTACATGCCTGTCATCCAGATGCACTTGGATATGATGACCGCATTGTGTGAGCGATGGAACAATGAGACTTTGTTGTTCCACCTTCCCACAGGTGAGGTGACAGTGACACTGGAGGATGTATGGTAGATATTGTGTTTGTCAATGCATTGTGAGTTTGTGATATATGTTGTCGACAATGACTATGATGCATGCCACGGGGTGATGGACTTGGAGGACATTGTTTTAGTCACTTCGTAGATCAACCTCGAGATGTACAGAGGTCGGGTACCTACTTTCAGATTGATTGTCATAGCGATCATCTCTGGTTTGGTTACTCCAAATTGATGGAGTAGAGGGTTTAGCCTAGGATGGGGCCTAGCGTGGCATAGGATTCTCTTCAAGAGGACATAGTTTGCATGGGGGCCAGTGATGTTGGCCTCATTGTATCATGATATGCATGATTTCGTATACTATGATGGGTGAGCCATTAGCATAGGGGTCACCTTGTTGCGCATTTGGGCTTGGAAGCACATCATTGTGCTTTGACCGATTGTTTAGATGGATGATGTAGAGCCAGATGATCCAGTGGTTTGGTGATATAGAGGTGTCATTACATTATGTACAACATACAGGGTAGCTTGGGATTCCATACTGGTGGTGGGTGCTTAATGATATGATAGTCTTCAGATGGCAACCTTAGCTTTAGCTGCCAACATGGTATGATGATGTGTAACAACTGTTCTTTTCTCAGTAGACCTAATACATGTAGTGTTGAGAGAACACCATTATTGAGAGATACCTGCTAGATAAGGTGGCCAGACAATTCAGAGACAGGTAGGATAGGCCAGATGATGCATACACCATCATCTTCGCCAAGTTAGCACAAGAGTCACCAGTGTGGGGACCTACAATCCCAGCATCTGAGGTGGTGGAGGGCTTTTGAAAGTTGGTTGCTTGACCATGGGCATATGATTAGGGATAGGAAGATGCTTAGATGACGCTTGCATACGATGCATGGTTCACACCCCCTCGCAAATTGATAGATCCAACAAGTGCACCTCCACGAGGGAGATCGTGAGGGAGGGGTGGAGGTAGAGGCAGAGGCAAAGGTAGGGGACAAGATGGCTAGGATGGCCAGGATCAGCAAGATGGGTAGATCCCAGGGGCACCAGTAGTGGATCAACAACCTCCACAGTAGCCTCCTATGCAGTAGCAGCCACCACCGAGGCTAGATTCTTGAGATTTACAGATACAATAGCTACAACAGTAGGTACAAAATATTGTGTGTGAGAGGGATTAGGCCCGTCAGCAGGTTTTGGTGATTTATGCTAAGAGAGATCAAGCTAGATAGTAGATAGTGGCCTTGACAGCCGAGAGAGACCGGGAGCAGAAACTTAGAAAGATTGTCGATATGCAGTTGGCTCAGGAGTTCAGACGGTGCCAATAGATGGAGACCATGACAACTACATCTCAGGGGGGGACAGTTTCTGCAAGATTATATAGAGAGGCTGTGATTGAGGTGGCCTATTATAGGATGTACTACCATAGATATTTCCCATAGGTTCTTAGATAGCCAGATTAATTGTAGAGGAGTGGGGCACATCCTAGGGATGAGGATCAGCCGAAGAGACAACTCGGTGAGGGGAGCAACCATCACCACTAGCTCATTTGTACAAAGAATTTTTTTGATTATTTCCTGATTCTTTACACAAATATACATTCATGGGATCCTTTTTGATAGCCTCATGGATATTGTATTTTTGATCGATATACATACATTGATTCAGATATTGTATGATGACAATCACCATTTTTTGATATATATATGATATGATACAGATTCGATATGATGTGATGCGTTCATTTTATTTCATGCTTGATGTGATGATGATAATGTGATATGCGATGGTATAAGATGATATGCAGTGTAATGATATGGATGGATGCAATATTATATTATTTTTCAATATCTTTTCATGACATGTTATGGGATGGATGATTATGATATGCAGATGTTATGTTTATGCATATGTTATGGATTCAATTCTTTTTGTGTATTTTCTTATGCAATTTTATGATAGGATGATGCGATGTATGTGGATAAATGCAGATGTTTATGATATGCAATGTTTATGTTTATGATAACAATTTAAGATGCTTAGAATAAAAAATCTATATTATTCATTGTAACTTAAATGATAATGTTGATGCAGGATGGATTTTTTATGATATGCTATGAGATGTATGCATGTTGGATTTATGGATGCAGGATGGATGCATTGATGATATTTTTGATGACTTTCATGATACCAAGTTAGTGCGGAGAGAAGATAGAAGAAACAAGATGATGGATGCAAAAGATCCAAAAAGTCTATGATCCATCAATACTTTATTAGAGATGGTGATGAGAAATGCATGATTAGGATGATGAATGCATGATGATGATTTGCTAATATCTTGGGATTGGGATTTTCCATTGTTCCTTATTGTTTGATATAACACATAGAAACAATGCATCAAGGTATTGATAACTAAGATGGAATTGTATCTAGTGTCATGGACTTTGAATCTACAAACAAATAGGATAGTTCTTGTTCACACCTTCACATACAAAAACCTCACTGGAATGTAGTTTAGTAGTTTTGAATATATCGGACCAAAGCATACGCAATAGTCAATAATGAACTCCAACCAACTTCCCTATATACAACTAAGCAAGTATGCACCAAGATTATTCTATAAGAGTATCCACAAGCATATCAAACGAAAGATAATGATCGATGCATCATTCCTTTCTCTCTAAATTGTTTTGGTAGACATCATCGAGTGGTCCTTATAATAGGTCATTAAGATAACTCATAAGAAAAGATAAATGAAAAATAGTCAGTGTTATCTATATCTTTTATCGGTTTAATTTAGCTAAGATGGTTTCTGATACTGATGTTGATCGAAGGAAGGATACATCCTAGTACATGTTGATCAGGGGTTGTTTGATGTAGGATGATGATGATCTTTATGATAAGCTGTTGATATAAACTTCACTGATATATTTACCTATGATCTAGACTTTATATTTTGACACTTAAGTCCTCACTTTGCGACATGCTATACTTAATTTCTATTTGTTTTGCCAAAGGTTGAAGGTGATGATCAATTTATTATGAGTAAGGGTTTATTGTGGGTGAAAGTGAAATGGGATGGGTGGTTTTGGATTTTCAGAATATTTCAATGTTTTTGGTGTTTTTAAAAATGTTTTGAGGCTCTTTTTGGTCTTTTTGAAAATTTATGTGAATGTTTTGGTTTTCGAGTTATTTGAGGCTATTTTAGGGTTTTCTCTAAGATATTTTAGGTTGTTTAGGTTTTTTGAATGTTTTGGTTTTTTTTTATTTTCTAATGTTTAGGGATTTTCCAAGATTTTGACCAAGAACCTAACCTAATAGACCTATCCTAGGGGCCTTGGGGGATGATCAAAGATAAGCTTTGCCTACGTTATACACACAAAGACCATGTAGTTTGATTGACTCAACTTATTGAAGATGAGATACTAACATTTAATGGATTTCTAGTTTATTATGACATACTCTTAAAGGATTGACCTAGGGTGTCTCGAGGGCACATCAATGACGACCTTGCCTATGTTCAAGCTCAGGGACCTATAGTTCGACAACATGGTACTATTTTTGGATTTTCAATGTTCAACCTTTTTAGGGATTTTTATGTGATTTGGATGTTTTGAATTTTAAATTTATAATTTTATGAATGTTTTCAGATTTTAGTTGTACAGGATTTTGCAAATGTTTTTGGATTTTCTGATGAAAATTTTATAAATGTTTTTGGATTTTAGCTATTTAGGAAATGTTATTGGATTTTTTGATGAACGTTTTATGAATGTTTTTGGATTTTAGCTGTATAGGATTTTGCAAATGTTTTTTGATTTTTTGATGAGCATTTTATGAATGTTTTTGGATTTTTCCGATCACCTTAAGATATACAAGAACTCAATCTAATCCATAACGAATTTCCCCTAGTGTTAAATGATAGAATACCTCGATATAGGTAGGACAAACTGACCTTTGGAATACGCCAAGTAGTACTAAGGGGATGTGATACTTCTCAATATCAAGCTATGATATGGACGTGGATGGGTGATTGATAGAATGGGATGAAGGATATGATGCGAGGATGTGATGCCAAGAATGATAGGATAAAGAGCCTTAAATGGATGAAGCTACTTTATTTACGCAAGGCACCTATTTTCCAGGTTTTCACTAAGGTACTTTCCCAAAGCACCACTGAAGTGGTTTTCATTAGAGGATGATTGTTTTTCTTTACTTTTCCAATCCCTTTTCTCATTTTTTTTGATTTTGATCATTTTTTGATTTTTTTGTATTTTCAGATTTATACCCTTCAAGACTAGGCATAATTTTTTTTAAGATGCAAGCTGTTGGTTGACTCCTACAAGGGTTCTCCTTCAGGCGTTGAAAATTGGTATGCTCTTGATCCATAGCTTTCTATGATGATAAAGGGACCCAACTAGCTAGGCTCAAACTTTCCTTAGTTGTCCCAATCTGGAAGGTTCTTCTGATTCTTCTTTAGGACAAGGTCTCCTACCTGGAATGACTACACTTGATCTTCTTGTTATAGCTCTATTTTAGTCAGTTTTGATATACTTGTAAGTGATTGAGGGCATCAAGACGACGCTCATCCAAGATTTCTAGCTCAATCAACCGAGCTACTCTAAACTCTTCATTAGTGGTCAGGTTTTGTAGTGACACTCGCAGTGATGGTAGCTCAAACTCAATAGGCAAATGGATTATGATTCATAGACCAAGGAGAATGGGGTTGCACTTGTTAGTGTGTGGATATTGGTTTGATAGGCCCAAAGAGTGGGATTTAGTTGCAGATTCTAGTCACGACTAGCTTCATTGACCATTTTCTTTAGGATTTTTAGAATGGTCTTGTTTGTAGCCTCAGCTTGACTATTGCCTTGGGGGTAATACAGGGTAGAGAACTGGTGTTGGATGTTGAATCTTTGACACAACTCTTTCACATCCTAATTCTTGAAGGGTGTTCTATTGTATGAGATAAGGGTTTGTGGAACCTAATGACAGATGAGGTAGTTTAGGATGAACTTAGAAATTTTCTTTCCCATTATGTAGGTCATAGGAATGGCTTCAAACCACTTGGTAAATTACTTAGTAGCTATTATGATAAACTTGAGGCCATTGGATGAGGTTGGAGTGATATTTACTATGAGGTCAAGCCCCCACTACGAGAAAGGCCAAGGTGTGATCATTGGTTACAACTCTTGAGCTAGAGAATGAATTAGATCTCCATGCTCTTGACACTGGACATGCTTTTGCACATATTGATGAGCTTCTCTTTCCATGGTTGGTCAATAGTACCCTATCCTCAATAGTTTCTTAGCAAAAGTCATACTACTAGAATGGGAACCACATATGCCATCATGTACTTTGTTAAAGTGGTCAAGGCTTCCTCTTGGTTTAGAAATCGTAGTAATGTCCCTTTGATGCTTCGATGGTAAAGGGCATCATCTAGGATCATGAATCGGGATTCCTTTTTAACAAATGTATTTTTAAGGTTTGAGGTGATATCAGATGAGAGGGTTCCTTTGCTTAGGTAGGTAAAGATGTCATGGTACCATGGGGATCCAGGACCAACAATGACACACACGAACTCTGATTCCAAGATTTTGAAAGTTGGTACAAGAAGTTGTTCTACCAAGAATTCACATTGTAGGACATCGTTCGACATGTCTAACAATGATCCAATTGTTTCCATTGCATCTTCCAATCAGTTGTTCATGCGAGGGATCTGCTCAAAATTTATATCTATGAAAAGGTCCTTGAGAATTTCTACCATCTTCTTGTAAGGGGTAAGCTTGTTGTCCTTAGTTTGGTAGTCATCATTGAATTGGTTTATAACTAGCTGTAAGTCTCCATAGACTTTCATCTCTTGTATCTTCCATTGGATTGCTATCCTTAGACCTGTGATTAGGGCTTCATACTTAGCAATGTTGTTAGTGCATGGAAATGATAGACTATACGACTTTGGGATGCAATCACCTTGAGGGGTGATGAAAAGAATACCTGCTTCCAATCCATGTTGGGTGAATGATCCATCAAAGTACATTTTCCATTGATTTGTGAGATTGACAAGGAATACTGATTCATCAGGGAATTCAGATATTAATGGGTTCTCTACATAGATAGGTTCATCTGCTAGTTGATCTGTGATCACTTGTCCTTTAATTACCTTGCACTCCACATACTCTGTTGAAAGGTGCAAGGAAACTGAGAGGGGGGGTGAATCAGTTGTCTCCAAATTCAAACACAAAACTACAAGCACTTGTCAATTTCACAACCACTTTATTCTGTTATTAAGTATGAAAATAAAATGTAAATAACAAAAATAAAATTCAACACAAGAGACACTAGATTTATGTGGAAAACACAATAAGGGAAAAACCATGGTGAAGATTAGCTCACAATATAAAGTAGTTCCAAAACCGAATACAGGAGGGCTCATTGGCAGAGGGTTCACTTCCCAAGATAGGACTCACTATCTAGAAAAGGAGGCTCACTACCTACAAAAAGGATTACAATACTAAAGTGGTTTCCAACCAAAATGAACTGGTAAGATCACCTAATATGTGTTGATTCAGTTTTGGTAATGCTCAATAAACATAATTGATACACTTCATCTTCGCATCTCGCACACAATAATTCTTTCACTTTATTCTATCCACACATACACATCCCTCTTTCTCTCAAAACTATCAATATATATATATGATTCACCTGCAAACATCAACTTGGTCAGCCTAAATAGATGCAACATTTATTCACCAAAATAAACTGTCGGCTTCAAGCATTTATAAAAATTCTCCAAAAAATGATCCAAGTGTGTATCACACTACAACATGTCGACATGGACCTAAGATAGGCTACACATATATCTGAAACACAAATTAATCCATTACAATATCAACCATACATTAGGTCGGCCGGGGATAGTTCAAATAACAAAATGCAATCAATAGAATAATGCCAACTCGCCATACGAGCACATGAGCACACAATATTATGAACATACAACCTTTCAGCATCCATAAACCATTTCCCAAAACCACAAGTAGAAAAAATTGACCGGGGAGGATTGCAAACCAAAATATCAGAGGATCTAATCTGGTTCTTCATACTGGTTTAGAGTACCAGATCAAACTAACAACTCAAACAACATGGTGAAATCAATGACAACAAAAAACTATATAACAAGATGATATTATTCATTCTTCGAACATACTATATGTAAATTTTTTCTTAAAACATTACCCATTTAGCCATGCACCCAATGAGAATTGCTTTGGATAATAGGTATTTCAATGGATCAATCTTTGTAATGAGTTTGATTGGATGTAATAACATGTAGTGTTTGAATTTTTGTGAGGAAAAAACCAATGCTAAGAAGGCTTTCTCAATGGATGAATAATTCATTTCATAGCCAACCAAGGTCCTCCTGATCTAATAGATAGCCCTTTCTTTCCCGTTTTCATCATGTTGTGCTAGAAGAGCACCTAGTGTCACTGATGTTGCTGAGATGTACATGATCAGTGGTTTATTCAGTATTAGTGACATGAGCAATAGAGGTTTCAATAGATAGTTCTTGATCTATTGGAAATGTTTATCACACTTCACATACCACTTGTAAGTTATTCCTTTATGGAGAAGGTGTGAAAAGGGGTGGATTTTATCTGATAGTTGCACTATGAACCTCCTGATGGACTGCAATCTTCCTTGTAACCCTCTCATCCGCTTTAATGTTTGTGGTGGTTCCATGTCTAGGATGGATTTTACCTTAGCTGGATCAATTTCTATTCCTCTTTGTGAGAAGATATAGCTGAGAGGTTTCCTTGATGTAATCCCAAAGACACACTTTTTTGGGTTTAGCCGTACCTTGTATTCTTCAAGCCTGTCAAAGATGGATCCTAAGACTTGTATGTGCTCATCCTTTTCTTTGATTTTTCCAAAATATTGTCCACATAATCTTTGACTATTTTGTGGATCATGAAAGATGAGGGTCATTTCTCTCTAATAGGTTACTCTTGCATTCTTCAGGCCAAATGGCATCACGTACTAGCAATATGTACCCCATGGAAAAGTGAATGCAGTTTTGTGTTGATCCTCCTTGGTGATCATGATTTGATTATAGCCTGAAAAACCATCCATAAGTGATAGGATTCATGCCCAACTATTAAGTCTACTATAATGTCGATGTTAGGAAGATGGAAATCATCCTTCGGGAATGCTTTATTTAAGTGTTTGAAATAAGTGCATATTCTGATTCCCCTAGTGGGTTTTGGGATTAGTACCAGGTTTGAAACCCACTTAGGATAATCTACTGGTCAGATAAATCCAACGTCAATAAGCTTCTATAACTTAAGTTTGACCAAGAGTGCTATTTGAGGGTGCATCTTCCTTAACTTTTTCTTTACTGGTTTGGCTTCTAGATAGACTGCTAAGTGATGCACAACCACTTCTAGATCAAGGCCTGGCATATCTTTGTATGACCATGCAAAGTTAGCTCTGTGCTCTTTTAGGAATGCTACCAGGTTCTTTTGTTCTTCATCCAACAAGAATTTGGCATAGAAAGTGATCTTGGGTACTTCTTTTGTTCCCACATTGACTAGAGTGGCCTTTTCTGCTAAGACAACTAATTTCTCTAGATGTATTTCACTAAGGGGGAGATTGAATCCCTCATCCTTGGGTGCCTCAGATAGGTTTTCACCCTCAGATACATCCTTTCTTTTTACTATTTTGGGATTAGAGATTTCCATAGTGTGGTTTTCACTTGAAGATCTACATGTTAGGTGCATTTCATCAATTTTGCGATTGAAGGATTCAATCATCTCTCCATAGTATGCTTCTATGTCTAGCTCAATGTCAAAAGCTTCCTTGTGATTTTCCCATGGTAAGTTGTCATGGAGTCCAATGAATTCTGAGATCGCTTCATCATTTTTGAATAAATCAAGAATCGGTGGTCCATGTTGGTCCAAGTCAATGAGTTGTGGGTATACTGGGTGTATTTTAGTTGGTCGATTGCTCGGAGTGAAGGATGTTATGGATATCATGAAGAAGGAGTTATTCTCAAATAGGTCAAAAACATCAAGGGGAAAGTCATCTAAGGTTGTATCACGTGATGTAGGTAACCAAGAGGAAGCCTGAGCCTGTTTAGTAGAAGTACCTTTGCTGATAAGGGTGACCAGCTTGCTAGTAGTACAACCTAGGTCAAGATTCTTTAGGAATTTCTCAGGAATGATAGGTTCTAGAAAACCATTGTCATTTCTTCCTAACTTCTTGTTCTTGTTATAGCCCCATCCCTTAATTAGTTGCAAGCCTTTATCGTCATCTTCCATGGGAAGAATAGGAACATGTCATTCATCTTGATAGAGGAGTTTAGAGACATCTTCCTCATTGACATCTTCTTGGTTCAAATCTCCCCACTTGGTGAAGGTGGTAGCTTCCATCTTGATTGTCTCAGGCTCTTTATTTCTAGTTATTGGTTTCCCATGGGATTGAGGAGAAAGAGGTAGCTCTCCTAAGACAAAGGTATCCTTCATTAGTTTATAGTTTCCACAACCATCATCCTGGATCACTGCTTTGATGTCAGGTATGCTCCACACAATGAGTGATTTTGTTTCAAAGGTAGATGCGAGGGATGATGGGTCAATGTTACCCATAAAGGTTCCCCCTAACTTCCCTTTTTTTTGCTATCTTTTCTTTCCACCTAAGTCCTATACTCAATTTATATTTAGGCGGCATTTTGTTATTTTCTTCGAACCCATGCGGGGTTTTTTGTTTGTTCGCCGAACCTCTCATTCTACCGCTTATGTTGGTTTCTCGCTAGGTGGTGTTTTCTTATCATTTTTGAACTTGTCTTGCCTCAGGAAAAATTATGAATATTAATAACCTGATTGATGAATTTTCATATGTCAGAAACATTGAAACTTCACCCACAAGTCATGCCTTGGGTGGCATTCTTTAGGCTATCTCGAACCTAGGTGGGGTTTTATTAAGTTGTGTGAACCACCTATTTTGTCACCTAGAAGAGTTTTGGTGATTAACTTAATAGTAGTTAGTTTATTCATTTAACTAATGCATTATACAGAAGGAAACCAATATTTTCAAGCATGATATGAGCAAGAAACAAATGAATCAATGCATGTAAAGACACAGTGGTATCAAAAAGAGATATTTTATTTATATATACAAACATTTTTACATTACACTAGAATTACCAGAAACCACCTGGTTTGACTACAAAATAAAGGTCATAGACAAAAAAAGGGGACAAAGAGACATTTCTTCTTAGGTACACAGAATGAACATCAGGACACAAATGCCCTTAGTGACAACCTGCAGGCATTCGACTTGAGCTAGTGACAACAAATTCTCATGTGACTGGAGGAATTATACAAAAAGTACCATATCATTCCTTACCACTCCTATGCGTAGAAGAGACATGGCCTCCTCTAGAGTCTCATCCTGAAAAGCTGATGCAATATAGATAGCGTCAACTATTAATCCATTCTGAGGATAGTAGCTGAGCCTACTAATTGCCACCTTGATGTGATGATGAAATTCGAGTTTCACTAGGTGCTCTAGTGGTCTCACACCCCAGTCACAATGTCTAGAAGTACTGATGACTATATAGATAAAGCGCTCCAGCATAGTTGTGTTATGTACATGAGCCTAGCCCAGAAACACCTCACCAAGGATGCTCCAGAGAACTTCTTCCTCCACCTCACTCTACACTATGAAGACTTCTTTTAGCTGGTCCAAGGTGTGCCTAAATAGTGGATTGCACTCGATTTCCTCCAGAACAATGTAGTCATTGGCAGATTACCATCACTATGAGAGCTTGCCATATTGAATGCAACTGATTGTGGAAGAAAGGTGACGCTGGTTGAATTTATAGAGTTTTGGCTAGACATGGGTGTATTCTCCTGAGCTTGATAAGATGTTAATTTAATTCCCATTTATGGTTGGCTTGCGTCACTTTGAATTACAATTTCCCATAAAGCAAAACACATGTGTCACCGCTTGATATCCTTATGCGTTGCATTGATGGTTGGTGGTATGATTGGTCCTTTGGTGGCTGTTGGTGGGATCATGATCAGTTTTCTTTGTTGATACCTATTCCTTTGTAAAATTCAATCATTCCAACCAACTCCCTGAGAAACGTTTGGAATACAAGAAGTTGCTGCTTTAGTAATGACTTCGATGCCCATCCAGTGGCTTTAACTATGTTATAAATTTGAAATTGTAGGGGATGAAAGGAGACCTTTTTTTGGATACACCTAGGGGTGTTATCGAGATGGAATAAACATTTATTTCAGACTATAATGATTTATAATCTGTGTTATGAATTAAATGATGCTTTGTATGCTGATCTTGACATTATGCACATGATATGACCGTGTCTTCCTTGAAAGATAAGCTATATAACATTCATTTATTGTAGTCTAGTTTATTTTCATTGATTTGATGGTCATGATTTTTCAATCTTTGTATTGATTATTAATGGCTGTGACCTCTGCTTCCATGTTTGTTTCATATTTATGAGCTAATGTTAGTCACCTTTTCTATTTTCTAGTTAAAAACATACCCATTTTATTTAAATTTGATTAATTCATTGAAAATTTGGTGAGGGAGCTGTACCTCAACAAAATTTAGAGAAAAGTCACAAAAAAACAATTGTGATCTTTTCAGAGTTGTTAGTAGATTTCAATTGGTGCTAAATCTGGGTTTGGAGTCATTGTTTAACTATATGTGTCAAGAGCCATTCCATTCGCTAATAGATTTTTGGGAACTCCAATGGGGAAATTGAATTGATTGGAAAGTCTAATAATTTCCATCACATTATGGAACATGATGGTACTTCCTCACAATAATGTATTTCCTATTTTGCAACTAGAATTAGATTGGGTTGGAGTAGAGCAAGAAGACATCATATCATAATTAAATACACTCATGTGGAGATATCAGAGGAATGCGACAAATTATATGTGAGTAAATTTTGTCCTGGAGGAAGAGGAGGAATAGGCCCATCAACCACTTGTACCTATGATTGAACGACCCCCAAGGTTGATATTCAAATACTATGATGACCCTCCTCATCATCATAATCGTCAGCCAAATTGGCCACTACATTAACCAAGGGTCCCACTTGTACATCATCCTCAAAATCCACCTCCGGCTCATCTACCACAGTAATTTTCTTTCCTTAATTTTACTCATGTGTGAGTTGGCAACTCTATCTATTTGTTTATGGCTTCAAATCTTTGGTGCAATCAAGTTGGCCCTCTTACTTTATCACAATACCATAATTTACCCCAAGGTTCCCGAAAGATGTTTCTGAAATTCTTTGGTCAGAATGAGCAAGATCCCAAGGAACATATTTTGGCTATGACAACTGTAAGTGCAGTTTTAGGAATTCAAGAAGAAGATGTCTTTGTAAAAATTTTCATTAACAGTCTGATTGAAAATGTGGTAGAATGGTACAAAGAGCTTGAAAAAGGGAGTATTACTGGGTGGCATATTCTTAAGACAAAATTTCTCCAGCGCTACGAAATTCCAATTGACATTGCAGCTACCCTATGTATTTTCTTTCAGATCATGAAAAACAAAGCTGAAACAATGATGGATTTTGTTTATCATTTCAATCGGTCTCTTCAAAATATTCCTACTCTAGAAAAGCCTAGTGTAGAGATCCAGTACCATATATTCATTTTTGCTCTGGAATTAGACATACAATTAATTCTTAAAAGAGATAAAATTCAAGGGATCGAGTGAGCTCAACTGGAGGCAGTGAAGGTTGAGGATGATTTTATTGCTGTGGGTGAGTGGAAATTAGGTTCAAATGTGAAGCTCAGAACCAACTGTAAGACACTTCCTAAGCTTCCGGTTAAGTGTCACAAAAAAGAAGAATTATCTCGCCCTACTATAGAAGACATGAATTAAACAATTCTTGATAACATGTAGCAACCTAGTGAAGGAAAAGATCAACTCTGTAATGATCCAACTTTGAATTTATATACCTCCTTTGAAATTGAAAGTGATTGCAGTTCATCTAGTGATGATGAAGATGATGAGAAACATGAAAAGACATTGTTTGCTTTGCCCCCTCCTATTGACAAGTTTTTCCCCTCTAGGGCTAGTTTGAATGAACCAACGTCTCTCTCTTCCTATTTTAAAATATGAAACTTTCTCCTTCAATGAAGAGGAGAATAAGGACATATGTTCAAATCTAGAAGGAAATGGTCATCTCAAGAATGATGATTTTCAGGAGAAATAATTGTGGTCGATTCATTCTAACTCTCTCTTTAGCTCTAATGAATTTGAATTGCATGATAACCCCCTTTTCACAAATTCAATTGCTAATCAATTAATGTTAGAGGAGGGATGTTGTTTATCAATGGTTGAGATCGATCATAACCAAAGGAAGGATGAGAAAAGTACTAGTCTTTGACTGAAGGAAGATGAGATTGACATCCAGTCAGAAGTGAGAAACAAGCCAATCCCTACTCTACACCAGTCTACAAAATCCATTACCCTTCATGAAGGTGGTCAGACTCAAAGAAGGTATGGTGAAGACAAGGAAAAAATTATTTCCTATGGTAATATTTTAGAAATTTGGGAAATTCTTGGAAGATGTAAGGTAAAAAAATAATTTGGAACTCAAGATGCTAGCAAGTTATTGGAAGAAGAGGCATTTTCTTTCAAAGATGTTTATATGCGTTGTGCAACTAAAGGTGAAAATAAAAATCAGCTCCAAGAGGTAACTAAATCTCTAGACACCTTTTCTTCTTGTTTGCAACTTGATTATGAAGCATCTAAGTTTGCTGATGAAATTATTGAAGGAAAAGCAACAATAAATGAGGGGATGGATAAAAATGAAGAAGAGATTGAGATAGATGAATCAACAGTCAAATCTAATAAATATTTTGCTGCACATATGACAAAGTGGGGCCCAAAACTTTTAAACAATGTAGTTACTTCCACATATGGTGAGTAAGAAGTCTCTTTATCTCATGATTTGTATGTGGGGTGTCCAATTCGAGGGTTGGTTCCTTTTTGTTTAGAAAATCAATTACAAAGCAATATTGAATCTAATGTGATACAAGAAGATTTTGGTAACCCTATGCAAGGTAGTGACAGTGTGAATCATTTAGTTGTAGAGGCATACGATAAAGAGTGGCTTATTAAGTATGAAATTATATTCCCAGAATTTTCACATGGTGCTTGTTTTATCTTTTTGATGGCAATAGTCACAATTAGGTAGTTGGTTGTACACACAATTTTCAGTTACCCAACATTGTTTCGCATAGGTAACTACTTCTCCCAGCCTGTTAATGGATTTTTATGATCAATCTGGAGGTCATTTGAGGTAGGGTCTTCCTACCATGTAAAGAATAGGAGTTTTTGTTGTGCTGGTAGTTTAGATGCTTTCCTTTCCTGCCTTATTCCATTTTTGGATGCTTTTACCTCGGCTCCTCCATGCTCTTTGACTCCGTTCCCAATGGATAAGGACTGGTCCATGCTTGAGATTTTGGATTCCTTGCTTCGTCCTTGTCCCCAACTAGAGCCACTATTACCCATAAAGGTTCCCCTTAACTTCTCTTTTTGTTGCTATCTTTTCTTTCCGCCTAAGTCCTATACTCAATTTATGTTCAGGTGGCCTTTTGTTATTTTCCTTGAATCTGAGCGAGGTTTTCGTTTGTTCGCCAAACCTCTCATTCTACTGTTTATGCTGGTTTTTCGCTAGGTGGTTTTTTCTTACCGTTTTCAAACTTGTCTTGCCTCATGTGAATGTACAAATATTAATAAACCAATTGATGAATTTTCATATGTCAAAAACATAGAAACTTCACCCACAAGTCATGTCGCAGGAAGCATTCTTTAGGCTATCTTGAGCCTAGGTGGGGTTTTATTAAGTTGTGCGAACCACTTACTTTTCCGCCTAGAAGATTTTTGGTGATTAACTTAATAGTAGTTACTTTATTCATTTAACTAATGTATTATATAGAATGAAAACAACATTTTCAAGCATGATATGAGCACGGAAAAAATGAAGCCATGCATGTAAAGAAACAGTGGTATGAAAAAGAGATATTTTATTTATATATATAAACATTTGTACATTGCACTGGCATTACCAAAAACAACCTGGTTTGACTACAAAATTTAGGCCATGGACAAAAAAAAGGGGACAAAGAGACATTTCTTCTAGGGTACATAGAGCGAACATCAGGACACAAATCCCCTCAGTGACAACCTGCAGGCGTTCGACTTGAGCTGGTGACAACAAATTCTTGTTCAACTAGAGGAATTGTACAAAAAGTCCCATATCATTCCTTACCACTCTTGT
>VDFB02000008.1:239424710-239456590 GCA_007258455.2 Sequoia sempervirens | reverse complement strand
TCAAATTATTCGTTAATGTTCAATTCAATTAAAATGTTTGAAAATGATAGATCAATTGTTGTCCCATTAATGAAAACATGGGTTCCAAGGCTGAGTGCATTGAAGAAAATGGTTATGTATAGGATCCACACATGATCAAAATAAGCCACTGTAAATTACCCCAACATACAAGGTAGTGAGAGAAATTATTGATTGCCAGGGGTTGGTGGACCCACTTGAGAAGAGGATTAGAGCATTGCTCTGGCAATTTGATGAGAATGATCTTGGCCTCTTCCCAGAAATTCTTGATAATAATGGAGTTGTCAAAATATATGAATAGTGGAGAGCTCATATGGATGCTACCATTGCTGTAGAGGCTACCTTAATTTGTTAACATGGAGATGTCAAAATAGATATGTTAAAGGATAGCATGAACAAATGATCTATCACTAGCACATTCCAAGAGGAGTTTGACAAAGATACAACTCAGATAATGAAGAAGTATAGTCCTTACAGAACAAAGTTGGATGAATTCATGGCCTCCAATTGGCCCTCAAAAGAGGATTATATTGCTTAGGACAATAAGTACAATGATATTCCCGATTTGTAACCTTCTTCAATGATGATGTGGCAATAATTTTTATCTATTTTTCATATTTTGTAGTTTCAAAGGTCTTCAAGGGCGCCAATAGATGTGTTTTGTCATCTTGTACAACAAATTTTACTCTCATTTGTCAGCTCAACTTTTCCGAGTCCACACAAGAAAGAATGACGGAAGGAAGCAACAAAGGCATCAACTAACTGCTTTAGATATTTAGGGAAAGCATGATGGACATAACAAATTTTGTAACTGCTTTGCCCTCATAATATTCCCTCCACAAGCTTGCAGTTGCACCTATATTTTGAAATGCAAATGAGTGTCAAATGAAAATGTGACATGTGTAATGGACCAAAGCTTGTTGCTCCCTTGTTTTATAAAAGAGAATTCAAGGCCATTTACATGGGTTGTTGATTGATTTTCTTGAAGAACTTTTGTAATATAGAGTGCAGATAATTTTATGTCTAAGTCTTTTTCTAGGTTTTGAGTTTTGAGTCTTTGTAATTGTTAATGTTGTATAATAGTACTATCATTTTGGGACTATAATGGCATACTTCCAAATCCGATGTTCTCCTATTGTATATTTCACATGAATTATGAATGAAATGAATCAAAGATCTTTCAATTCATCTTCATTTTCTTTCCTTTGAATGTTTATTTATTGTTAATGCAATTGTTCAAAGAATGAGTTAAATTTTCTTTAACAGAGATAAAGATTTATGTGAATTCATGCAGGTATCATTTATGTATTATTGGTTTATATTTATGAGTTTAATAGTGTAATGCATCATTAAGTATCTCTATTATGTTTAGGTGGAATACTGTTATATGTTTTCAATTATATTGGTTAAGACTTCGTACCCTAGGATAAGAAATTGATCATCATAGGTTGTGTCTGTGTTACGTCTTCTTGGTCTTTCACAACAAAAACATTTATAATTACTAAATATTTACTTTTTGTTTAGAAATGTATGTTGGAGTGAAGTTATACCATAGTCTCATGCTTTATAATGTTAAATGCTATAAAGGATTAGCCAGATCTTTGAGGTTTTTCATTTACCAAGAAGCATATAGGAGAATATATCTAATATGTTACAATATATGAGATCATCTTGGGTATTAAAAAACACT
This sequence comes from Sequoia sempervirens, assembly GCA_007258455.2. Taxonomy (NCBI): domain Eukaryota; kingdom Viridiplantae; phylum Streptophyta; class Pinopsida; order Cupressales; family Cupressaceae; genus Sequoia; species Sequoia sempervirens. Next base: position 239,454,882 of record VDFB02000008.1, on the reverse strand, counting down.
AGCAGATTGACGACTCTATTGGGGACAAAACTTTCTCAAAGTCTCTATTTCAAGATCATATACAGTCAAAATCATTAAATTCATTGTTGTTTATTGTGTTGAGAATAATTTCATACAAATTCTCATCATAAGTCAAATTTGCATTCTCTGAGTCAAATTTCTTGCTCTCATTTTCATTTTCTATTAGGTTGTGTTCTATTCTCTCAATATTTACAAAGTATCTCAAATCATTATCATATATTTTCAAATCCCCATTAAGTGGGTGGCGACTCTAAAGTCTCTTGTGTTAGTGCATTATTAATTTTAAATAAATAGAGAGAGAGAGAGTTGTAAGAGGAATATTAAGCCATGCGAGGAACTATAAGTAATCTCAAGAAGCATCTTAAACAAAAGCTGGAAGGAGAATCACCGCAAAATACTAAGCCATCATGAAAGTAAAAGAATGTAGAAACAAGTAACTTTTTCAATCCTCCTATAATAGGATCTACAAACTTAAATGAATCTATTCAAAATAATATGTATGAATATGGTATGCACCCTAATAGTGAGGAAGATCCTATTACAAAAGAGACTACTACTACTACTACTAGTTATCCAAGTCCAAATCCTAAGGTCTCAAAAGAATTTGAGCCATGGAAGTTTTTGGATAGGCATTTTGATCCTACTCTCGCAACTCAGAGGTCAAATCCTAGAGCCACTTCCATTCATGATATGTAGGGGTTTAACCCATATAGAATATCTCATAGTAGAATCCTTGATCCTTTCTCACAAAGGGAGGTCTTGAACCTCACAAATTACACTCCAGAGCATTCAGATTCAAAGGTCACTCTAGAAAATGAGGAGGATTTAATTCATGATATGAAGATGCTTCAGGAGGAAGCCATAAGGCTTAGTGAGTTAAAAGCTAAGCAGACAAAGGAGAAGGAGGAGAAATTAAAAGTTTCTATGTATGAGAGGGATCGGTTGAGGATAAGGGTAGAGAGGATGAAATTTATGGATGATGAAGAACCCATTCCCACTACCACTTACTAGCCTATCCTTACTCCTAATAATGAAAAACTTACTATGAATATTCCTATTGGGAAAAATACTTCAAGTACATACAATAGCTCCATTGTAACAACTGTAGTTGCAAATCCTTCTACTACCACTAAACAATCCTAGCCTATAGGTACAAGAAAAAGACATGTAGGTCAGCCTAAGGGATCAACCACAAGTACAAATGTCTCATCTAGTACCATCCTTGAAACAACAATTCCTGACCCAACAAATTTAAAACTATAGCTAAAAAATGAGTAGTTACAAAGAGAATTGGATACGGTATAAATCCTTGTTGTAAATGAAAAAATACAAAGGAAGATTTCTTTCCTAAAATTATCTATTCTAGATCCCCAACCTTCTAGTTCTTAAATTCCACCACATTCTACACCACAAACCACCCAAACTACTAACATGCATATTACTTCCACTTCTAGTCATTCAATTCCTCTTTCCCAACCACAAAGTACTCAGTCCGGTGGAAGTATTCCCACTAGAAGTGGAAATAAAAATACGAGAGGGAAGAATACACAGTCTGAAAATAAAAATATTGGTGGGTAAGGTGGTGGTGGAACTCACATGGGTCAAGGAAATCAATTTACTAGGAGGCTTATAAAATTAGACAAATATAGGAAATTATGCTTTAATAGAATACTCGGTTATCCAAATCCTTTCCCAGATAATGTAATAAATGTGCAAGTCAGATTCTCTGGAAATAATGACATAAGTGGGGAAGATCACCTAAGGTCATTCAACAATATGATGGATGAATTTGAGGTTGAGAATGAGGATGTGATGATGAATATTTTTATGCAGTCACTCACTGAAGATGTGTGAGACATTGGTACAAAACCTTTCCAATTGAAAGTATTGGGTCATAGGAGGAATTTAAAAGAGTGTTTAGAGAGCAGTATGGTGATAAAAATGATCCTAGATTCATGCTAAATGAGTTTAACACCATTAATAAAGGTCATAATGATATGGTCTTTGATTTCAACATAAGATTCCATAAGGCTATGCATATAATCCCAAATCATTTAAGACCAAATGAACATATATGTTTGGTTACATATATCAATGCCTTTGACTCAAAAATGGGATATCTTCTTAGAGACAAAAATCCTCATACCTTAAGAGATGCTTACAAAGTTGCTTTTCATATTGAAAGCAACAAAAGAGCTGTTGGTAAAGTGGGGAAAAAAGAATATGTGAAGATCTTGAAGAATATCAAACAAGATAAAGGATCTACAAAAAGGGGATCTTTTGTTGAGGACAAATTGGAAAAGGTCATGATCAATGTGAAGTATTTGAACTATAGACTAGAAAAATAAGAGAAAGGATTGAGAAATGAGAAGTCCAACTTTCAAAGAAATGAAAGACCTCCTAGATTGCATGATCAACCTTACAATACAAATTGGCATATGATGGAAATCCAATCCAAAATAACTAGAAGTATAGACAAGGTAAGGTTCCTCCAAATCCATTACAAAAGAACTTTGTAAATTTTATTGATGAAGCCTCATGGTGCATCGCTTTTCAATTGCCACATTCTTCTCATCAATGCGTAGTATCAAAATCCTTAGAAGAGGAACAAAATATACCCGATGGTTATGATTCATCCCATGGGAATGCTGAAGAGATGCATGTGCTCATGAATAGATCAGATCTTATTAGTAAAGAATGTTCCTCTGATGAAGAATCACATGAAATAGATGTTGATAATCAGAGACATAAATGAAATCCTTATCACTAGCAAGTTTTTTCTAATGAAGAATATGAAAAGGATCATAAAGTTTGTACTTTGGAGACATATGAGCTAAATGTACTTCTAAGAAGGCCATTAGATGAATAAATTGCGAGAATGATAGATGCAATAGTTGCACAAGCTAGGAGTACTTACCATTTGAGAAATAGAATTGTGAATGGTTATCAAGGTAAGGTTGGTAGCCTATTCACCAAGGAGTAGAGTGCAAAAAATAAAGGGACTAAACCGGAGGTTAAAGTGGATGAGGCCATGATTAAAGACAATAAAGGAAATACAATATGGACCAAGAAAAATGAAACAATAAAGGTTGATGATGGTATTATGTCTCCAGCTATGAAAGCAAAGGATCAGAAGCAGAAAATGGAGCAAGTAAAGAAGGATGATTAGAAAAGGACCGAGCAAAAATGTGAACAAAAGAAAGGTAGAGCTGGTGAACAAGATATAGTATCTTATGATCTGCCTAAGTATACTTCTATAGATATGTTTCAGTTGTTATCTCAAGTAAAATTCACATTCCCTTTGCTTGAAATGTTGAGAATAGATGAGCATAAACAAAAGGAATTCACCCTTATCAATGGTGCGGCTATAGTTTGTGATGAAAAGAGGGTGTCTACCCAGCCTAAAGTGACTAGAAATGAATCAAATAATGAGGAAGTAGAAGGGGTAATAAAATATATCCCTTAGATCTACCTGGGTTCCATTATTACAACTTGTTCTAGCTAGGTGGATCCATTCTATGTGACTCTTATCAGTGACGGGAAGTTGGTGAAGAACTGCATGATTGATTTAGGAGCATCATCCAACATTATTCTAGTGGAAATAATGAAATAAATAGGATTGTAGATAAATAGTACTTATGGAAAATGTAATGCCATGGACTCCAGGGAAGTACCTATCATTGGGGTCATTAAGGATTTTCCTTTCAGACTTGCTTCCTTCCATGATAAATAATTTACCATGAGTATCACAGTGGTGGACATTCCACCTAACTATGGAATGTTATTATCAAGAAAGTACAGTGCATCTATGGGAGGAAGCATGCAATGTGTTATGTCATATGCTACTTTTCCAATTGAGGGAAAGGATATCAAGCTATTTAGGGAGCCATGAACTCCACACATGATAGAGTACATTTCCCAAGAAGATAGAATCCATTTTGTGGATACTGGTATAGATAACTTCCGAATAGAAGAGTTACAAGAAGGAGATAAGAAGCCCACAACTTTGGAGAAGGAAATCTTGCAAAAAGAAAACAATGATGAATTGTGGACCATATATTTTTATTGGGCTTGTTCAAAAGAAGGATTAGGTGCAAGAGTGATACTTATCTCTCCTAGTGGTAAGAATTTCAAGTTTTTATTCTCTCTATTATTTGTATGTACAAATAATCTAACTGAGTATGAAGCTTTGCTACTAGGATTGAAACTAGTCGAGAAGCATGGGATTAAGAAGTTGAGAGTCATTGGTGAATTATAATTGATTTTTTCCAAGGTCAGATCTGAATTGGAATCTAAGAATAAAAGATTGGAACAATATAGAAATGTTGTCTGGGATTCTATTGAAAAGTTTTATGCTTTTAGTATTGACTAGTTAGAGAAATAAAAATGTTGTGGCAGATTTGCTAGCTAACATTGCACTCTGACTAGATGATATAACCTTTGCAAGAATCTCCAAATTTGAGGTTCAAAAAATACCACCAGTTCCTGATAATATACAAAACTGGAAATTCTTCAATGATGATGAAGAGATATTAAAGTTCTTGAAATGCATAGATCAGTATGAGAGATAGGAAATAAATTTTTGGGCATTTATTGAGGTGGTGGATGGAAAAGAAACAATGTTTGGAAATGAGATAATCCAAATTAAGACTAACAAGATTCCAAAGGGTCTGGTATCCTTAGAAAGGGTTTTTGATGGCCTTGATAAAATCAATGCCAAACAAACATCCACTCATCAAGAAGATTTGGAAGAAGTAAATTTGGGTACAAAAAATGACCCAAAAAAGGTATATGTTGGCAAGAAGATGAAGCCCTAAGTTAAAGCAATGTTGATCGCTTTACTCAGAAAATAAAAGCATGTGTTTTCCTGGTCATATGATGACTTGAAGGCCTACAAAGAGGATATTTTTCAACATGTAATTCCTCTTAAACCAAATGCAAAGCCTTTTAGGAAAAAGAAAATGACTATAAACCCTACTCTAGCACCAAAAATGCAGGAGGAGATGAAGAAATTAAGAGATGTACGAATCATCAAGCCCATTAGACACCCAACTTGGGTGTCCAATCTTGTGCCAGTAAGGAAGAAAAATGGTGAAATTAGACTTTGTGTTGACTTCAGAAATCTAAATGTGTCATATTTGAAGGACAATTATCCATTGCTAATATGGAAGCCATGTTGTAAAAGGTGTCTGGCTGTGAACTATTGTCTATGATGGATGGTTTCTCAAGATATAATTAGGTTAAGGTTAAGGACTCCAAACAATATAAGACTACATTTACAACTTCTTGGGGCACCTATGTGTATGTCAAAATGCTTTTTGGCTTGACAAATGCTGGTGCTGCATTTTAGAGAGTTATGGATGTAGCTTTCTTAGATTTTATAGACATCTTCATGGTAGTCTACTAGGATGATTTGACTGCTTACTCCAAAAAGGAAGAACATTGTATGCATTTGGAGAAGATATTCATTAGAACCTTGGAGTATGGAATATCCCTCAATCCTAAAAAATATGTCTTTGGAGTCATTAAAGGAAAATTACTGGGACATATAGTGTCCAAAGAAGGAGTGAGGATATATCCATAAAGAGTGGTTGCAATTGATATAATTCCTCAACCCAAAAGTGTGAAAGGTATACAATCTTTCTTTGGTCAAGTGAAATTTCTAAGGAGGTTTGTAACAAATTTTGCATAAATCACCAGACCTATTTCAAAAATGTTGAAGAAGGATGAGAATATAGCATGGAGTGAAGAGCCATCTAAGGATTTTATAAGCATATAAAAGGAAATTAAGGAGGCACCAATATTGAAGTCTCTTCATTTATCTAAGCCTTTTCAACTCTTTTCTTTTGCTTCATTTCATACTATTGTTGTAGTGCTTTTGCAAAAAAATAATGAGGGGTATGAGCAGCCAATTTCCTTTTTTAGAAAATCATTACAAGCTGCAAAGTTAAAGTATGATATGAATGAGAAGTAGGCATATGCTTTGGTGAAGGCAATCAAAAACTTTAGGACCTATCTAGTTGGTGCAACAATTGTTGCATATCTGCCTACAACTACTATCAATGGCATTTTTACTCAATAAGTAGTTACTGGAAGAAGGTGCAAATGGATCAGTTGGATACAAGAATTCAAAATTAGCATTTTGATCACAAAGCTTGTGAGAGGACAAGGATTGGAAAAATTGATGGCTAAGTCAAATTTAGAGGCCAATTACATAAATAATGTTTATGTATATCCTATTTATGATATGCATACTTTTGGGTGGTACAAACCTATTGTACACTATTTATAGAATTTGTCATGCCCTGAGGGGATGAAAGATAATGAAAAGAAGACATTAAATCTCCAAGCCATCAAATATGTGATTATTGATAATGAACTATGTTGGAAAGATATGGATGGTGTATTGCTCAAGTGTGTAAATGGAAAAAAAGCCCAAGATATTTTGAATGAAATGCACAATGGTATATGTGGTGGTCATTATATTGCTAAAACAATTGGTCATAAGGTTTTGAGGGTAGGGTTTTGGTGGCCAACACTCTTCAAGGATGCACAAAAATTGGCGAGTGCATGTGGTGCATGCCAAAGGTTTGCTAGTAAGCTTAAATATTTTGGAAACTTACCTCTTAGGCCAGTTGTAGTACACACACCATTCAAGCAATGGGGGATTGATTTCATTGATTTCATTGTAGAGAAGTAAAGTGGAGGGAATTCATGGACACTGGTAGCCACATATTACTTTACTAAATGAATAGAGGCCATTCCAATGAAGAGGGCCACTAGTAAAGTGGTTACTAATTTTTTGATGAATTAGATTTTGACCAGGTTTGGTGTACCTAAGAAACTAGTAACTGATAATTTTGTGTTTTTGGTTAGAAGAATTTGTTGAATTCTTTAATAAGTATGGGATTTCACTCTCATATTCGTCCCCTTATCACCCACAAGGAAATGGACAAGATGAGTCTATAACAAGAGTGATAAAGATTATCAAAAGGGTGATAGAGAAAAGCAAGAGGGCTTAGGAATCGAAGTTAAGACAAGCTCTGTGGGCTAACAAGTAACCATAAAGAAGGAAATAGGGCAATCACCACATGACTTAGTTTATGGACTTGAGGCTAGGATGCCTACTAACAATGAAAGTGTACAAATTCATCCAAGGGTATGAAGATGCTATCCCAAATGAAATGTAGATAAGAATCAATGCTCTGAATGAACTTGATGAAACTAGAAGAGCAACACAACAAAAAAACATGAAGATGGAGTTGCAGGTAAAAACCTTGTATGATAAGAAGTCTTCCTCTAGAAAGTTTGAAGTTGCAGATATGATGTTAATGTGGAATGCTAGAGCACAAGAAAAAGGAAAGCATGGTAAATTTGATGCTCTTTAGTTGGGACCATATCTAATTGATAACACACATGGGGAGGATTCATATTACTTGCAAAATATGATTAGAGAACTTCTTGAATTTTGAGTATATGGACAATTCTTGAAGCCATAATTCACTTGAGGTACGTTATATTTCCATGTAAAATGTAATTTTATGTATAGGTTTGTATATAGGTTTTGTTTTTCACCTTATCCAATAATCATCTAGTTTTTTGGGTTTTTTTGTGCTTTGTGTGGTCTACTCTACCTTGAGATTCTAGGATCTTCCTCTGTTCATGTTTAACAGACGTCCCCAACTGAAGCCACTGGTAGGATTTTGAATTTTTTTTGTGGTTCCATGGATACATTTCAAAATTTTGGGTTTTAACTGGTCATATGAGGGTTAGGGTTTCATTCTCCATTCACTAGGGTTCATCCTTAGGGCTAGAACCCTCCTAAAACCCTCAACATTACAAAATCCTAGTCATTCCTTCTAATTGTACATTGACTTGAGATCACCTATTTTTGGTTACATAAGTAACACATTAGGTCTTTGATGTCATCTGATCATTGATCCCTTTATCCTAGTCTAACTGGTTGCACCCCCTTTTAAATATTTTCCTAAGTCCTAACTTTAGCGAGCTAAATAATTTCATGTCTTATATCTGAACTTTAGACCTAGGTTTGAAATATTTTATGTCCATGTTCAAATAAAATAACCTAAAGATGGCCCCACTTTAAATTATAAACTTAAAGAATGTGTGTAAAAAACTCTTAAGAATTTGGCCTAGCCCCACATATGTTAGATACTCATCTCTCATTGGTTCCCCTCCATCACACAACAATAAAATATTCAATGAAAAGGTAGTGTGGGATATTAGGCATATGTTGCATGCCAATTTTATTCAAAGGGCTAGACAAGCTTATAAAGGATGCTAATGGTAGGCCCTTCATCTAACAGTTGAGATGGGAATATACAAATGCAATATGGAAAATTCCCTACCATCCCACAAGAGGTTTTTAAGTAGATCTGAGATGCATGCAAGACAATGGGAAATTGACATGTGGTATTATCTAAAGCATTCAAAGAACTATTACAAGAGGAAAATATTTCACCAAATATTTTAGGTGACTTAGGGAAAGGTAAGGGTCTTGTGACTAAAGGGATTTGAAGCTTCATGGTTAAAAGGTGATTGAGATGATATAATCTCAGCCATTCAATTTGCAAGGATTTAAGACACATTTTGAAAAGTTTCTAAGTATGGGCATAAGCTTGGAAGGTTAAAGGGCACACAAGATGGACACATAGAGGCATATGAGATCATTTCCCGCTATCCTGTAACCGTTGATATTCTTGCTAGAAGACTCATGTGGGATTTTGGGGAAGCGATTAAGCATTTTAAGCATTTTCTCATTGGTCTGATGTTGAAGTCAAGTTGAGTCATGTTTTCAAACTTAATTGACTCCATCTCAACTGTCTAATGATCCAAACCATCAAAAGATCAATGGATATGATTTAAAATTATGAAACTAGGCTGATAGAGCTATTATGGCTTGTGTGAGGGAGCAGTAATGGTGGACATGATGTTTTCTCACCAAATTAAAGGAATTTTTCACCATAAAAGTAGGAGTTAAAGCATACAATTCAAGTGACCAAAGCTTCTTGAAGAGATCTAAAGATTATTCCTACAAAGTATGAGCTTTCAATGACCAAGAATTAGGGTTTTCTATAATTCAAGCACCGATAAGTGAATTTTCATCCTCTATGTCTAATTTCTTGCAAATTAGTGTGTATTTTCCTTTTATGTGCTCAAAATTGTAAGCTAGGTTTCTTTTAAGGTTTTACACTCATTAAATTGTTGTCAAACTATTTTAAATTCACCTTAGTTTGTGTGTTCCTTTTAAAGAACACCTGGACCACCTTGCAAAAACCCTAAACTGCATTTTAGAAAACCCTAGTTTGCATAAAATTTCATTGAAATGGTACCCCAAAAGGCCCAAGCTTCTAGTTTAGCTCCAAAGTGAGCCATGTTTGATGACCTTGTCCCAATTACCCAACTCAAAAAATGAGAAGATCAAGGGTAAAATTATGTTCCAAGGCCCTAGAATAGACAAGGGTATTGTGGACCGATAGTATGCCATCAAGGATGTTGAGGTGTCGGTCACTAGGTGGGAGTTATTCAAATATTGGTTTGGAAAGAGGAATACCAGTGTCCACACATATAATGGTTGGAGGTTACACATGGGGGAAAGCTTGCTATCCCTAATTTATACCTTGATGTTGACCTACTGAAAGTTATATCTGTCAACTATGACCCCAATATCTAGGTCATAAGGTCACATGCCAGTGTCAAGATGATTGACCTCACCCGTGAAGGAATAATTGAGGTTTTCAATTTAAAACTTGATACTAACGAGTCAATTGACCTAAATGCACTAAAAGAAGAGTATGAGAGCAACAAGATAACTTTTAGAGTCACAATCATGCCAAATTTCATGAGAAAAGGAAAGGGTAGGAGCAAGATAAGACTTACATTAGCTAATATAGAACCCTTCCTAGTAGAAATGTTTGAGTTTTACTTTGAGAGATCTTACTGCACCTTATTCCAGATCATAGGGTTTGACCCTCCTAAGAGGATGCATATGGCATTTATGTACATGGCTGCAAACATTCAACATATAATGGTGAACAAACTATATGATTTTCTACTTACTTGTCTAATGAGATTCACAAAGGATTGGTGGCTCTCAAGTTTGGTGAGATAGGACTAAGGTTTTGGTGGTATTCCTTGTTATTGCACATGTTTTTATCCAAAGGAGTAGATTAATTTGGATAGGATATGAAATTGAATATGAGGTGTGAAAGAAATGAATGCCTCCTTGTCCAAACATGGACTCACCACTTGGATATGCATGATTCAAGTTCCAATTTTGTCACTTTTACAAATTTTTTTGGTGTGAGGTTGAGAGGGTATTTGGTGAGGAATCCACCAAGAATTCCTACAGAATTGCATGATTTTTTGAGACCCAAGGAGAGAAGATTTGAGTTAAGCATTGATAATAATTGGGGAGACATGATCCCTTATCTAGATTGCACCATTATTAGGGCATATGGCACCAATGTTTCTCCACATGTTTTCCCAAGAGAAGTACCATTGAGAATTGGTTTTCTAGAAGTCTTGTGGCAATTGGGAAGAGTTGAAGACTGGCACCTTGCAGGATAGAAGAAGGGAACTATTTTCCCTACATACATTGCATCTTCTAATTTTATTATGATTAATTATGGGTGGAAAAACATCCTCAAAATGATTACAACTTTGGGAATGAAGAACTATAGACCAACGAACCATGATCCAGAAGGGTTCATTGCAACCTTGAAAGTAAGAATCAAAGGAGAAAATTTTTGGCATAAATTCTTCCACCTTGAGGACATAATAAAAAATGTATTTGACTTGCAAAAGGTAGAGGAGAGAAAATTAAAATGGCTAGAATTTGCAAAATTGGAGCAAACAAAGAAGGAGAAGGATCCAAAATTCAAGGGAACTTATATGGATATTGACGATCAAATATTAATATTGGAGACAATTTTGTAGAATTTTGACAAGGTGGTGGGGCATCTTAAAGAACAAAAAGAAGTTTCTGATAAGGGAAAGTCTCCTATGGTTGAAGAAATACCAACTCAACAACCAACTAAGAAGTAATATGTATTTTCAAGGAGGAAGGAAGTTTTTAGGAAAGAACAAATTATTTCTACTCCTACTCATTCACATGAGTCAAGAGCACCTTCTCTTGTTCAAAATTTTCCACCATATCCACCTCCAATGCCAGGTTCTCCACATGTCATTTAAATTGAATCACTTCCAAGGGAGCCTAAACCATAGAGGAGAAAGTTTGAATCAATATGATTAATTGATTATTCCCTATATTTTGATGAAGAAATTGTTGTCACAACAGATGACATAATGCAAAACATGACATCATCCCGAAGGGAGGTAAACTTTCCAGTTCAACAACTCAGAATGAATAAGGTTGTTGTAACAGGAATTGGAAATGCTAATGATGTGAGGGAAAAATATTGCAAAGAGTTTATGGATGATGATTCATTTGTATAGACAGATGTTTTTTAAGAATTTGTGTAGAGAACAAGGAGAGATGAATATGATGACAAGGTAAAGGAAGGGATGATTAACTCTCCATATTTTCCAAGAGATGTCATTGCCTCAAGAGTCATTGCTGAGATGAAAGCATATTAGAAGGAGATGAAACCTGATGAAGGAAGGAAACTTGTAAGAGAAAGTGGTTTTCTTCTCTTACCTGAATGGGATATGGCATATGTCATAGCTTTTGATATTGTGAGAAGATAGTGTTCAATATTTTTTGAAATAGATGAGGAGGCAATGTGTGCATTGCATGGGTCAAACTTTAGTCTTGAATGGGATACATTGTCAATTTGGGCATTAGCTCCAAATACTAGCAATCCTGAAGTTGTAGAGCCTACCAAAAATTTGAGAGGAGGGTTAATAATAAAGAGAGTTACACAAACTCCAACAGTTGAGGTAGTCACATTGAATGTGGCTCAATTTACCAAGGCCACTATTGAATATTTATAGGAAATGTATGATGTTGAAATAAAAAGGTACAATGATTTGGTAATCTCTTACAATAAGGATGAGTAGAGAATTGCATAACTGGAATTGCAAATTGAGATGCTAAAGCAACAACTACAATCAATGCAATTAGGGCCATCTATAACACAAGTGCAAGATAATGTTCCATCTTCTCCACAACCTCCTCTTGTCCATTCACCTCCTCCACCATCTCTAGAAATGGTGGTATATAATGAGGAATATGTACCAATTGCACATATACCCCAAGTACTTCAACAATGCATCCCCCATCAAGAAGAAAAGTAAGCAAAAGGGAGTTAATTTAGTAGCTAGAGGCATATGAAGATTTATTTGCATTATATAATTATAACAACATTTTTATTGTTTCTTATGTCCTAGACAATTGTTTAGAGAAAGAAATAAAGAGAGTGAATAGTGTTCACTCAAATTATTCATTGATGTTCAATTCACTAAAAATGTTTGAAAAGGATATATCAATTGATGTCCCATTAATGTAAACATGGGTTCCAAGCCTGAGTGTATTGAAGAGCATGGTTATAGGATCCACACATGATCAAAACAAGCCACTGCAAATTTCCTCAACATACAAGGAAGTGAAAGAAATTATTGATTGCTAGGGGTTGGTGCATCGAGTTGAGAAGAGGATCAGAGCATTGCTCCAACAATTAGATGAGAATGATCTTGGCCTCTTTCTAGACATTCTTGATAATAATGGAGCTATCAAAACATATGAACAGTGGAGAGCTCATATAGATGCTACCATTGCTATAGAGGATACCTTAATTTGTGAGCATGGAGATGTCAAAATAGATATGTTAAAGGATAGCATGAAAAAATTATGTGTCACTAGCACATTCCTAGAGGAGTTTGAAAAAGATGCAACTTAGATAATGAAGAAGTATAGTCCTTATAAAACAAAGTTGGATGAATTCATGGCCTTTAATTGGACCTCAGAAGAGGATTATATTGCTTGGGATAAGAATTACAATGATATTCCTGATTTGTAACCTTCTTCAATGATGATGTGACAACAATTTTTGTTTATTTTTCACATTTAGTAGTTTTCGAGGTCTTCAAGGGCACCAATAGATTTTTTTTGTCATCTTGAACAATAGGTTTTACTCTCATCTGCTACCTCAACTTTCCCAGATCCACAAAAGAAAAATAAAGAAAGGAGGCGACAAAGGAATCAACTAATTGCTTCAGATATTTAGGGAAAGCATGATGGACATAACAAATTTTGTAACTGCTTTGTCTGTGGAATATTCCCTCCACGAGCTTGTAGTTGCACTTGTATTTTGAAATGTAAATGTGTGTCAAATGAAAATGTGAAATGTGTAATTTATCGAAGCTTGTTGATCCCTTGTTTCATAAAAGGGTTGATCCCTTATTTTATAAAAGGGAATTCAAGGCCATTTACATGGGTTGTTGATTAATTTTCTTGAAGAAATTTTGTAATACAAAGCACACATACTTTTAGGTCTAAGTCTTTTTCTAGGTCTTGAGTTTTGAGTCTTTTTAATTAATGTTGTATAACAATACTATCATTTTGGGAATATAATGGCATACTTCCAAAGTTAGTGTTCTCCTATTTTATATTTCACATTAATTATGAATGTATTGAACCAAATATCATTCAATTCATCTTCATCGTCTTTCCTTTGAATGCTTATTTATTGTTAATGCACTTGGTCAAAGAATGAGTTAAATTTTCTTTAACAAAGATAAATACTTATGTGAATTCATGCATGGATCATTTATGTATTATTGGTTTAGATTTCTAAGTTTAATGGTGTAATGCATCATTAAGTAGCTCTATTATGTTTAGGTGGAACACTGTTATAGTTTTCAATTGCATTGTTTAAGACTCCATACCTTAGGATAAGACACTAATCACCATAAGCTATGTCTGTGTTGTGTCTTCTTGGTCTTTCATAATAAATACATTCAAAATAACTAAATATTTACTTTCTGTTCAGAAATGTATGTTTGAGTGAAGTTCTACCATATTCTCATGCTTTAGAATGTTAAATGTTGTAAAGGATTAGCCAAATCTTTGAGGTTTTTCATTTACCAAGAAGCATATAGGAGAATATATCTATTATGTTACAATGTATGAGATAATTGGCACAAGAGTATCTTGAATTACATTGTAGGGATCACCCTTCTAGTTTTGTAGAGCCCAAAGTGTAGAGGGAAAGTTTTGAAAAAATTCACCTATTCGTTAGCCAATCCCTCCATATAACCATTAGAAATGGTAATTCCATAGATTATATGTGAGATTAGCTTGGGTATTAAAAAACACCAACAATTTAATTAAATGAGAAATAATACCTACTTTTCTGATTAAATTTCCTTTTCTAACTCATCAATTTACTCCAATTATCTCTCTAATTAACTCTTATTTCTTTCATCAATAATTAACTCCATCCCATTTCAACATCTCAATATTTGGTTCTTAGTTAACTCATTTTTCATTTATAGTCTCAATCTTCAACCAATATTCAACTCAATTTTCAAATAGAAACTTGTTCTTCACAATTATCCAATTATTGAATTAAATAATTCAATGTTATCTCCTCATCACTTTGAAATGATTTTTTTTCTTTCTTAATTGAGTTGATGGAGTAATTAGGACATCACTTGATAATTAATTATCAAGTTCCTTATTACTTTATTCACTTAAGCTAAACATAGAAGTGTTCTTTTATTGTTAGACTGGACTAAATATAGGTTAAGTTTTCTCATTGCATAAGATTAGGACATTTTTCACAATCAAATCAAATTCTCATCTAAAATTTTTCTTTCTTCTTTTACAAGGATTGGTATTTCTATTTGATTGAAAGGGATCTTAGGACTAGTGTATAGCTCACTAAGGTAAATCCTTTTCCAATTAATATTATAATCCAAATCAATAAGAGTATGATATTGGATAAAAACCTCAAAAGGAGAGCCAATCTACCCTGGATTTGGTTTTGTAATTATCTTGGAAATTGATTAAAATTGATTTGGATTTATTGAACGAATTTGAATAATAAACCTAATTTCAAAACACAATTTTTTTGTACTAATTAAATTGAATTGTAAAAAACCATAAACAAATCTAAGAAGGGCAGAGTATTGTGCAACTGTGAATGTATTTTGGGACTAAAATAACTAGTCTAAGCACAGTGCATCTTAGACTGATCTCCTTCCTTTCTAGATCTAACTTCACAATGACCTATAACACCCAATTTTCTTTTACTTGATTTGTTGATTTGTTATGGTTTAGTACTGCATGTAATTATTGTTCTATTAACATGCATTACATTTCAATATATGTCAAATTTAATTCAATTGTGATCTATTAAACAATTTGGTTAAGACTATTTAATAAATACTACAATAATCTAATTGATATATAAATGAATACTGTGATCTAACTAAACAAGAAAATTTAATTGTCTAATCAGATGCTACATTTTTGACTAAGTGTACACATATTAAACTAGATACAATTATGATCTAATTTTTGATGAAATTAAATGATTATAATGATCTAATTTAATATGCCACAAAAGTTATTGAATAGTATGATAATAATTAATAATCTAACTATAAAAAAATATTGTAATAATCCTAGACACACAAATATTTTTCAAGAATGAAGAAATGCGAGATAAGAAGAAAAAAGAACATCTATTTAATCTACTAATTATGCTTTAAAATATAAAATATTATTCAAAAAATGATATTATGCATAAAATCTATGCTAATGCATAACATTGATAGGTTCTTTGAGAGGTGTACTATCTATCATAGAAAGCTTGTATGTTCCTGATCCAAAATTTTCATCAGTAACATAAGGTCCTATCCAATTTGGGCTAAACTTTTCTTTCTCTCCTAGTGCCACATTTACATTACATTGATTCTCATATAGCATCAAGTAACCTTTTTGAAATGAATGATGGATGACACCATCATTATATTTTCATTGCATACTTTTATAGTAGATTTGTATATGTTCAAGAGATTTTATACACTTTTCATCAAGTATTTCAAGTTGTTGAAGTCATTGTTCTCAATAAGAGTTATCATCTATAATACTATTAAGAGAGATCCAAAAAGAATTGATTTCTAACTCTAAAGGGATGACATCATCAAAACCATAGAAAAGGTTGTATAGAGTATTACTTGTAGCCATACAAACACGTGTGTGGTAATCCCATAATGCATAAGAAAATTGAGTATGCCACTCTTTATTATGTTTGTTAACCATTTTTCATAAAATTTCTTCTATTTTTTTTTAGTTGCTTTTGCTTGGCCATTTGACTAAGAATAGTGAAATAGAGGGAAATGGAAACCTTTGAGTTTGACACCTTTCACAAATTTCATTGGAATGTTTGTTGTGGTGTGTGTGAAATGAGATGTAATGTGGGTTTGATGGATTTGGACAAGGTATGTGTTTGACTTACAACCTGATAGGAGAGTTAACCAAATCTGGAAATGTCTTAAGGATGAAATGCAATGATTCAATTGACCTAATGATGCAAATTGTTGTTCTAATGGAAATATAGAAGATTTGAGAAGTCATAGATGAAATCAGACTACAGAAAGGGACCGAGCATGACACTATGCACATGTGATTCAAATTTGGAGATGAAAAGGAAAGAAATAGGTGCCCCAGGCGCCACTATCTTTGTAGGGAAAATTTAGATCTATTTTCATAGTCCTCTAGTGTCAGATTAGATCTTCCATTTCCTTCTTGTCACACTTTTGGATCACTACCAGATAATTCTGTAACTGAGTTTTCATGAGTTGTCAAGGTATAGGTATCAATTACAACAACAAATAATTGATCTTCAATCTTCTTCAAACCTAAAATGTACACATTTAAAGAGAGAAGAAAGGTTGGGCCATTTAGGGGCTTGCCTTAGTTAAACCCTGAGTTAGTGTTTCCACTTCCACAATGGAAATGTTAATGATAAATGATAGGAATGAATGATGAATCGATAAAGTGTTCCAACTCAACACCCTTCAATGGATCCATTGAAGGATTGGAGTCATACACATCTCCTCAAAGTATTGATCTTGCTTTCTTGATTGCTTGAATTACTTGAATTTCTTGGAGACCTACAAAGATTAGCCTTCACAAACAATATGAAAACATGAACATGCATAAAATAAAATACATTTTGACATGATGTTGGATCTTGAATTGCTGCAATAAATCCTTTAATGGATGCTCTTAACTTTCTAAATAACTCTCTTGATAATTGATTAATCATAAATTTTCTAACTTTAGACTGGATCATTTCTTGTTAATGTTCAAATAATGCAATAACTAGGTATTTATATGCTATTATTCTAATTTCCCAAAAATTAAATATCAATAATCGACTTTAGATATTTGAATCTCAAATAATAAAATGTTGACACCGATATATTTGAATTTGGAGCCAAAATAGGGGACATAGGCACCCTAGGTGCTAGTGTCCCAGGCCTATTTTCTAAAGTTTAAGGAGTTGGGGGTAAAGTATTAAATAAGAGCATTTATTTTATGCTTACAAATTATAAAAAAATATTTTAAAATAAGTTGTGGAATGTGTAATTTAGAAAATTAAGTGATTAATTAGGTTCAATAACTTAAAGGGGAATAAAACATAGCGTGAAATTGTCAAGGGTGATAATTTACAACACTACATTTAGCCCCCACTTTAGTGACTATGAACTTATGCTTAGACTCACACTAAAGTAGAAAAATATATGTCAAGAGGAGTTCAAATGTACAAATTTTGAAGAGATAGGATAAATAAGATCAAGGGGGGTTCACAAGCCCCCAGGGTCCAAAATCCCATGACAAACTAACATAAACACAAAGGAACACATGTATAAAATGCAACCAGACAACATACAGAAATATACATGTTAGAAAAAATAAATCATACATGATAAATGCACATGAGACAACATAAGATATAGATGACAACAAAATAAACACAAACACGACATAAACACAATGCAAAAATGAAGAAAATACACAAAAGACACACAAAAAACACAAGATTAGTACTAAAAGGATTCAAGTTGGTAAGGTAAAGTGAATTTAGTCTTAAAAATATCTCAAATACCAAATGCCATCCATCAAATAAAGGAATGCTCCCATGAGGACTATAAATTTGTGTTATACCAAATCACTCATGAGCCACATGGATCTACTATCTAGCAAGTTACGTTATCCTAGGTTTCCATGCAATATGATGAGTTTCACAAGGTTAGTGTAGGATTTGAGAAATACAAATCCACAGAACCCAAAGAACACCTGCATGCAAGAAACCTGTCACAGAGAAAGAGAGAGAACAAAACAAGGGTTTTGGCTTTGACAAAGTGCAAGATGTATTATCAGAGAAAAAAAATGAATCAAGAAGAGAATACAATACAAGAGATCAATCCTTATAAAGGAGATCAACAATGAAAGGAAAACCTAACCCTAAGGTGAGTGCATTTAATAATTAATATTAATTATTAAATGACTAATATATGTGCATAAAGTGAAATCTTAAAAGGAGAGTAAAGTTAATTAAAAGGAGATCAACACCAAAAGGAAAACCTAACCCTAAGGTGAGTGCATTTACTAATTAATATTAATTATTAAATGACTAATATATGTGCATAAAGTGAAATCTTAAGAGGAGAGTAAAGTTAATTAATTACTTTACTCTAACACCCCCCCTTAAGATGAGCTACAATGCAACTACAAACAATGCAGAAGAAAGCAAAGGAACTACAAAGCAACAGAGGGTCTCGACAACATGGCCTGATCAGGTACCCGAATACAACAAAATCTCTATAAAGCGGAGTAAAGGAGAAAACCCCGTGGGAAAAAACTCCTCTCCAAAAAGAGATAAAGAAACATGCTAAAAAAAAGAAAACATGAAGGAAGGCCTCACTGAGACCCCCCAAGGACAACTTCCTTCACCCCAAGCATGGAGCGCAACTGAAGATAGCGCGAAGATGCCAAAAGTTTAGTGAAGATGTCTGCAACCTACTCCTCTATAGGAATGTACTCCAAGATGAGAGAACCATCCTGAATCAACTGCCTAATGAAGTGCATGTGGATTTCAATGTGCTTTGTCCGTTGATGCTCCACTGGGTTGTGAGAAATGTGAATGGCACTCTGATTGTCATACCAAAGAATAGTGGGACTATCTGGAGGAAACCCAAACTCTGTCATCAACTGCCGAAGCCATAAAACTTCCTGACTGGCTAACACTGCTACACGGTACTCAACCTCTATAGATGATAATGCAATAGTAGAAAACTTCTTGCAAGACCATGTGATAGGACCAGAACCAAGGCAAAAAAAAAATCTAGAAGTAGACTTCCGATCATTGACATCACCAGCCCAATCGGAGTTAGTGAAGCCAATGATGTGAGGGGATCCTGAAGTGTAGTGAATGCCATAATGAGTGGTGCCCCGAATGTACCTCAAAATATGTTTGGCTGCTTGCCAATGGATCTCATGAGGATCATGGGAAAATCGAGAGATAAGGCCAACCGCAAAGGAAAGATCAGGACGAGAATGTGTCAGGTACAACAAACTACCAATCAACTGCCTGTATAAAGTGGGGTCTACTGAAGGAGTAGAGCAAGTGGAAGAAAAAACAACACCTGACTGAAATGGAGTGGGGGCAGACTTGCAATCAAGCATGCCAAATCGCTGAAGCATATCAAGAGCATACTTCTCCTGAAATATGGAAATCCCATCTAAAGAATGAATAACCTAAAGACCCAGAAAGAAGTGCAAGAGACCAAGATCAGTCATCTCAAACTGCTCCATCAAATCTCTCTGAACACTTTGAATCACGGAGGATGAGCTACTTGTAAGGACAAGATCATCTACATATAGCACAAGAATCAAAAGATCACCCTCCTGATGCTGAATATACACTGTGTGATCGAAATGATAGCATGTGAAGTGAGAGGAAAGAAAGAAAGAGTCCATCTTCTCATACCAAGCCTGAGGGGCTTGTTTGAGACCATACAATGAATGCCGAAGTCTGCAAACCAAAGAAGTGTCCTGCACAAATCCATGAGGCTGCTCCATATAGATCTCCTCATGTAGGTCTCCATGCAAGAAGGAACTCTTCACATCCATCTGAAACACTATCCATCCCTGTGAAGCTGCAAGTGAAAGTACAAGGTGTATAGAGTTCATCTTGGTGACAGGAGCAAAGGTCTTGGAGTAGTCAATACCCTCTACCTGAGAAAACCCCTTCGCAATAAGACGTTCCTTATACTTATCAATGGAACCATCTGCAGCATACTTGGTACGGTACACCCACTTGCACTGAACCAACTTTCTTCCCTTAGGAAGAGGACAAAGATCCCAAGTATGATTCTTCATCAAAGAAGAATACTCCTCATCCATGGCCCTATCCCACTCAAGGTGACCTGTCACCTCTGAAAACTTTTGAGGATCATCCAAAATGGCATGACTCAAAAGACTAGAACTAGATGTCTAAGCATGAGTACGACAAGTATCTGAAGGATCACCTGCCAAAGAACCAGCTGCATCAACAGTGACATGGGCCCACCTAGGCAAAGACGGAGCAACTGGTGGTGGTGGAGATGGTGGATCATCATCTACATCATCCTCAAGAGATAAGTAATCCTCAAGAGATGAAGAGGGAGGATTAGGCAATGAGGGAGAAGCTGGTGATGGAGAATCCATCTGAGGATAGCACTCATCAAACTGGACATCCCTCTGAAACAAGACCTCTCTGGAATTAGGATCAAACAACCTGTATGCCTTAACATCCTCACAGTAGCCAACAAATATGAATGGTCGGCTCTTCCTCTCCATGGCTTTCCATTGAGCATCAGGAATAAATGCCCAGGCCTCACTACCAAAAACTCAGAATGTAGAAACATCAGGCTTGACATGGGTCCAAGCCTCCTTAGGAGTCATATGTCGCAATGCCTTATGAGGCATCCGATTTTGAATATAATTGGCACAATTGACTTCCTCAGCCCAAAATGAAGAACTCATAGCTCGAGACTGTATCATACAATTTTCCATCTCCCGTAAGGTTCTGTTCTTTCTCTTAGCAACACCATTCTACTGAGGGGTGTAAGGGACTATAAACTAATGCTGTAAACCATGCTCAGTGCAAAAATCTGTAAAAGCCTGAGTAACATATTCCCCCCCCATTATCTGTGCATATCCTCCTGATAGAAAGTCCAGATTGCTTCTCCACAAATGTCTTAAAAATCCTGAATGAGTCAAAGACATCAGACTTGTACTTAAGAAAGTACACCCATGTACGTCTGGAGAAGTCATCAATAAAAGTGAGCACATAACGGTTCCTTGAAAAGGAAGGAGTTGGAAAGGACATAAGATCATTGTGTACCAACTCTAGGGGTGCCCTAGCACGAGTGGCTCGACCCTTAGGAAAAGGATCTCGATGATGTTTTCCAAGAACACAACCTCGACATACACCATCAGTACAAGAAATCTATGGGAGCCCAATCACAAGTGCCTAAGTATTCATCAGTTGTAGATATCTATAATTGACATGGCCAAAACACTCATGCCAAAGCCTGCTAATTGAATCTGCATGTGCTATAAGAGAGGAACCAATAGTGTCTAAACTCTCAAAGCCATCAAATCTGTATAAGTGAGATGCAGAATCCACACTCCCAGTAGCCATAACCAAGTCAGGATCATGAAGGTCTCTAATAACCACATCATGTGGTGAGAACTCAACTATCTTACCAGAGCCAGAGTGGCAAATCTGATAAACAAATAGAAGGTTTGTCGAAATGTCAGGAACCAGAAGCACATCCTGTAGACAACCACCATCCAATGAAACAGTACCTAAACCCTGAACTGAAAGTTGTGCTAAGTCACCAACTGCAATATGTCTAGTGCCTGTAGGGGCAAGAGCAGTGACCAAATCCTCTATGTGTGTCATATGGTGAGAGGCACCAGAATCTAGAATCCAAGTGGATTCTGAGAACACTGCTCGTGAAGAAAGAGCATGACCTTTCCCTGTGGGCTATGAAGGAGGCTGAGGTGCACTGATATTATGCTGTTGCATGGCTTCCTCCAAAGCCTCTAAATGTTTCCAACACCTGGAAACTAGATGTCCTTCCTTGCCACAAAAACTACAAGGATCACCGTATTTCTTCTTAGTCTTGGATGAAGACTCACCAGACTTCGAAGATTTGCCTTGTTTAGAATTGGATTGTGGTTTTGAATTGGACTTAGGTGGTGGCTTGGAGGGATTCTCCCTAGCCCTTGAATCTTTCTTAGGCTTCAGTTTCTGCTTCTGTTTTCCTTTGGAGGACTGGGCTACCAATGCTTGGTTCTGTGAACCTAAAAGTGAATCCAACTGCTTGAGGTTAGCTTGCTCACGAGTTAGACGATCACAAAAGACCTCAAAATAAGGCATGACATGTCGAGCACCCAAGGCATCCATGGTGGAATAGAAGGTTGAAGAGAAGATCTGAAATGGACCCCGAAGCTTGGAGAGAATTAGGAAGATGCACTTTGTATCAGTCTTAACTTTTCCACAACCCTGCAAGATAGATCTTTGCTGTTTGAACTTCATCAGAAAGTCCTCAATGGAGGGAAACAAATTAGGTACCAAAGAAGTTAACTCAGCCTCAAGCTGCAAAGCTTTGAACTGATTGACAGTACCAAAAAGTCCATCAAACTTGGTCCAAATGGATCGAGGAGTGAGACAACCCTCAAGATGAAACAGGAGACTGTCAAAAATGTGTAAAGCCATCAATCCCATAGCCTGATCCATTTTGTTCCTGTGCTGCATAACCTCAAAGGCACGAGTCAACTGAGGCTGAACCTCATCCAAACAAGACCATAACCCTTGAGACTAGAGAAGAGTCATCATGCGACCCTTCCAAGTGTGATAATTATGTGGTGTGAGAGGTTCAATAGATCTGTCGGCCATCCTATGAACTGTGCCTCAATTGCTCTAAATTTTTATTATTATTATTTAGTGGTCTTTCAGAACTAGACATAAGATGCAAAATGGGTTTGTTTGTTTTGTTTTGGTGTTTGTAGATTCTATTTTTCTGATGGAAATAATAGAAAGCAAGAGAAAACACCCCCCCACAATGCAAAAAACCAATCCCCAGTACAAACTGAAATTCGGAAAGCAATAAAAAATAATAACTGGTTGAGACAATATTTTGAGTACCTGAAGAATTTACTGATAAAATAGACTGCAGATCTGAAAATAGCATAGAAACACCTTTCCAACGCCTATTTGTTTACACAAAATGGAGTTTAGATGCAAAAGATACACCCCTGGGAGTGAAAAACACAAGTTCTGACTTTGACTGGAAAAAAAGACTGCCAAACGGAAAAATAAAAAAAAAATTACTAGAATGACTAGAACACCACTAGAACCAGCTTTCCAATGCCTATTTTCATTCGAAAATCTGAGTTAAAATGCCCATTTTACACCCGATTTAGTGCAAGTTGCTCAAAAAGGGTTTTAAAAAAAATGCACAGCCCTCAAGGGCTAAGATCTTCAGCCCCTGGTCAGATGGACGACTAGGGGGCTGGTGGCTAGGTGCTAGGCGCGTGGCCCCCAGATCTGCATGTGACCTTGCTGCTTGCAAGGTAATCCCTCAGGGGCTGTCGGCAGTGTGTAGGCAGTTTACCGCTGGCCGCCGCTTGCGACGGTGGCCGGGCGGTTAACCAGTGGCTCCGCTGGCCGAAGCGGATGGCGGGTGGCCGCCTAGTGGCCACTCGGTGATCGGCGGGCGGTGGCCCACAAATACACTGGCGGTGCAAAAAAAACTTTGGTTTTTTGATTTTTTTTGATTTTTTAATGTTTCGACCTCGATCTACGTGCCTTGGGGCTGTACGGCTCTGGGGCAATTTTTTTTTGCCTTCTGGTGCAACTGTGGCCAAATTGGTCATGCTTTATATGAAAATAGGGGTTTTTGGGCACTGCGAGCTCAACGGTGAGGTCCGTTTGAGCTCAAAGTGCACCAAAAAAAGTACCCCCTATTCCAAAATAAAAAGGAAGACATACATAGATCTGATGCAACCAAAACCTAGATCTCTAAATATTTCAAAAAACTGAACAAGCTACAGCAGATCTGGCTCTGATACCATGTAGGATTTTAGAAATACAAATCCACAGAACCCAAAGAACACCTGCATGGAAGAAACCTGTCACAGAGAAAGAGAGAGAACAAAACAAGGGTTTTGGCTCTGACAAAGTGCAAGATGTATTATTAGAGAAAAAATGAATCAAGAAGAGAATACAATACAAGAGATCAATCCTTATAAAGGAGATCAACACCGAAAGAAAAACCTAACCCTAAGGTGAGTGCATTTAATAATTAATATTAATTATTAAATGACTAATATATGTGCATAAAGTGAAATCTTAAGAGGAGAGTAAAGTTAATTAATTACTTTACTCTAACAGTTAGCAAGATGCATTTTGTTAGATGCTCATGAAATAGCTCTACTATCAAGAAAGGTGTGTTATGCTTGACATCCATGTTAATGTGATAGGTTCCACAAGGCTAGCAAGCTATGTTATGCTAGACACTCATGAAACACACAACTCTAATATGAAGCAAGGTGTGTTATTCTTAGTGGCCATGTTAATGTGATAGGTTACACAAGGCTAGCAAGCTACATTATTCTAGATACTCATGAAACACACAACTCTACTATCAAGAAATGTGTGTTATGCTTTGTGACCATGTTAAAAGGGGTGCTCAAGTTCACGACCCAACAGGTTCTGTTACACTAAATCCATGAACTATCTTGCTAAAACCTCACCTTAGGGGATGAATAAACTTGCCTCAGAGGGTGCAAAAAAAAATCACCTAGTATGGCACAAAAAAGTGACAAATTCATGTAACATGACACAAAAGAAATAAACTCACCTACGAAGGTGTAAAAATTTCCTAAGAAGGCGAATAAGACAAGGCTATAAACCTCAAGGGGTTTCATACACCACACTAGGTCATGAAAGGTGATTTACAAAAAAATGACAAAGGGGAATTTCTCAATACATAAAGGGTCACACCTTAGGGAATATCACACATGCCATCACCACTAAGAGAGGACAAGTCAAGGAATAAAAAGATGACACCTTAGGGAATACTAACCATAGCATTACCACAAAGGGAGCATCATATGCCAATAAAATTCACACACTTAGGAGATACCAAGCCCAATATCACCACAAAGGAGACACAACATAGATCAATAAGGCCACACTTCCATTAACAAGGTCACACTTTCTAGGAGATGTATACCATCACTAAAAAGTGGCCATTTCTTATGCAAATAATAAGCGAGGGACCATATGCCCTACCCTTAAAATGTTAGTGTACTTAATACACTAACATTTTAAGGAGATATAAAGGGATCCCTTGCTAGAAGCAATGTGCCTAACACAAGGCTACCTAACCCCTTGCCCCTCAAGTGTAGGAACAAAGATGAGCCAAAAATGGATGATGATGCACTACTCCTTGCAAGATAAAATATGATTGCGTAAAGCCTAGTTTATACCTCCATGCATGGTAGTGAGTATGTTATGATACTACAACTACCACATGACAATGATCAAAGAAGATGAATGTTAATCTATCATTCGTTCAATTTAATCCCTATAAGGATCAAATTCTTTCAATTTATTTTTTAGAGCACAACATTCA
Organism: Sequoia sempervirens; assembly: GCA_007258455.2. Classification (NCBI taxonomy): domain Eukaryota; kingdom Viridiplantae; phylum Streptophyta; class Pinopsida; order Cupressales; family Cupressaceae; genus Sequoia; species Sequoia sempervirens. The sequence goes on along the minus strand of VDFB02000008.1, from coordinate 239,429,169 downwards.
TCAGTAGTATGTCCAAATATTTTATGATATGCATAGTAAGATGTATTTATATTCTTTTAGTTATTGTCTTTTAAATTATGCATGGGTGGTAGTGTAATTAATGCTAAGTTTAAAAGTGTAGCTAGACTGCTCTCAATCTTTGATAAAGGATGCAAAGAGGGTAACACACCTTTCTTACTAGGACCTAGAATTTGTATTTCTTGGTTGGTGGAACAAATGTATGATGTAAAGGTGGAGGACCTTGGTAACCTATTCATTTTATATCTTCAGATTGTGTTTGTTCCAAAAGGGAGTGAATCTCATGTTCATTCTTTATGTCGCATCCTTTTATTATCAAGATCTTAAAGCCTAGTCCATATAGTTGATCCAAGTTAATAGGAGTGTTTGTAACTTTATGCTCATATGGTAGGATATTGGTTGATGTTCTTTCCTTGTGATTGCTATTCATAGTTGTTTCCATGTGCATTTGTTGAGGTATGAATTGCAAGTCACTTATGCAATGTGGAAAACATTTCAAGTGGTGGTATGATAGGTGGTGATGGTTGTTGATATGGGTGATTAGGAAATTCCATTGAAGGATAAAAGGGTGCATTATTCTCAAGATTACACAAATAATTATTTATGAATTAATTCATGCTCTCCTCATCTTGTCCCAATATTTCTTCATTATGAGGACATGAGTTGGGAGGAGAAGGATCATGAATATACTCATTTGAATTAGGGTCATCACCAAACACACAAGTTGAAACATCAACCAAGGATTTTAAAGAAGTCAAAATCTTACCAAAACATTGAGCCATCATGATAATATAATGCTTGTACTAAGGTTTAGACTGTTATGCAACAGGTGATTGAAAACAAACAATAGATTTGGATAGAGAATTCTGAGGTCTCTATCACAAAAATCTGAGCTAAAAAGGGTAGGACTATGGTGCCTATGGGACCCATGTCCTATTTAGGATTTTACAAAATTAAAAGTTTGGTTGTTTGTAATACTATTTGGGGTTTCTGTGTTTGTGTGTAAATAGACCTGACAACGAATATTTTTCTAGAATTTTCTCAATTTATGATAATGTAATTCAAAATGCAAGTGTGAAAGAATGTTGAAAATGTTTGAACAATAAATGATAATTATAAATGTAATTTCCAGATCTAAGATGCAAAAATTAACTAATTCTAATATGCTAAATTTGAAATTGATGAAGCTTTGTATACTTTTGAAAGGAATTAATGTAATCTTTTCACTTTTTAGCAATATGCAAAATACCTAAATGCATACTGTGTACCTTAATGTTTTACCCTACTCTAATGTGCAAAATAACTTAAAAATGCAAGTGATAAAAGACTAAGGACACTTCAAGATTAGCCTAAAGAGTGATGAAACAAGAAGAAAAATAGATAAAACAAGATGCAAATGATTTCACCTTCCTTGCTGTTGAAGACTCCTTGATTTGCCCTTGCTTAGGATGATTTTGTGTGCTCCTTAGATGGCTTCTTGAGTGGCTAAATGCAAGATTGAATGTGCAAAATGATGGCTAGATGATAGTGAAGGCAAATTCGCAGCATGTAGTTATCAAATGGCTAAGTGTTTTAAAACGCCCTTGAGGAGGGGGTATTTATAGGAGAATTTGAATTCTCTAGAGAATTCAATGGTCAAGATTGATCCAACAAGGTCAAGATGAAGGGCTATGGTGGGTTGAGAACCCACAAGCCCTCACATCTTGACATGTGGATGGTGAAGTGGCTAAGGGGATATGAGGTGGAGGTGAGGTGGCCAAAAGGTACATGAGGTGGAAGAAGGACAAGTACCTTCCAAGTACATTAGGAGATGGGAAGAATCTTGGGTGAATGAAAGTGAATTAAAAATTCACAATGATTGGAAGAATTTGGTGGATAAGACAATGTTCCCAAAAGGTGGGAGTTTGTCACATGTGACTTGATGTGACAAGTCAAAGGTTCTAGAAGATGCATGGGAAAAAGGGATTCTTGGAAGAATAAAAAGGAATTAAAAATTCCTTGGGGGATGGAGAGAGTTGACCAAGGTATTGATTAAGATTAATTAATCAGTAGTTAGAAGATAATTAGGGTTAATTAGGATTATAAGCCAACTTGCAAAAGTTGGAGGATGTGACACATCCTAATCAAGGATTAGGCATGTGCACATCCCTAATGAAGAAGAAATGGATTAGGATTAGATGAAAAAATGTGAGGAATTAAATAAATGTATTATTTATTTAATTTATTTGATGAAAGGAGGATTAAAGAGTAAGGTATTTAATTATTAATTAAATACCTTGGGATTTGGAATTAAGGATATTAATTAAATAATAGTAATATTACTTAATTAATTGGATAAGAGGATGTTTAGATGAAAAGGGATAAATTTGGATAAATTAAGTGTCCAAATTTGGATGTCTACATTTTTCCCCTCTTGAGATGGTGCTATGAAGTAGCATCATTTCAAAGAATATTAAAATATAGAACCTAGAAGAAGATGGTTAGATTGAAAAAGATGTCCCATTCATCAAAGGGATGACTAGGAAGAAAGATGATGGGGAGTGAAGATGAAGAGTTAGGGATTGAGGATGCCCCCTCGAGAGGACATGCGGGTTGAAGAGAACACGTGTGTGCTCTCGAAATAGATGATGTGATGCAAGGGGAGATGAGGAAGATGATGCAAGGTGATGGGTAAGAGAGTAAGAGAAGCGATAGGAGATGGATGAAGCACAAATGGATTTGAGGACAAAAGGTGATGTTGCCCCAGTCAAGATACAAGACAAAATGGGTTGATGATGGATGGAGTGTTGTCAATGGGGGAATTAAGGATCCCGAAACAACACGAGGATAGGGAAGGATACATTCCACTGAGTGGTATTGATAAGGGAAGGATACATCCCAAAACACCACTAAAGGATAGGGGAGAATACCTCCCGATGATGATGATGAAAGTGTTGTTGATGAGGGAATGATACATCCCAAAACAACACCATAGGGATAGGGAATGATACTAATGGATGATGACGATGATGGGTCAAGGCTGGTAACGAGACTGGGGACAAGACCAAGGATTTGATTAGGTGATTTGTACAAGATTGAACAAATGAGGAGAAGATTGATATGTGAGATGGAGAGAAGGATCTTAAGATTTGGTTTGATATCTAAAGATTTGGACTACAGATGGACTAAAGCTCAGATTAGGGGTTTGGTGAAGCTCAGGTTGGGATAAGATTAAAGCTCAGATGAGGATTGGATTGAAGACTAGAATGATGGAAGGATATGATTGGATTGATTCTATACCGAGTTCCAGGGTTTAAAGGGCGTAAGGTGTTGACAATCAGATTTTTCTCAATTTGGCAATTTTCAAAAATTATCAAATTTTGCCATTTTAGGAAACCTCATGGATAGACTTTTGGGAGTCCAAATTTTGTCCAAGAAATACCCAATATTGAGATAGGATGAATTGCCAACTAACATCCCAAATTTGAGATATGCATTTCGAGTTATAAGTGAACAATTTTTCAAAATGTTGGAAAAAAACACTAAATTGGGATTTTGAGGGTCAAGATGACAGTTTGAGGCCCTAAAAATGTGCCAAAACGGGTTCCACCAACTTTCAAAGCAAATTAGTTGGGAATCCACTTGTTATCTCATAACGCAACCACCCGTCAAATTTCAGCTCAAACAGACACCCAAGTCAAAAGTTATGGCCTTCGGAAGTGTCAGTGTAAAAATCAAAAATCAATTTTGAAAATTTCAACACATGGGTTTTGTTTGTTAGGAAAAATAAGAAAATGGGTCAGAATTGGTTTTTCGAAAAAGAGAGTAAAAATATGAATTTTGTGTGTCAAAAGCCGGTGGGGTAGGGGCGTAGCCGCCCTAGTCCAGGGCGCCGCCGCCGCGGCCTAGGGCGGAGCCACCCCGCTGCTCCTGGGCAGAGCAGCCCCGCTGCTGCAGGGCGGAGCCACCCCGGCCCGGGGCGGAGCCACCCTGTTGCGGTAGGGCGGAGCTGCCCCAGCCCAGGGCAGAGCTGCCCTGCTGCAGCCGGGGAGGAGCTACCCCGTTGCAGCTGGGGCAGAGCAACCTTGTTGTGGCAGGGCGGAGCCGCCCCGCTACGGTAGGGCGGTGCCGCCCCGCTGCAGCCGAGTGGGGCCGTCCAGGGCGGGAGTGCCCGGTCAGAGGGCAGAGCCGCCCAGGCAGTGGGTGAAGCCAACTCAATGGGGGGTTGGGGGGCAAGGAAAGAAGAATGCAAGAGGTAAGAGAAAGGACGAAGAGATAGGAAAAAAGATGGAGGGATGGGGGGATTGTGAAAAAAGATGAAGGGATGGGGGATACATGCAAGATGATGATGAAATGTAAAATGAAATGCAATTCGAAATGCAATTTGCCATCTTTGGAGCACTGATTTTTGCTATAGCATAAGACACCAAGTGCCAGGGTATGTGGAACCAAGGCGCAATTA
>VDFB02000008.1:239395242-239423697 GCA_007258455.2 Sequoia sempervirens | reverse complement strand
ATGGTTTTGATCTTTGCTTTGGTGGGTCTTTGTGGCCTACGGATTTGATGTAGATTTAGATTTTTTTTTTCTTCACCATGTCTTTTGGAGGGGACATGGGGAGCCGTAGATTCATGTGGATGCTTGGATTTATGCATTTTTTCTTTAACAACCAAAGTGCTTTTAGTAGCAATGGCATGGGTGTGAGGAGATGGATGATGTGGAGTGATGGAGGTAGGAGTATGGGGATTATGTGTAGATGGAGGATGTTTAGGTAAGTGCCTTTGTTGATCCTGACTATGGGGTATGTGAGAGGGATGTTTATGATGGATGAGATGGATAGGTGATGAATGGGTGAAGGGATGGATAGGATGAGATGGAGGAGGTGATTTTAGGATATAGGAGCCCAAAATAGACGTAGGACCTGGCAGAAACATGGGCACGGTAGATGGAGGATTGAAGATGGTAGATGGAGGGATGTATAGACCCAAAATGGATGGAGCAGATGAAGGAGGAATATGGACGGTGGTTTTGAGGCTGCATAGAGGAGGAGGATGGCAACATGATTTGTGGAGCAAATGGAAAGAGCCTATATTTGCCTTTTGGAAGAGTATTACAGGACGCCTAGAGGTTGTACCAACATTTTTGGATTGCGAGTCATGAATAGTACATCCAAGACCTTGCAGATGCAAATGTTCTGTAGCTTGGATGGGCTCTATAATACCTTGCTCATGAAGGCCTAAACCTTTTCCTTGATAGTTCATTCTCTTGAGTATTCAATCTAGGACATGATTTTTGTTATTCTGGAAGAATGATGCGAGTTCATTATTAGGTGGAAGAGGACGGTTGGTGTATATGCTTTTTTTTTCTTCTGCGAGGAGACCACCATGGTGGAATGTGAGAGTGACCAAGGGATATGCAAGCAAGGTGGGGATAGCATTTTAGGCGCATGATGGGGGATCATGAGAAGGAGATGATGGATAAAACATCGAGAGGGGAGTAGGGCCATGATAGGATCTAGATTTGTGGTAGTAGGCTCATGATGGAGATGGAGATGGAGCAGCTGGAAGCTTGAAATGACAAGGGGATCATGGATGGAATGGATGGGGGACTGTGATCTTGAGGTGGACTAGATGGGATGGTAGGATCTTGATCTAGAGAAGGGGATATGTTGGCATGCTTTCGATTAGACTCTTGGCATGACTCATCATGTGCGGGAGGCATGGTAATGAAGTCTTGTTGGGACTCTTCAAGTGGGGAAGATGGAGGGATGGAAGATTCATGAGGTTCATTGGAATGGGTTTTGGTGCTACTAGGAGTGGGAGGAGTGGATTGGATTTGGGTGGATCTAGGAGTAGAGGGAGTGGATTGGAATTGGGTGTCTTTGATGGATTCGGTGGTTCTTGGAGTAAGAGGTGGGGGTTCAATGGATTTAGTGGGTTCAATGGTTTCAATGGTTTGAGTAGTACTAGGGGTGGTAATGTCAATAATAGGTGTGGTATGGAGAAGGGTCTCATCACTAGTGACCGTGGATGATGGATCTAGATGGCATGGTTCCATGACTTCAAGATGTGGAGTTGGGGATGGTTTCTTTGTAATGAGTCCTTGGAGAACTTCTGAAATGAGAGACTTGCATATGGTTGGCTTGGCTGGGGTGGTAGAAAAGGATGAGGGATTATGGATTGGTGGACAAGGGTTAGATGGAGGAATGGGATCGAATGTAGGACTATGAGTAGATGGGGGATTAGAATGGGATGGAGAACTAGGCGTAGATGGATGAATGGGATTGGATGGAGGACTAGGAGTAGATGGAGGACTAGGATTGGATGGAGGGTTAAGGTTAGGATATTGGAGTGGTGAATTAAGATAGGGGGACATGGATTGTGGATTAGGACAAGAGGATATAGGTGGTGTAGTGGGACAAGAGGATGTGGGGGACGAATTATAATAAGGGTATTGGGATGGTGGATTAGGATGAGGAGACATGGATGTGGGATTAAGGTAAAAGGGTGTGGATGTAGGATTAGTATGGGAAGATTGGGAAAGAGGATTACGATAGGGGGTCATGGATGGGGAATTGTAATAGGAGTATTGGGATGGAAAATTAGGATAAGAGGATGTAGATGTTGTATAAGAGGATGATGTAGATGAAGGACATGATGGATATCCCTTGTCAAAGGTAGCATAAGGAGCATGATTAGGCATGAATGAAGACATAACGGGATAGCTCATAGGAGTAATTGGATTTTGGAAAGTGGGTGGAGAAAGCTTACTAGATATGATAGTGTCAAGGGGATCTATGTCGTATACCTCTTGATCGACAAGACTTTCATTATCATTATCAACGTAATTAGGGTTTCCCTTGACCACTATTGATGGAGGATAAGGACTCATGATGGTGAAAGGATAAAAAGGATGGATAAAAGATTTTGGATGGGAACAGATTAAAGCTCAAATCGAGATTTTGGTCAAGCTCAGATCAGGATTGGACAAAAGCTCAAATTAGGATGATTGGATGATGCGATGGGATTGATTTTGATTTTGATGGGATTCAGTAGATGAATGATTAGATTGGGTAGATGATTTGATGAGTTTGATTAAAGTACTAGATCAGTTTCATTGGATAGGATCAAATGATTAGATGATGTTGATTGGATAATTGTGATTGGATGAACTTGATAGGATTGGTGTGCTTGGATTGATTAGATGATTAGAGGAATGTATTGGTTTGATTATATAGGAAGAAACAAAAGGCACCACTAGATAGAGCTCAAAAAATTTAGCAATTTTGGTTTTTGAACGAAGTTGATCTGATGCACGGTTTGTAAATGACAGCCCCGAGAAGTTAGGGGCGTGTCCACCCCGCGATGCGGGGCATGGCCGCCCTCAGATGGTCAAATTATTGATAGGTGGAAATGGAAGGCACCACTACATAGAGCTTGAAAAACTAAGCAACTTTGGTTTTTGGATGAAGTCGATTCAACGTATGGTTTGTAAATGACAACCCCGGGAAGTTAAAGGGGCGTAGTCAGCTTTCTGCAGTAAATTATGGGTGTAGTCAACTTTCTCCAGTAAATCAGGGGTGTTGACAGCAAAATTAGGGGTGTTGACAGCTTTTTGTAGTAAATTAGGGGTGCTACCACCTTTCTATAGCAAGATCAAGGGCGCTGCCACCTTTCTGCAGCAGAATCAGGGGCGCCTCTGCCTTTCTGCAGTAAGAAAAAGTTTAGTTTTGATGGCAATGGCTATGACAAAGACACAAAATGATAAAGTAAGACCAAAGTATCAAAAATTTCATAGATTTTTCATAAGAAGACACTTCAAGCAAGCACAATCCTATAATTACTATTTAAGAGTATGGCCAGGCAAGGTCTTAATCTAGGATGCACAAGGCTTCTAGGGAGTCCTCGATATACTCTTTGTACGTAAAGCACAACCGTGAACACCAGCCCGTCACAAACATGAGTCGGGAACCCCAGTGAGATACTGAAAGGCTCAGACCAACTCTTCATGTCTATCTAGGTATCACCTTAGCTTCGACACTCCGCCAATTACGACGTGACTAGATTGGGGTACAACTTTCATTCTCCCCCCTTTATATACCCCGCCGGTACACATGGTTGGAATCGTCCCTTGGGGTGATGAAATCTCCAAGCAGGTCCCACTAAAAAGAAGACACTAACCATTTCTAACTACTCCCCAGACTCACACGAAGTGTAAGGGGAAAGTGAAAATAAATTAATGCCCCCTTAGGTAATGCAAGAATAAACAATCACAGCAAGCAATAAAGTTTATTCCCCCTAATTAGACTATGTTCCAAAACAACAAGGATAATTTTTGAAAATCTGATCAAATAGATGGCCCTGCAAACAAATGTTAGCTGTCTTTTTCTTCATTCTTGATCAATTATGCTCTAATACACTGCAAAACGTTAGCAAAAAGCACCAATATCCTTGCCAAAACAATGTTAGAGGGTTATTACTTGACAATAGTAAAAAATGAGAGCAAAAACGAAGCCAAAATGACTGTTTTACCTTCCAAACTGTGCTGTTTTGGGGCGCTTCCGCCTTTCTGCAGTGGACAAGAGGGCACTGCTGCCTTTCTATATGGACAAGAGGGCGCTGCCGCCTTTTTGTAGTAAGACAAGAGGGTGCTGCCGCCTTTCTGCGATAAAGCACAAGGCCTTGCCACCTTTCTGCAGCAAGATTAGTGGGCGCTGCCACCTTTTTGTAGCAAGAGGTTAGAGAAAAAGAGCCTTTCAAAATAAAAGGGCGTATCCACCCCTCTGCAGTAAATTTTTTAAAAGGGAAAGTTGTATGCCTCCCTGCAAGAAAGTGTTAGAAAAACCTTCTAAGTAAACACTTAACTACAACAAACTATTAGAACATGAAATTGACAGACATAGGGCACTGCCGCCTTTCTGCAGTGGATAAGAGGGTGCTGCCACCTTTCTGCGATAAAGCAGAGGGTGCTACCGCCTTTCTACGGTAAAGCAGAGGGTGCCACCACCTTTCTGCGGTAAAGCAGAGGGTGCTGCCGCCTTTCTGCGGCCTTTTCCTGCAAAATTCTTAGCAAAAAGGAAGGTTAAATATAAGAACCCGTTTGTGGGTCCCACCGGGCGTGCCAGAAATGTGTACCTTAATGTTTTACCCTACTCTAATATGCAAAATAACTTAAAAATGCAAGTGATAAAAGACTAAGGAAACCTCAAGATTAGCCTAAAGAGTGATGAAACAAGAAGAAAAATGGATAAAACAAGATGCAAATGATTTCACCTTCCTTGCTGTTGAAGACTCCTTGATTGGCCCTTGCTTGGGATGATTTTGTGTGCTCCTTAGATGGCTTATTGAGTGGCTAAATGTAAGATTGAATGTGCAAAATAATGGCTAGATGATAGTGAAGGCAAATTGACAGCATGTAGTTATCAAATGGCTAAGTGTTTTAAAATGCCCTTGAGGAGGGGGTATTTATAGGAGAATTTGAATTCTCTAAAGAATTCAACGGTCAAGATTGATCCAACAAGGTCAAGATGAAGGGCTATGGTAGGTTGAGAACCCATAAGCCCTCACATCTTGACATGTGGATGGTGAAGTGGCTAAGGGGATATGAGGTGGAGGTGAGGTGGCCAAAAGGTACATGAGGTGGAAGAAGGACAAGTACCTTCCAAGTACATTGGGAGATGGGAAGAATCTTGGGTGAATAAAAGTGAATTAAAAATTCATAATGATTGGAAGAATCTGGTGGATAAGACAATGTTCCCAAAAGGTGGGAGTTTGTCACATGTGACTTGATGTGACAAGTCAAAGGTTCTAGAAGATGCATGGGAAAAGGGGATTCTTGGAAGAATAAAAAAGAATTAAAAATTCCTTGGGGATGGAGAGAGTTGACCAAGGTACCGATTAAGATTAATTAATCAGTAGTTAGAGATAATTAGGGGCTAATTAGGATTAAAAGCCAACTTGCAAAAGTTGGAGGATGTGACACATCCTAATCAAGGATTAGGCATGTGCACATCCTTAATGAAGAGATTATGAAATGGATTAGGATTAGATGAAAATGACATATGAGGAATTAAATAAATGTACTATTTATTTAATTTATTTGATGAAAGGAGGATTAAAAGAGTAAAGTATTTAATTATTAATTAAATACCTTGGGGATTTGGCAGAATTAAGGGTATTAATTAAATAATAGTAATATTACTTAATTAACTTGGATAAGAGGATGTTTAGACGAAAAGGGATAAATTTGGATAAATTAAGTGTCCAAATTTGGATGTCTACACATACAAATAACACATTTTTTTTTTCAGATTTTAAATGATATAATTCAGATTTATGAATATAATTTGAATGTAGATCTATGCTAAAATGAATGAAATATGATATGCAATGTGATGCAATATGATATGCAATTTTTTGAATTTTTATACTTTTTATGATGCAAAAATGAATGCTTAATTGAATATTGCAAAACAATGTAATGGAAAACTTAGATCTAGGATGATTTTTCAGAAGGTATATAATGTTAATTATGACCGAGGATACTAGTATGGGCCAATTATGCTTGATCCATGAAGAATGGAAGCATAATGAAGCCACTAATACTCAATCTAAACAAGATCAATCAAATTGAAGTTAAACTAAACATTCATCAAATCAAAGTATTCTAAATTACAAAAAACATTTAAAATGTCTACTCTAACCCATTCGAAACTTATCCCATTTTGGGAGTGGTGTCGCGTTGATGTGGAACGATGAATGTTTCCCAATATCATGATCAGTGAGCTTGTTTCAATCAATTCTATTGAATAGAATCGATGAAACGTTTGTGAGATGTGAATGGAAACATGATTTATGCTAAAATGAGTATGATACAAGCTAATTAAACATGATTTTATGGATACATATGTAGATATGAAATTTCTAAGCTAATATAAATGAGATTTAAACTAAAAAGATTCAAACCCTAATTATCTAATTAGCTAAATGGATGCATTATGGAAGCCATTAATGGAAGCTAAGATATTATGCAACTAATTTAAACTAAAATATGCTAAATGTGTGCAAAGTATGAGTGCGAGTGTGAGTGATTTCAACAACATAAGTTTGACTGAAAGATGGATCCATTTGTCTCCAAATAGTGATCTATTTATAAGAAAGCAAATGAGAAATGAATGGTTGAGATTGAAAAAGCTAATCAATAGTCAAGGATGGAGGAAATTGGAGGCATGGATCATGGATTCTCATCAATGGGTGAGAATGTAAGATGAGATTTAATCATGGGTTCACATTACCTCAAACAAACACACCTTCAACTTGTTCAAAAGGTCACAAGTTAACTTGCACAAGAAGTTAAGTAAGTTTGTTGAGAAAAAGGAATATTCCCCTTTTTCAAATGAGTGAGGAAAGAGAATATTCTTTGGAATATTCTCATGGGTAAGGGAAAAGGATAATTTAGTTAATTCAAACTAAATTAAATTGTGCAAAAGGGGAAGGAATATTCCATGGGAATATTTATTTTAGAGGAATGTGCAAAGGAGGAATATTCCCTTGCAAGTGGGGGGAATTAGATTAATTAATAATTGTTAATTAAATAAAGGTTTAATCATGCAATTAGGGGTTTAGAAGAATTAAGATGATATTCATTAAATAAAATGATTTAATGAATGGGGGAAAGGTGAAATGACATTTAATTAAATAACTTAGGGTTATTTAATTAAATAAGAGGATTTAGGGATTTAAATTAAATAGTTTGATTTATTTAATTTAATGAGATGAAATGTTAGCATGAAAGGGGGTGAAATAACTCGATTTGATGAATTAGGTTAATAGGTGAAAATGATGCCATTAATTAATTAGCTAGGATAATTTGATTAATTAAGTGAAAAGATGATGGATTTGAGAGAAAATTATGTTATTATATATGATTCGAGTGCATGATATCATTCAAGAAATTTTTTCGTGTCTACATTTTGCCCCTCTTTGAAGCGAGGTACCTGTTGCTTCGGTTTAAATACTGATACTCTTTGGATGAAAACTACTGCTTAAGTCTAAAGATAAAAAATTTCTATTTTTTTAGATGCCCCAGCAAAAGGATTAAGTTGATTCCTTGCCCCCTCGAGAAATCGGGTGAAAATTTTGAATTTTGGGTTGATTTCTCGACAAAGGTTAAATGTTGCCCCAAGGATCCAAAAAGTCTACGGGATGCAAAAACATGCCAAAAATGTAAAAAAGTGATGCAAAATAAGGTTCAGTTTGGAGAAATTGGTGAAAATGATGAAAAACCCTAGCTTCATGGTTAAATTAGGACAAAAAACCCTAATTTTATAGCATAAATAGGTGAGGAAGGGTCACTTTCAATTCATTTTTGCATTCAAACCTTAGAGAATTCTTGCAAATTGAGCTCTGACCCTTTGACAAGATGGCACAACGTGTGCTCCCATGACACATTTCCAACTGAGTTTGAGAGTACCAGAGGATTCCAAGCGCAGGACCACCGGTATGTGATTCAAAAATGATTTGAAATTTGACTTTTTGATGCATTTAATGCCTTTTGAAATTTAGACTTTGGCGACATTGCTCTAGAGTGACACTATTTTGAGAATCAACGACGCTACTTTGAATTTTAGCAATGCATATGTGTATTGCGACATAGTTCACAATTTAGAATTAGGGTTTCCATTTCTAAATTGCGATGCATATGTTTATAGTGACACACATATTGATTTAAAAATTAGGGTTAGGGTTTCCAAAGTTTAAATCACGACGCATATGTTTATGGTGACATAACTTGTGATTTCCATTTTAAATGCCTTGAGCATCATAGTTTAAAATTTGAATTATAGCGATGCTATCATACATAGCGACACTATTGTCATTTTAGAGATAAAAATTCTAAACTTAGCCAATTTTTTTGAATTTTTGACATCATGTGCTTCGTGGGTGCTGGAGGTCATCCCACCTTTGATGTCTCGTGAGCACTGGCCCACTATTTTTTTCAGACTTGGTGATTTATCTGAGTTGCGATAGGAGCACTTGCGGGAGATTGGTCTATGGCACATCATGTACATGCCTGTCATCCAGATGCACTTGGATACGATGACCACATTGTGTGAGCGATGGCACAATTAGACTTTGCTATTCCACCTTTCCACAGGTGAGGTGATAGTGACACTGGAGGATGTATGGTAGATATTGTGTTTTTCAATACATTGTGAGTGTGTGATATATGTTGTCGACAATGACTATGATGCATGCCATGGGGTGATGGACCTGGAGGACATTGTTTTAGTCACTTCATAGATCAACCTCGAGATGTACAAAGGTCGGGTACCTACTTTCAGATTGATTGTCACAGTGATCATCTCTAGTTTGGTTACTCCAAATTGATGGAGCAGAGGGTTTAGCCTAGGATGGGGCCTAGCGTGGCACAAGATTCTCTTCAAGAGGACACAGTTTGCATGGGGGGCAGTGATGTTGGCCTCATTGTATCATGATATGCATGATTTCGTATACTATGATGGGTGAGCCATTGGCATAGGGGTCACCTTGCTGCACATTTGGGCTTGGAAACACATCGTTGTGCTTTGACCGATTGTTTAGATGGATGATGTAGAGCCAGATGATCCAGTGGTTTGGTGATACAAAGGTGTCATTACATTATGTACAACATATAGGGTAGCTTGGGATTCCATACTGGTGGTGGGTGCTTAATGATATGATAGTCTTCAGATGGCAACCTTAGCTTTAGCTGCCAACATGGTATGATGATGTGTAACAACTATTCTTTTCTCAGTAGACCTAATACATGTAGTGTTGAGAGAACACCATTATTGAGAGATACCTACTAGATAAGGTGGCCAAACAATTCAGAGACAGGTAGGATAGGCCAAATGATGCATACACCATCATCTTTGCCAGGTTAGCACAAGAGTCACCAGTGTGGGGACCTACAATCCAAGCCTCTGAGGTGGTGGAGGGCTTTTGAAAGTTGGTTGCTCAACCATGGGCATATGATTAGGGATAGGAAGATGCTTAGATGACACTTGCATATGATGCATGGTTCACACCCCCTCACAAATTGATAGATCCAACAAGTGCACCTCCACGAGGGAAACTGCGAGGGAGGGGTGGAGGTAGAGGCAGAGGCAAAGGCAGGGGACAAGATGCCCAAGATGACTAGGATTAGCAAGATGGGTAGATCCCAGGGGAACCAGTAGTGGATCAACAACCTCCACAATAGCCTCCTATGTAGTAGCAGCCACCACTAAGGCCAGATCCTTGAGATTTATAGATACAATAGCTACAACAATAGGTACAAAATATTGTGTGTGAGAGGGATCAGGCCCGTCAATAGGTTTTGGTGATTTCTACTAAGAGAGATCAAGCTAGATAGTAGATATTGGCCTTGACATCTGAGAGAGACCGGGAGCGGAAACTTAGAAAGATTGTCAATATGAAGTTGGCTCAGGAGTTCAGATGGTGCCAATAGATGGAGACCATGACAACTACTGTAGACACTTAAAAATGACCTAGGCCTGCAAGCTCTATTTTTACCACTTTCGTCCTAGCATAATTGTGACATTTAATTATGTCCTTGGTCCACATTTGACTATTAATTAAATAATTCATAATTGTTTAATTAATTCATGTTCTTTATTCTTCATGATTATTGAATAAATAAATCTTATTTATTTATTAAATACGTCATTAATTATCTAAGTCATCCTTTAGTTAAATAAATTTCTAAATTTATTTAATTACCCTTCTTCAGTCATTTCTTCTTGATTATTAAATAAATAAATTTTATTTATTTATTCAATATGTCACTAATTTTCTTAATTAAATAAATTCATTAGTTTATTTAATCCTTAATCATATCTGCTAAATTAAATAATTATCTTTAATTATTTAATTGACAAAATTAATATTCCTCTCATTTTAAATAAATGAAATTATTTAAAATGTCATCACAATCTTAACTGACAATCCATTTTGGTAAATAATCTGAAAATATTATTTATTATTTCACAAAATCCATATTTTGAGTGGATTTAATTCAAATTGGTAGCTTTCTTCTAAAAATCAAATAAAGCAAGCAGTTTCTTGATTTTATCAAATTTGCTTTTCAGTCCACCTTTTATCTTTTTGATTTTTGGAATCTCACAAAGCAAGCTATCTTTATCTTCTTAATTTTAAAAATCTTTATTTTTGAAATTAATTATCTCATCTTTTCTCCACCGCCGATTCAATTTTCTCAGATGACATCTTGATCACTCACTTAAGGATTTTACCCTAACCCTAATTAGGGATGGTCATATTTAATCTTGTCCTCTAATTTTAGGTTTCTGACAAGAGTCGATCTCGTCTATCCATTTAAAATTGCGTTTTCTATAAAATGTCAATTTTACTCATAATTTAGGATTCGATCCACCACTTCATTAATACAGGCATTATAGTCATTTAACATTCATAGTTATTATTTTCATTCATCATATTGTCATAGGCATAGGAATTTAAGATTGAAATCCTTCAAAGCTTGTTTAGGACAATGGCATAGTCAAGATTGCTCACACACTCGATCTGAGGGCAACACAAATCAACAAGTTAGAAGGTGTAATGGAGATCAGCCATGGAGATTGAAGACATTGGGTGAGATTGCTCTATTTTCTGTGTTTTCATTTACTTTCCTTTGCACTTTATTACTTCTTTGGGTTTTATTATTGTGCTTTCAATTGATTGAGTCTAATCCTAAATTTTACTACAACTACATCTCAGGGGGGGACAGTTTCTGCAAGATTATATAGAGAGGCTGTGATTGAGGTGGCCTATTATAGGATGTACTACCATAGAGATTTCCCATAGATGCTTAGATAGCCAGATTAATTATAGAGGAGTGGGGTACATCCAGGGATGAGGATAAGCCAAAGAGACAACTCGGTGAGGGGAGCAACCATCACCGCTAGCTCGTTTACACAAAGAATTTTTTTGATTATTTCCTGATTCTTTACACATATATACATTCATGGGATCCTTTTTGATAGCCTCATGGATATTGTATTTTTGATCGATATACATACACTGATTTAGATATTGTATGATGAAAATCACCATTTTTTGATATATATATGATATGATACGGATTCGATATGATGTGATGCGTTCATTTTATTTCATGCTTGATGTGATGATGATAATGTGATATGCGATGGCATAAGATGATATGCAGTGTAATGATATGGATGGATGCAATATTATATTATTTTTCAATATCTTTTCATGACATGTTATGGGATGGATGATTATGATATGCAGATGTTATGTTTATGCATATGCTATGGATTCAATTCTTTTTGTGTATTTTCTTATGCAATTTTATGATACGATGATGCGATGTATGAGGATAAATGCAGATGTTTATGATATGGAATGTTTATGTTTATGATAACAATTTAAGATACTTAGAATAACAAATCTATATTATTCATTGTAACTTAAATGATAATGTTGATGCAGGATGGATTTTTTATGATATGCTATGAGATGTATGCATGTTGATGATTTATGGATGCAGGATGGATGCATTGATGATATTTTTGATGACTGTCATGATACCAAGTTAGCGTGGAGAGAAGATAGAAGAAACAAGATGATTGATGCAAAAGATCCAACAAGTCTATGATCCATCAATACTTTATTAGAGATGGTGATGAGAAATGCATGATGAGGATGATGAATGCATGATGATGATTTGCTAATATCTTGGGATTGGGAATTTCCATTGTTCCTTATTGTTTGATATAACACATAGAAATGATGCATCAAGGTATTGATAACTAAGATGGAATTGTATCTAGTGTAATGGACTTTGAATTTGCAAACAGATAGGATAGTTCTTGTTCACACCTTCACATACAAAAACCTCATTGGAATGTAGTTTAGTAGTTTTGAATATAACGGACCAAAGCATACACAATAGTCAATAATGTACTCCAAGCAACTTCCCTATATACAACTAAGCAAGCATGGACCAAGATTATTCTACAAGAGTATCCACAAGCATAGAAAATGAAAGATAATGATTGATGCATCATTCCTTTCTCTCTAAATTTTTTTGGTAGACATCATCGAGTGGTCCTCATAGTAGGTCATTAAGATAACTCATAAGAAAAGATCAATGAAAAACAGTCAGTGTTATCTATATCTTTTGTCGGTTTAATTTAGCTAAGATGGTTTTTGATACTGATGTTGATCGAAGGAAGGATACATCCTAGTACATGTTGATCAGGGGTTTTTTGATGTAGGATGATGATGAGATTTATGATAAGCTGTTGATATAAACTTCACTGATATATTTACCTATGATCCAGACTTTATATTTTGACACTTAAGTCCTCACTTTGTGACATGCTATACTTAATTTCTATTTGTTTTGCCAAAGGTTGAAGGTGATGATCAATTTATTATGAGTAAGGGTTTATTGTGGGTGAAAGTGAAATGGGATAGGTGGTTTTGGATTTTCAGAATATTTCAATGTTTTTGGTGTTTTTAAAAATGTTTTGAGGCTCTTTTTGGTCTTTTTGAAAATTTATGTGAATGTTTTGGTTTTTGAGTTATTTGAGGCTATTTTATGGTTTTCTCTAAGATATTTGAGGTTGTTTAGGTTTTTTGAATGTTTTATAATGTTTTGTGCTTTTTTGAGATTTTGAATGTTTTGGTTTTTTTGATTTTCTGATGTTTAGGGTTTTTCTAAGATTTTGACCAAGAACCTAACCTAATAGACCTATCCTAGGGGCCTTGGGGGATGATCAAATATAAGCTTTGCCTATGTTATACACACAAAGACCACATAGTTTGACTGACTCAACTTATTGAAGATGACATATTAACATTTAATGGATTTCTAGTTTATTATGACATATTCTTAAAGGATTGACCTAGGGTGTCTCGAGGGCATATCAATGATGACCTTGCCTACGTTCAAGCTCAGGGACCTATAGTTCAACAACAAGGTACTATTTTTGGATTTTCAATGTTCAACCTTTTTAGGGATTTTTATGTGATTTGGATGTTTTGAATTTTAACTTTATAATTTTATGAATGTTTTCGGATTTTAGTTGTATTGGATTTTGCAAATGTTTTTGGATTTTTTGATGAAAATTTTAAAAATGTTTTTGGATTTTAGCTATATAGGAAATGTTTTTGGATTTTCTGATGAACGTTTTATGAATGTTTTTGGATTTTAGCTGTATAGGATTTTGCAAATGTTTTTGGATTTTTTGATGAGCGTTTTATGAATGTTTTTTGATTTTTCCGATCACCTTAAGATATACAAGAACTCGATCTAATCCATAACAAATTTCCCCTAGTGTTAAATGATAGAATACCTCGATATAGGTAGGACAAACTGACCTTTGGAATATGCCAAGTAGTACTAAGGGGATGTGATACTTCTCAATATCAAGCTATGATATGGACATGGATGGGTGATGGATAGAATGGGATGAAGGATATGATGAGAGGATGTGATGCCAAGAATGATATGATAAAGAGCCTTAAATGGATGAAGCTACTTTATTTACACAAGGCGCCTATTTTCCAGGTTTTCACCAAGGTACTTTCCCAAAGCACCACTGAAGTGGTTTTCATTAGAGGATGATTGTTTTTCTTTACTTTTCTAATCCTTTTTCTCATTTTTTTGAATTTTGATCATTTTTTGATTTTTTAGATTTATACCCTTCAAGACTAGGCATAATTTTTTTAAAGATGCAAGCTGTTGGTTGACTCCTACAAGAGTTCTCCTTCAGGCATTAACAATTGGTATGCTCTTGATCCATAGCTTGCTATGATGATAAAGGGACCCAACTAGCTAGGCTCAAACTTTCCTTTGTTGTCCCAATCTGGAAGGTTCTTCTAATTCTGCTTTAGGACAAGGTCTCCTACCTGGAATGACTGACACTTGATATTCTTGTTATAGCTCTATTTTAGTCAGTTTTGATATACTTGTAAGTGATTTAGGGCATCAAGATGACACTCATCCAAGAATTCTAGCTCAATCAACCGAGCTACTCTAAACTCTTCATTAGTGATCAGGTTTTGTAGTGACACTCACAGTGATGGTAGCTCAAACTCAATAGGAAAATGGATTATGATTCATAGACCAAGGAGAATGGGGTTGCACCTGTTAGTGTGTGGATATTGGTTTGATAGGCCCAAAGAGTGGGATTTAGTTGCAGATTCTAGTCATGAATAGCTTCATTGACCATTTTCTTTAGGATTTTAGAATGGTCTTGTTTGTAGCCTCAGCTTGACTATTGCCTTGGGAGTAATACAGGGTAGAGAATTGGTGTTGGACGTTGAATCTTTGACACAACTCTTTCACATCCTAATTCTTGAAGGGTGTTCTATTGTATGAGATAAGGGTTTGTGGAACACCCTAATGACATATGAGGTAGTTTAGGATGAACTTAGAAATTTTCTTTCCCATTATGTAGGTCATAGGAATGGATTCAAACCACTTGGTAAAGTACTTAGTAGCTATTATGATGAACTTGTGGCCATTGGATGAGGTTGGAGTGATATTTACTATGAGGTCAAGCCCCCACTACGAGAAAGGCCAAGGTGTGATCATTGGTTGCAACTCTTGAGCTAGAGCATGAATTAGATCTCTGTGTTGTTGACACTGGACATGCTTTTGCACATACTGATGAGCTTCTCTTTCCATGGTTGGTCAATAGTACCCTATCCTCAATAGTTTCTTAGCTAAAGTCATACTGCTAGAATGGGAACCACACATGCCATCATGTACTTCTGTTAAAGTGGTCAAGGCTTCCTCTTGGTTTAGAAATTGATTCTTCAATGGTAAATGGCATCATCTAGGATCATGAATCGAGATACCTTTTTAACAAATGTCTTTTTAAGGTTCGAGGTGATATCAGATGAGAGGGTTCCTTTGCTTAGGTAGGTAAAGATGTCATGGTACCATGGGGTCCAGGACCAACAATGACACACACAAACTCTGATTCCAAGATTTTGAAAGTTGGTATGAGAAGTTGTTCTACCAAGAATTCACATTGTAGGATGTCGTTCGACATGTCTAAAAATGATCCAATTATTGCCATTGCATCTTCCAATTAGTTGTTCATGCAAGGGATCTGCTCAAAATTTATATCTATGAAAAGATCCTTAAGAATTTCTACCATCTTTTTGTAAGGGGTAAGCTTGTTGTCCTTAGTTTGGTAGTCATCATTGAATTGGTTTATAACTAGCTGTAAGTCTCCATAGACTTTCATCTCTTGTATCTTCCATTGGACTACTATCCTTAGACCTATGATTAGGGCTTCATACTTAGCAATGTTGTTAGTGCATGGAAATGATAGCCTATATGACTTTGGGATGCAATCACCTTGAGGGGTGATGAAAATAATACTTGCTCCTAATCCATGTTGGGTGAATGATCCATCAAAGTACATTTTCCATTGATTTGTGAGATTGACAAGGAATACTGATTCATTAGGGAACTTAGATATCAATGGGTTCTCTACATAGATAGGTTCCTCTGCTAGTTAATCTACGATCAGTTGTCCTTTAATTACCTTGCACTCCACATACTCTATTGAAAGGTGCAAGGAAACTGAGAGGGGGGGTGAATCAGTTGTCTCCAAATTCAAACACAAAACTACAAGAACTTGTAAATTTCACAACCACTTTATTATATTATTAAGTATGAAAATAAAATGTAAATAACAAAAAGAAAAATCAACACAAGAGACACCAGATTTATGTGGAAAACACAATAAGGGAAAAACCATGGTGAAGATTAGCTCACAATATAAAGTAGTTCCAAAACTGAATACAAGAGGGCTCATTGCCGAAGGGTTCACTTCCCAAGATAGGACTCACTATCTAGAAAAGGAGGCTCACTACCTACAAAAAGGATTACAATACTAAAGTGGCTTCACAACCAAAATGAATTGGTAAGATCACCTAATATGTGTTGATTCAGTTTTGGTAATGCTCAATAAACATAATTGATACACTTCATCTTCGCATCTCGCACACAATAATTATTTCACTTTATTCTATCCACACATACACATCCCTCTTTCTCTCAAAACTATCTATATATATATGATTCATCCACAAACATCAACTTGGTCAGCCTAAATAGATGCAACCTTTATTCACAAAAAATAAACTGTCGGCTTCAAGCATTTATAAAAATTCTCCAAAAAATGATCCAAGTGTGTATCACACTACAACATGTGGACATGGACCTAAGATAGGCCACACATATATCTGAAACACAAATTAATCCATTACAATATCAACCATACATTAGGTCGGTCGGGGATAGTTCAAATAACAAAATGCAATCAATAGAATAATTTCAACTCGCCATATGAGCACATGAGCACACAATATTATGAACATACAACCTTTCAACATCGACAAACCATTTCCAAAAACCACAAGTAGAAACAATTGACCGAGGAGGATTGCAGACCAAAATATTGGAGGATCTAATCTGGTTCTTCATACCGGTTTAGAGTACCAGATCAAAATAACAACTCAAACAATATGGTGAAATCAATGACAACAAAAAACTATATAAAAAGATGATATTATTCATTCTTCCAACATACTCTATGTAAAATTTTTCTTAAAACATTACCCATTTAGCCATGCACCCAATGAGAATTGCTTTGGATAATAGGTATTTCAATGGATCAATCTTTGCAATGAGTTTGATTGGATGTAATAACATGTAGTGTTTGAATTTTTGTGAGGAAAAAACCAATGCTAAGAAGGCTTTCTTAATGGATGAATAATTCATTTCATAGCCAACCAAAGTCCTCTTGATCTAATAGATAGCCCTTTCTTTCCCGTTTTCATCATGTTGTGCTAGAAGAGCACCTAGTGTCACTGATGTTGCTGAGATGTACATGATCAGTGGTTTATTCGGTATCAGTGACATGAGAAATAGAGGTTTCAATAGATAGTCCTTGATCTGTTGGAAATATTTATCACACTTCACATCCCACTTGTAAGTTATTCCTTTATGGAGAAGGTGTGAAAATGGGTGGATTTTATCTGATAGTTGCACTATGAACCTCCTGATGGACTGCAATCTTCGTTGTAACCCTCTCATCCGCTTTAATGTTTGTGGTGGTTCCATGTCTAGGATGGATTTTACCTTAGCTGGATCAATTTCTATTCCTCTTTGTGAGAAGATATAGCCGAGAGGTTTCCCTGATGTAACCCCAAAGACACTTTTTTGGGTTTAGCCGTACCTTGTATTCTTCAAGCCTATCAAAGATGGATCCTAAGACTTGTATGTGCTCATCCTTTTCTTTGATTTTTCCAAATTATTGTCCACATAATCTTTGACTATTTTGTGGATCATGAAAGATGAGGGTCATTTTTCTCTAATAGGTTACTCTTGCATTCTTTAGCCCAAATGGCATCATGTTCCAGCAATATGTACCCCATGGAAAAGTGAATGCAGTTTTGTGTTGATCCTCCTTGGTGATCATGATTTGATTATAGCCTAAAAAACCATCCATAAGTGATAGCATTTCATGCCCAACTGTTAAGTCTACTATAATGTCGATGTTAGGAAGATGGAAATCATCCTTCGGGAATGCTTTATTTAAGTCTTTGAAATAAGTGCATATTCTGATGCCCCTAGTGGGTTTTGGGATTAGTACCAGGTTTGAAACCCACTTAGGACAATCTATTGGTCAGATAAATCCAACGTCAATAAGCTTCTATAACTTAAGTTTGACCAAGAGTGCTATTTGAGGGTGCATCTTCCTTAACTTTTCCTTTATTGGTTTGGCTTCTAGATAGATTGCTAAGTGATGCACAACCACTTATGGATCAAGGCCTGGCATATCTTTGTATGACCATGAAAATTTAGCTCTGCGCTCTTTTAGGAATGCTACCAGGTTCTTTTGTTCTTCATCCAACAAGAATTTGGCATAGAAAGTGATCTTGGGTGCTTATTCTGTTCCCACATTGACTAGAGTGGCCTTTTCTGCTAAGACAACTAATTTCTCTAGATGTATTTCACTAAGGGGTAGATTGAATCCCTCATCCTTGGGTTCCTCAGATAGGTTTTCACCCTCAGATACATCCTTTCTTTTTACTATTTTGGGATTAGAGATTTCCATAGTGTGGTTTTCACTCGAAGATCTACATGTTAGTTGCATTTCATCAATTTTGTGATTGAAGGATTCAATCATCTCTCCATAGTATGCTTCTATGTCTAGCTCAATGTCAAAACCTTCCTTGTGATTTTCCCATGGTAAGTTGTCATGGAGTCCCATGAATTTTGAGATCACTTCATCATTTTTGAATAAATCAAGAATCGGTGGTCCATGTTGGTCCAAGTCAATGAGTTGCAGGTATACTGGGTGTATTTTAGTTGGTCGATTGCTCGGAGTGAAGGATGTTATGGATATCATGAAGAGGGAGTTATTCTCAAATAGGTCAAAAACATCAAGGGGAAAGTCATCTAAGGTCATATCACGTGATGTAGGTAACCAAGAGGAAGCCTGAGCCTGTTTAGCAGAAGTACCTTTGCTGATAAGGGTGACCTTGCTAGTAGTACAACCTAGGCCAAGATTCCTTAGGCATTTCTCAGGAATGATAGGTTCTAGAAACCATTGTCATTTCTTCCTAACTTCTTGTTCTTGTTATAGCCCCATCCCTTAATTAGTTGCAAGCCTTTATTGTCATCTTCCATGGGAAGAATAGGAACATGTCATTCATCTTGATAGAGGAGTTTAGATACATCTTCCTCATTGACATCTTCTTGGTTCAAATCTCCCCACTTGGTGAAGGTGGTAGCTTCCATCTTGATTGTCTCAGCCTCTTTATTTCTAGTTATGGGTTTCCCATGGGATTGAGGAGAAAGAGGTAGCTTTCCTAAGACAAAGGTATCCTTCATTAGTTTATAGTTTCCACAACCATCATCCTAGATCACTGCTTTGATGTCAGGTATGCTCCGCACAATGAGTGATTTTGTTTCAAAGGTGGATGCAAGGGATGATGGGTCAATGTTACCCGTAAAGGTTCCCCCTAACTTCCCTTTTTGTTGCTATCTTTTCTTTCCACCTAAGTCCTATACTCAATTTATGTTTAGGTGGCATTTTTTTATTTTCCTCGAACCCATGCGGGGTTTTTTGTTTGTTCGCCGAACCTCTCATTCTACCGCTTATGTTGTTGGTCTCTCGCTAGGTGGTGTTTTCTTATCATTTTTGAACTTGTCTTGCCTCGGGAAAAATTACGAATATTAATAACTTGATTGATGAATTTTCATATGTCAGAAACATTGAAACTTCACCCACAAGTCATGCCTTGGGTGGCATTCTTTAGGCTATCTTGAACCTAGGTGGGGTTTTATTAAGTTGTGCGAACCACCTATTTTTTTGCCTAGAAGAGTTTTGGTGATTAACTTAATAGTAGTTAGTTTATTCATTTAAATAATGCATTATATAGAAGGAAACCACCATTTTCAAGCATGATATGAGCAAGAAACAAATGAATCAATGCATGTAAAGACACAATGGTATCAAAAAGAGATGTTTTATTTATATATATAAATATTTTTACATTGCACTAGAATTACCAAAAACCACCTGGTTCGACTAAAAAATAAAGGTCATGGACAAAAAAAGGGGACAAAGAGACATTTATTCTTAGGTACACAGAATGAACATCAGAACACAAATGCCCTCAGTGACAACCTGCAGGCATTCGACTTGAGCTAGTGACAACAGATTCTCATGTGATTGGAGGAATTAGACAAAAAGTACCATATCATTCCTTACCACTCCTATGTGTAGAAGAGACATGGCCTCCTCCAGAGTCTCATCCTAAAAAGCCGATGCAATACAAATAGCATCAACTATTAATCCATTCTGAGGATAGTAGCTGAGCCTGCTAATTGCCACCTTGATGTGATGATGAAATTCAAGTTTCACTAGGTGCTCCAGTGGTCTCACACCCCAGTCACAATGTCCAGAAGTACTGATGACTATATAGATAAAGCACTCCAGCATAGTTGTGTTATGTACATGAGCCTGGCCCATAAACACCTCACCAAGGATGCTCCAGAGAACTTCTTCCTCCACCTCACTCTAGACTATGAAGACTTCTTTTAGCTAATCCAAGGTGTTCCTAAACAGTGGATTGCACTCGATTTCCTCCAGAAAAATGTAATCATTGGCGGATTACCATCACTATGAGAGCTTGCCATATTGGATGCAACTGATTGTGGAAGAAAGGTAACGTTGGTTGAATTTATAGAGTTTTGGCTAGACATGGGTGTATTCTCCTAAGCTTGATAATATGTTAATTTAATTCCCATTTATGGTTGGCTTGCATCACTTTGAATTACAATTTCCCATAAAGCAACAAACATGTGCCGCCGCTTGATATCCTTATGCGTTGCATTGATGGTTGGTGGTATGATTGGTCCTTTGGTGGCTGTTGGTGGGATCATGATTAGTTTTCTTTGTTGATACCTATTCCTTTGTAAAATTCAATCATTCCAACCAACTCCCTGAGAAACGTTTGGAATACAAGAAGTTGTTGCTTTAGTAATGACTTCGATGCCCATCCAGTGGCTTTAACTATGTTATAAATTTGAAATTGTAGGGGATGAAAGGAGACCTTTTTTTGGATACACCTAGGGGTGTTATCGAGATGGAATAAACATTTATTTCAGACTATAATGATTTATAATCTATGTTATGAATTAAATGATGCTTTGTATGCTGATCCTGACATTATGCATACGATATGACCGTGTCTTCTTTGAAAGATAAGATATATAACATTCATTTATTGTAGTCTAGTTTATTTTCATTGATTTGATGGTCATGATTTTTCAATCTTTGTATTGATTATTAATGGTTGTGACCTCTGCTTCCATGTTTGTTTCATATTTATGAGCTAATGTTAGTCACCTTTTCTATTTTCTAGTTAAAAACATACCCATTTTATTTAAATTTGATTAACTCATTGAAAATTTGGTGAGGGAGTTGTACCTCAACAAAATTTAGAGAAAAGTCACAAAAAAACAATTGTGATCTTTTTAGAGTTGTTAGTAGATTTCAATTGGTGCTAAATCTGGGTTTGGAGTAATTGTTTAACTATATGTGTCAAGAGCCATTCCATTTGCTAATAGATTTTTGGGAACTCTGATGGGGAAATTGAATTGATTGGAAAGTCTAATAATATCCACCATGTTATGGAACACGATGGTACTTCCTCACAATAATGTATTTCCTATTTTACAACTGGAATTAGATTGGGTTTGAGTAGAGCAAGAAGACATCATATCATAATTAAATACACTCGTGTGGAGATATCGGAGGAATGCGACAAATTATATGTGAGTAAATTTTGTCCTGGAGGAAGAGGAGGAACAGGCCCATCGACCACCTGTACCTATGATTGAATGACCCCCAAGGTTGATATTCAAATACTATGATGACCCTCCTCATCATCATAATCGTCAGCCAAATTGACCACTACATCAACCAAGGGGCCCACTTGTACATCATCCTCAAAATCCACCTCCCTCGTCTACCACAGTAATTTTCTTTCCTTAATTTTACTCCTGTGTGAGTTGGAAACTCTGTCTATTTGTTTATGGCTTCAAATCTTTGGTGCAATCAAGTTGGCCCTCTTACTTTATCAAAATACCATGATTTACCCCAAGGTTCCTGAAAGATGTTTCTGAAATTCTTTGGTCAGAATGAGCAATATCTCGAGGAACATATTTTGGCTATGACAACTGTAAGTGTAGTTTTAGGAATTCAAGAAGATGTCTTTGTAAAATTTTTCATTAATAGTTTGATTGAAAATGTGGCAGAATGGTACAAAGAGCTTTAAAAAGGGAGTATTACTGGGTGGCATGTTCTTAAGAAAAAATTTCTCCAATGCTACGAAATTCCAATTGACATTGCAGCTACCCTATGTCTTTGCTTTCAAATCATGAAAAAAAAAGCTGAAACAATGATGGATTTTTTTAATCATTTCAATCAGTCTCTTCAAAATATCCCTACTCTAGAAAAGCCTAGTGCAGAGATCCAGTACCATATATTCATTTTTGCTCTGGAATTAGACATACAATTAATTCTTAAAAGAGATAAAATTCAAGGGATCGAGCAAGCTCAACTGGAGGCAGTGAAGGCTGAGGATGATTTTATTGTTGTGGGTGAGTGGAAATTAGGTTCAAATGTGAAGCTCAAAACCAACTATAAGACACTTCCTAAGCTTTCGGTTAAGTGTCACAAAGAAGAATAATTATCTCGCCCTACTATAGAAGACATGAATTAAACAATTCTTGATAACATGTAACAACCTAGTGAAGGAAAAGATATACTCTGTAATGATCTGGCTTTGAATTTATATACCTCCTTTGAAATCAAAATTGATTGCAGTTCATCTAGTGATGATGAAGATGATGAGAAACATGAAAAGACATTGTTTGCTTCGCCCCCTCCTATTGACAAGTTTTTCCCCTCTAGGGCTAGTTTGAATGAACCAACGTCTCTCTCTCTTCCTATTTTAAAATATGAAACTTTCTCCTTCAATGAAGAGGAGAATAAGGACATATGTTCAAATCTAGAAGGAAATGGTCATCTCAAGAATGATGATTTTCAGGAGAAAGAATTGTGGTCGATTCATTCTAACCCTCTCTTTAGCTCTAATGAATTTTAACTGCATGATAACCCCCTTTTCACAAATTCAATTGCTAATCAATTAATGTTAGATGAGGGATGTTATTTATCAATGGTTGAGATCAATCATAACCAAAGGAAGGATGAGAAAAATACTAGTCTCTCACTGAAGGAAGATGAGATTGACATCTAGTCAGAAGTGAGAAACAAGCCAATCCCTACTCTGCACCAGTCTACAAAATCCATTACCCTTCATAAAGGTGGTTAGACTCAAAGAAGGTATGGTGAAGACAAGGAAAAAATGATTTCCTATGGTAATATTTTAGAAATTTGGGAAATTCTTGGAAGATGTAAGGTAAAAAAATAAATTGGAACTCAAGATGCTAGCAAGTTATTGGAAGAAGAGGCATTTTCTTTCAAAGATGTTTATATGCGTTGTGCAGCTAAAGGTGAAAATAAAAATCAGCTCCAAGAGGTAACTAAATCTCCAGACACCTTTTCTTCTTGTTTGCAACTTGATTATGAAGCATCTATGTTTGCTGATGAAATTCTTGAAGGAAAAGCAACAATAAATGAGGGGATGGATAAAAATGAAGAAGAGATTGACATAGATGAATCAACAATCAAATATAATAAATCTTTTGCTGCACATACGACAAAGTGGGGCCCAAAACTTTTAAACAATGTAGTTACTTCCACATATGGTGAGTAAGAAGTCTCTTTATCTCATGATTTGTATGTGGGGTGTCCAATTCAAGGGTTGGTTCCTTTTTTTTTAGAAAATCAATTACAAAGCAATATTGAATCTGATGTGATACATGAAGATTTTGGTAACCCTATGCAAGGCAGTGACATTGTGAATCATTTAGTTGTAGAGGCATACGATAAAGAGTGGCTTATTAAGTATGAAATTATATTCCTAGAATTTTCACATGGTGCTTGTTTTATCTTTTTGATGGCAATAGTCACAATTAGGTAGTTGGTTGTACACACAATTTTCAGTCACCCAACATTGTTTCGCATAGGTAACTACTTCTCCCAGCTTGTTAATGGATTTTTATGATCAATCTGGAGGTCATTTGAGGTAGGGTCTTCCTACCATGTAAAGAACATGAGCTTTTGTTGTGCTGGTAGTTTAGATGCTTTCCTTTCTTGCATTATTCCATTTTTGGCTGCTTTTACCTCGCCTCCTCCATGCTCTTTCACTCCGTTCCCAATGGATAAAGATTGGTCCATGCTTGAGATTTTGGATTCCTTGCTTCGTCCTTTTCCCCAGCTAGAGCCACTATTACCCATAAAGGTTCCCCCTAACTTCTCTTTTTGTTGCTATCTTTTCTTTCCGCCTAAGTCCTATACTCAATTTATGTTCAGGTGGCCTTTTGTTATTTTCCTTGAATCTGGGCGAGGTTTTCGTTTGTTAGCCGAACCTCTCATTCTACTGTTTATGCTAGTTTTTAGCTAGGTGGTGTTTTCTTACCATTTTCGAATTTGTCTTGCCTTGGGTTAATGTACAAATATTAATAAACCAATTGATGAATTTTCATATGTCAAAAACATAGAAACTTCACCCACAAGTCATGCCTCAGGCGACATTCTTTAGGCTATCTCGAGCCTAGGTGGGGTTTTATTAAGTTGTGCGAACCACCTATTTTTCAGCCTAGAAGATTTTTGGTGATTAACTTAATAGTAGTTAGTTTATTAATTTAACTAATGCATTATACAGAAGTAAAACAACATTTTCAAGCATGATATGAGCACGAAAAAAATGAAGCCATGCATGTAAAGAAATAGTGGTATGAAAAAGAGATATTTTATTTATATATATAAACATTTGTACATTGCACTAGCATTACCAAAAAAAACCTGGTTTGACTACAAAATTTAGGCCATGGACAAAAAAAATGGGACAAAGAGACATTTCTTCTCAAGTACAGAGAGCGAACATCAGGACACAAATTCCCTCAGTGACAACCTGCAGGCGTTCTACTTGAGCTGGCGACAAAAAATTCTTATTCAACTAGAGGAATTGTACAAAAAGTCCCATATCATTCCTTACCACTCTTGTGTGCAGAAGAGTCATGACCTCCTCTAGAGTCTCATCCTGAATAGCCAACACAATACAAATAGCATCAACTATTAATCCATTTTGAGAATAGTAGCTAAGCCCGTTAATTGCCACCTTGATGCGATGATGAAATTTGGGTTTCACCAGGCACTCCAGTGCTCTCATGCCCCATTCATGATGGCTATAAGTTCTGATGACTGTATAGATAAAGCACTCTAGCATAGTTGTGTTATGTACACGATCTTGGCCTAGAAATGAGTCACTAAGGATACTCCAGAGCACTTCTTCCTCCACCTCGCTCTGCACTATGAAGACTTCTTTCAGTTGGTCTGAGGTGTGCCTAAATAGTGGATTACACTCAATTTCCTCTAGAAAAATGTATTCATTGGTGGAATTAACATCACTCTAAGAGCTCGCCATATTAGATGCAACTGATTGTAGAGGAAAGGTGATGCTGGTTAAATTTATAGAGTTTTGGCTAGACATGGATGTATTCTCTTGAGCTTGATAAGATGTTAATTTAATTCCCATTTATGGTTGGCTTGCATCTCTTTGAATTACAATTTCCCATCAAGCAGCACACACGTGCAACCGCTTGATATCCCTATGCATTGGATTGATGGTTGGTGGTATGATTGGTCCTTTGGTGGCTGTTGGTGTGATCCTAATTAGTTTTCTTTGTCGATACCTATTCCTCTACAAAATTCAATCATTCCAACCAACTCCTTGAGAAACACTTGGAACACAAGAAGTTGCTACTTTAATAACGAATTCGACGCCCATCTAGTGGCTTTAGCTATGTTATAAATTTGAAATTGTAAGGGATGCAAGGAGACCTTTTTTTGGATATACATAGGGGTGTTATCGAGAAGGAATAAACATTTATTTTAGACTGTAATGATTTATAATTTGTGTTTTATGAATTAAATGGTGCTTTGTATGCTGATCTTGGCATTTTGCGTATGATATGGCTGTGTCTTCTTTGAAAGATAAGTTATATAACATTCATTTATTGCAGTCTAGTTTATTTTCATTGATTTGATGGTCATGAGTTTTTAATCTTTGTATTGATTATTAATGGCTATGACCTCCGCTTCCATGTTAGTTTCATATTTATGAGCTAACGTTAGTCATCTTTTCTACTTTCTGGTTAAAAGCATACCCATTTTCTTTAAATTTGATTAATTCATTGAAAATTTGGTGAGGGAGCTATACCTCGACAAAATTTAGAGAAAAGTCACAAAAAAACAATTGTGATCTTTTTAGAGTTGTTAGTGGATTTAAATTGGTGCTAAATTTGGGTCTAGAGTCATTGTTTAACTATATGTGTCAAGAGCCATTCCATTCTCTAACAATCAACAAATGAGGTAGGTGTAGGCCCTTCGTCATTCTTGGATATTTTGGGGATTTTATAGAACTTAGCTTCAAGATTCTTACAATAGTAAAAAGGCTCAGGATCTCCATGGATGGTAATTTCTCTACCTTTGAAGGGAAACTTTACACATTGATGATAGGTTGAGGCTATAGCTTGTAAGGAATGGATCCAGGGTAGACCAAGTAGTATGTTGTAGGGAAGATCAAGGTCTAATACTTGGCATGTAGTTTATGCAATGATATGTCCCACTTGGATGGGTAGTGCAATGATGCCTTGTGATACCCGCTCTTGGTCATCATATGCTCTGATGGTGGTGCTCTTTGCTTTCTCAATAGTATCCTCTAAATAGCCTAGGTGCTTGATCAATTAAAGGGTACAAATGTTCAGACCAGTACCTCCATCTACTAAGACTCTTTTGAACTTGTTTTTGTGAATGCCAACCTCAAGGTGTAAAGCATAGTTAAGAGATGGTTGTGATGGTAGGTCTTGTTTTGAGAAGGTGAGAAGGTGATTAGAGATATTCCCTACCATAGCTTGAAACTGATCTATATCAATATCCTTAGGGATGAATGATTCTAACAAAGCTTTCTTTAAGATTTCCCTATGTGCGGGTGATAGCCTCAATAGTTCTAAGATTGATATATATGTGGAAGTCTTCTTAAGCTGATCTAGGAGATTGTACTTATTGGGATTTGATGTTAGAAAAGTAGGTCATGCCATAGATTGAGATGAGACTCCTTGGACGGTGATTTTTCCTCATCGTGTGGTGACTCCACACTCTGCACTAGGCCCTTTGATGGTGACGATGGTGATAACACTATCATAAGAACCGATTATATTAGAATAGGTATGCTACATGTTTGTGTAATCCTTAGATTTTCTGTTATTGTTCCCTTTGCTATGATCTAGCATAGGGTTCATGTATATCTTAAGATCTTGATTCCCGGTTGGTACCTCAACAGATATGGTGTCATTCTCTATAAGGTATTGGATAATATTTTTGAGCCTCATGCAGTTTTTCATTTTGTGTCCTTTGATTGTGCGAAAGTCACAAAGGTCATTCTTGTTGTACTAGGATGGTTTCTCTTGTGGTTCTTGGTAGTTTTCAAATTTGGGAAGCGTTATCAGGTTTGACTCTACCAATTTCTTCATGATTTTTTTGATAGGTTTAGATAACTATGTACTTGTGTTTATGATAGTTGTTCTTGTTAGGGGTTCACCTTTCTTGTGATTTGGTGTTGTTGATATGATTGTTCTGAGGGGGTGTTATTTGTTGTGTAGCTGGTTTGAATGTTAGCAACATGATTTTTGTTTGTCCTAGGAGCACTTAGGACCACCTTAAAATCTACCACACCATTGTTTGTTATGTTCTTTTTCTTAGGCCAAACATGAGGCTTATCGTTTGAACTAGTTGATAGCTGGTTATCTTTGTAAGCTTGGGTATTCCCCTGTGAGATTAGAGCTCTCTCAATGTTAAGGGATCTAGGAACAAGCTCGTCATATGATGTGATATACTACATTTTCAAGTGGAAGGATAGATCTGAGTCTAGATTTTATATGATGATCCCCACTTATTGTTCATCGGGAAGAGGCCATTTTCTCTTACTAGCTCTTTGTCTCCACCGTTGTAAGAAATTAGTGAAAGTTTCTCCTTTATTTTATCTAAGAGTATATAATTCTTCTAGGTCTACGTCCATGTCCAAATTAAAGGAGAAATGATTTATGAATTTGTTAGTAATTTCTTGAAAATTTTTGATACCGGGAGGTAGTTGAGAAAATAAATCCATAGCAAGACCTGTTAGACTTCGGGGGAAGAGGCATATTAAATAAGAATCA
>VDFB02000008.1:239375566-239395142 GCA_007258455.2 Sequoia sempervirens | reverse complement strand
CTCTCAATGTTGAGGGCCCTAGGGATAAACTCATCATAAGAAGTGACACATTGCATCTTTAACTAAAAGGATAAATCCGTATTGACATTAGCAATGATGATTCTGACTTGTTGCTCCTTAGGAATGGGTCCCTTGCTCTTACTAGCTCGCTACCTCCATTGTTGTAGGAATTTTGTGATCAAGTTCAATATTTTTGATTTTAGAGGTCTTAACGGTTGGAAATCGCAAAATGCAAAATCATAATTTAATAAGTTTTGGAATAGCATTTAAAGGAGTGTTGTTTGGGGTCATTAACTTCAAACTATCTTCTCTTTAGAGGGGTGGTTGCATGCCAAATTTTTGGTGTAAAATAGTCAAGCTTGGTAAAGAAAAATCATGTTAGATAATATTAGTCGAGAACAAAATGAAGAGACACTTGATAGATTGTGGGCTAGATTGAAAAGAAAGGGTGATGGGAAATGTTATTGTCCTTGCAATAATTGCAAGGGCTTAAAGACGAGATGACTTTTAATCACAACAGTTGAGAAACATTGTAGGCAACATGGTCACATTGAAGGGGCATGATTATCGTCCATTGGTAAGTTGTTCATTATATGTGTTTATATTGATTCAATTTGTAAATGTCTATATCGTTTTAACATTTTATATATATATATATATATATATAATCACTTGATCATGATCATGGTTTATTTGTGTCTATCATTATTATAAAGATGGGGCACCCTAGGGCAGATGATATGGATTATCACGGCCCAGAGAATGTGGTTTTGCAAGCGGATGAACATGGAGATGTGAATATAGAAGATGAAGTTAATGAGCCTATGGAAGAAGATGATCATGGCTGAAAACATAGTTGAAGATGATAGATGCGAATACATTGATCCACTTGTGACACATTTAGTGTGAGGCTGATCATGATGATCAAGATGACTTTGATGATGTTCATGATTTACCTATACTTGAGAAGGAATCTGGCCTTTGTAAGAAGGATCCCAAATGACTCTTCTCTTTGATGTATTATTGTTGTTGAACTTAAAGGGTTATGAATGGATTTTTATCAAACATAGAAATCTCCGCAGGATGTTAAGGTATGTCATATATGTCATCTTTTTTCATCTATTTTAATTGTTGTTAGTTCATCACTAGTAAATAAAGGATGAAATATGTACCATTAATATTCTTTCTATTAACAAATTATTTTTTGTTGTAGATTGATTGGTGAATTTTTGTTACCACCATCAAATATTTTACCTCACTCATACCGAGATTTATTTTCTATTATGAAAGATATCAGAATGGAGTATCAAGCAATAGATGCATGTCCCAATGATCATATTATATATCATAAACAAAATGAATTTGCAACAGAATGCCCATAATGTCATATCAGTAGATATTGAACAGATCAACTAACAAAAAAGGTGCCCTGCAAGGTTCTTCGTTATATTCTCATTTATTCCATGTATGCGATTATTTGGAGTGCGAGAAAGCTTAGCACAAATTTATGGATTACCGTACGCGGAGAGTGGAATGACATTCTTCGAATGCTTGCGGATGGTTCTGCATTTAGGGACATGGAGGAAAAATGGCCACACTTTAAAGAAGAACCTTGTAATCTCAGGCTTTCATTGGGAGCGGACGGTGTTAATCCATTTGGAGAGCTAAGATCTATTTACTCGGTGTAGCTATTTTTTTGTTATCAATAATAACATTCCTCCATGGATGTCAATAAAGGGGGAGCACATAATGTTGTTAATGATTGTTCTAGGTATTTTTTTACATCAATTTTCTTTAACGTAGTAGCATCTCATTTGTCTTATTTGTTTCATAATGACATATTTTTTTCATTCAATAGTCATGTACATTAATTTATATATATTGCAGTAAAATGGTTATAATAATTATGTAATTTTTATGTTCATTCAACTAGGTAAGTACCAAGTTAAAGATATGAAAGTATATATCGAGCCTCTTATCGACAAATTACTAAAGTTATGGAATGGCGTCACTATGTATGACGTCTCTAGACCAATAGGACAAAGACAATTTCAATTCTATGCAATGCTTGTATGGACAATTCATGATGCCCTAGGGCTAACATATTTTTGTGGTATGTTATAACGTTCGATTGCACTTTAACAATATTTAATTTGATGAAGTAGATATCATGCATGTTTTTAAAATAATATATTCATTATATATAATTATAAAAATTGACATATTTAATCCAATTATATATGATCTTGCAGGTCTTCAAACAAAGGGAAAATTTGCATGTCCAGTTGTGGTCAAAAAGATGAAATCTAGATCATTCAACAAGTTTAGGAAAGCAAGTGTTTGGCGAGTATAGGCATGCTTCGCTCCATAGAAATCATAAATGTCAGCTGCTGAAAACATCTTTTCAATGGGAAAGAAGAGACTACATGAAAACCACGAAGAATGACACCTAGCCTATGGAAGTTGGAATATAATAGAATTAATCATCAAGGTTATACATCAGATCAAATTGTTTATCTATCATATATGATATGTTTTGAATTTATATTTTTATATTGTGTTGTGTTTACTCATGTTGTAATTGACAATGATTGTCATTTTTAATTTGTTTAACTTATATGCTTCATGAAGGTCGTCAAGGCATTAATGGTTAACTTCCTGCAGGGGCCGAAGTTATCCCGAGACAATTTAGTAGGTTGCCACTATGAGCATCTAAAATTATGCATTTGTTTGATACAACGCTATGGTTTGGAAGGATTTTGGAGGGTGCATTAGAAATGTTGTAGGTAGAATTGAGGGAAGCCAATCATACAATGAAAAATGTCATTCAATTAAATAGCGATGGAGACCAAATTAATATAAGTGCCCTTCCTTGGTTATTAATAGAGCAGCAAAGCAATGCTATAAAAGAATTCATACAAAAAATTTGATTTCCCACAGGATTTGCTGCGAACGTAAACAATATAATAACAAAGAAAGGTGAATTTGGGTCAGGGATGAAAACGCATGACTGACATACCTTCATTAAGGTAATTATTCTGGTATATTATATACACTTGTATAATGCATGTACCACGATTAATATTATGTTTACTACTTTTTGAAAAAGAATGAAAATATCATTTTATAATTGTTGTAGTACATTCTACCTCTATCTCTCCCAGAAAACTTTGATAACAATGTCAAGCAAGTGATATATGATCTTGTAAAATACATGAGGTAGTGAGATTTGTTCAATTAAGTTGTATACATGCTTTATAATTGCCATTTGTTTTACTTGTTATGTAATATCTTGTATATTTTTGTTAAATATTGTTAATATATTCGTGCCTTGAATCACTTGTAGATGGCTATCATCTAAAGAAATCCATAAAGAAGATATAAATTATTGGAAGAGAAAAATTCCTTGTCTAATGTGTGAAATGCAAAGGTGTCTACCTTCAACATTTTTCAATGCACAAGAACACTACCTCATACACCCAGGGTTGAGAAGATTGAATTGTGTGGACCTATACACACAAGGTCAATGTAGATGGTTGAGATGCACTTGAAATTTTTGAAGGCTTTCGTTAGACAAAGAGCACATCCTAAGGGTTCTATGGTGGAGGGATATATGGTATACGGTTCGCAGGTGTACATTAGTGAATATCTTCCCTAATTTTGCAGCAAAGATCCATGTAGATGCATTTGGGATCAACTCCATTAAAAGATTTAAAGGGGTACGATGGGGAAAGGTAGATTGAGAGAAGTGAGGTAATTATAAGATGGTCATGGAGATTAATTGGAATACACATTTTACATATGGTTTTGTGTATATTGTATGGCCCAATTTTTAGTAGTCCAAACATGATATAAAGAACACTTACACTTTTGTGATTACTATAAACATGTAGAGGCCCATGAATCTTCATTGTAATTGGGATGCATAGATAGGTAGCATGATGAGAAATAAAGAAAGTATATTTCTTGTCCTCAGATTTTGTGAAAATCATGTGAAATAAGGAAGGTTCAAGCCTAGGTTTCAACAAAACATGGGAGATATTATTTTATGAATTTTATCCATGTGCAAACTAATGGGTTGTTTGTTCTTGAATATAAATGATATACATACACACACACACACATGTATGTATGTGAATGTATATTTTTGAATGTAAATGTAAATGCAATTATTAGATGCTCTCCTAGAACAATAAATGCAACATATCATTAAAGAAATCTATATCTATGTATATAAATGTGTATTTCTAAATGCAAGTGTAAATGCAAAGAGCATATAGTTTTGTAGTGTTATAGATACAACATATCCATAAATTAATGTAATTGAAATTCTAGATTCTTCAACACATATAATATGAAATCGATCAAACTATTCAACTACATGAGAAATAAATGAAAACAGTAAATGCATATGTATGTGTATCTGTAAATGTAAGTGTAAAATAAATAAGAATAATAAAAATTATAAAAGAATACAAGAAAAGGTTTAGAGTTTAGAGTGGGAGAGAGATAGAGGGTAGAGGGTTTAAGGGTTTAGAGTTTAAGGGTTAATGGTTTAGGGTTTATGGTTAAAGGTAGAGGGTGTTGGTTTGTTTTTTACATGTAACTAGGTTGGTCTTCTAATCTACCTATGGGATTGCCAATTCCAATCAAGGGCAACTCGAAGGACCTGGACCAACTGACAAGGACTTTAAAAAGCCTCCTACACTTTGGGCTCTGCAAGACCTGGGAGGGTGATCCCTTAATGTGTTTACAACCTTTGCACCAATATCATAAACAACATTAACACATAACATATAATCCCATTGAATAGCTCAACACAATAGGATAATATCGAATAAAATTGGTTGTTCACCGATAATATCAACTATGTGGAGCATTTGATAACTACAACACAATCCATAGTAAAATATAGTCATTAATTTTCAATTTGTAGCAAGCTCTAGGCAAAGACAAATAATTATTGAACTACACAAATAAAGTACAACTTAGACGATGCCATATATCCATTGCAGGAGTCAAATTCATAAGCATCTAAAGGTTTATGACAAATTTAATACATAACATATAACTTATAAGATCCTAACAATATTGATTACAATTTCATCAGTATGCATTCTCACCCAATACTACTTATCAAATCCTTATACATAACATATCCGCCTATAATCTCATTCAAGCATTTTAATTAATTCCTTGAATTAAAGCTAAAATAAGGATTATACACACCACAACAATGCGATGAATGAAACAATTTCGCTTAGTCATCTTATTCAAAATTCAGATATGCATGTATAGTGGAGAGACATGAGTTTGAATTTATCATTTCAACTCAAATGCTAGTACTGTTATATAACATTAAATCCCCATGAATTCAAAACCAATTATAGAATAACTCAGAACCTAAATTGTATTTCTCTCTAAAACCATCGGACTTTACAATTTGCTCTGCAACTTCACCTAGACTCGACCAAAAATTATCTAACTTGCTAACCCGTACTTGTGGCCTTGAAATCCTTCTTATAGAAAATGAAGGAGAAAACAAGCATCGGGCTAGAAAGTACACATGTCACCAACCAAATGAAGCATCTGGTGATATTCCAAAAATCCTTACAACAGCCATCACCCTAGAGAATATTCTTGTTCATCATGTCAGCTGAGAAAAATTGGGGCAACAACAAAAAACCACAAGAAACCCACGCTGAGACCACCATCAAAGAAAAACCGGAGGCCGTTGTAACCGCAGCATCTAATTTACCACCTGTTAGTAATTCATTCTTTTATTCCTCCTCAGTCAAATATTTATTTACCCACCTCTAATATTCTTGATTAGTCGCCCAGTCAAAATTAATTACCTCATTCACCTTGGAATTATGAGGTGTGTATTTTACTGCTACCTGATTTGCATCTCTTTCAAAAGATTCCAAAAATGAGCTAGTACTAATGATTTTATCCATACAGCTCACCAACAAGTCATAATCTGAGTCATCACAAATTAATTTAATTTTATCATTGATGACCTCACCTGCTTGAGCCTGCCACTGCTGGAATGACTTGATTTTCCCCTGCTCATCAATTATATCAGGTAACAATGTGTTACCCCAATCATTGAAATTCTTCACCAACTCCCTAATCTTCCTACTCAATTCATCTGGTAAGATCTGAAAACCTTGCAATGATTTTACTAACACATGAGTAGGATTTAATGATTGGAGCCTATTGTTTGTATCAAACCTTGAGGCCTTATACATGACATACAGATCACTGGCCCTAGGGATCCAATTTTCAATCAATGGTATCACTACCTCCTGATCCCTATCAATATTCTTTATTGCATATAATAGCAAAGAATAGAAAGAATGTATAGATAGCAATTTATTATCAACCTTTTCATTCAAATGCCTTAAAACAGTAGTAACAATCTCTTTTTTCTTTGAAAGAGATCCCTCCTCACTTACCGTCAAAGATGCCTGTAACTCAATTCTTTGCAAGAGATGCTTCTTTGTAGGATCAACATAGCACTCTGTTTCTTCATCAATTTCCTCTAAAGAAGGGGTGAAGGAAGGATTATGACTAGGAGACCCTGGTGTGGAAACAATTGGAGAAGCAAGAGGCACTGACCCTATTGTGGAAGGTAATGTACTAGTCCCTGGAGCACTTGATGTCTCCCCAATCTGTCTATACCTGAACCTTTCCACCTCAATTTGCAACTCAACATTCTTATGTTGCATCTTGTTGTATTATTCAATCTAAAGGTTATACTTCTCCATTAGGCTTTTCTTTTCAGCCTCCTCCCTTTCAGCAGTCTTTTGGGCCAATTTGGCCACATTCACAATTAAACTAGTGGTTGAGGTGGTTGAGGTCTCTGAAGCTCTCTTTATTATTAATCCCCCTCTGAAATTTGGATTAATGTTTGTAATATTTGGCTTTCTCCCTTGTGGGGCCAATGCCCAAATTGCCAAGGTTTCATACTCTTCACTAAAAGCAGAATCTTGAAGTGCTATCTTGACTTCTTCTTCAGATTCATGCAAGGGATCCTTGGACTTCATAATAGGATTAAAGGCCACTGCATCTGCAATGTCTCATTCAGGAAGAATCAATACACCAGCCTGACTCACCAATTTTTTGCCTTCCTCAGGAGTGATGTTCTTAAATTCTTCCATTAATTCAGCTTTCACTTCCTCATCATTCTCCTAGTCTGACCTGTCAGGTTTTAGTTTTCTTCTCTCCTTACATTTATTTTGATATTCTCCAAACTTCATCCTCCATACCAATTGCAAGAATACATGAGTCTTTACAAATGCATTATCGTCTAGAAACTCCTTACATGCTTCCATTCTTGCATCCTGTACACTTTTTCCTTTCATATCTAAATTAGATAAAACCAATTCAGCTAGCCTAGGAGGGGAAGGAATACCAACCTACATGTCCTGATCAGTAACAATAATTTCATCCGTCAAACTCTCCTGTGGTTGATCAGTTCTTTGCCTTTTAGGGCTTGGCTCAGATGGTGGTGATGGGAGACTATCTTCTGGTGATGACTCTAAATCAATGATCTTAATTGCCCCACGCACTTTCAATTTTGGACCTGGTTGTGAAGGAAACTTCATGATTTGCTTCCCCTTTCTGTCCACTTCTTCCTCATTACTGTTGCTATCATTTTTTCTCCTGTAAATGGACCACTTTTCTGTAGGCTGGTATGTTGGCCTTGTTTCAAATGGTCTGGCACCTTGTTCTTATACACCCAGACTTAGCTCTAAGTTTACTTTTTTGGTTCTCAAAGTGCCCATAATCTCTTTGAAGTTCTCCATCAGAAATTCAATTTTCTTATGGTGGGGATTGAACTCCAACAATGGATCATATTTTGGATCCATGTTGTGCACAATATATAATAGCTTATCATAAGCTATCCATTTCTCCTTGTTCAACTCCTACTTATTTAGGTCGAACTCATTTATGATCAGGTCCTCAGGAAATTTAAACTCATGCACAAACTTTACAGCCTTTATTCTTTGTCTAAAAAGGGTAAAGAAACCCTCAAGATCATGCTGCCACTTTGGACCACATCTCAAATGATAATCCTCAAAGAATTTCTCAAAGTGCACCCAGCCTCCTTTTGAAAAGGAAAAATCAGACACCACTATATAATCAGGGAAAAATGTTCCCTTACCCCTCCCTATGAGGTTGTCCTCATGGATGCAACCTATCTGCCACATAACTTCTACAAACCCCACTCTTGGTGGCACATTGTATGGCAGTATATGAGGGGCTCCTTGAAAACCATATACCCTCAAAACAGTGCCAACTGGGTATGGGATAATGTCACCCCAGTTATGGCTGACTTTTAATTTTGGCTTCCTCCCCTTTGGCCTGAGGAAATCATGTAATTCCTCAGGAATCCTAGGTACATTCACCATCAATCTATCCCTCAATCTGGAAGCAAAACAATTATCAAATTGCACATAAATAGTGCTTTCTTTATTACAAGATAAATTTGTAGCTCATATTTGTATTGGCAATCTTTCTCCATCAACCGATTTCCTTAATTTCATCTTCTCATAGAAGAAGTCAACATTCTTGAATAAAAACATATGCATCAGCATAGAATACCAAAAGAATTGAGTGTCGGTATCATTTTTCTGCAACTTTAACAACCCCTCATGTATCCTCTCAGCCAAGAAAGAAGCAAAGTCATATGTGATAGAGAAGTTAGGGTGTTGTATTTGCACCCCCATGAACATGTATGCAATGGGCATCACCACATCAGGACTGAAACCCAAAACCCGACACAATGAATAAAAAGTGGCCAAGAAATGATTTGCAAAACAATTTAATCTGAAATGTTCCTGGTCATTGGGGTTGATATGAAATCTTGAACCTCCTGCCCTAGCCAGATGAGGTGGAAGCAATTTAGCTCTGAAAAGAGACTTCAACTTTGCATATTCCTATTTCATTTCCTCCAGGTTGATAGGCACCAAGTCCTCACTCGGTTCACTCAAGTCAAAAATCTGTTGAATATCATCTTTGTTAATGCTTAACAAAACCTTTCCATCATTACCCCTAATTACCCACGTGACAAGGTCATATCTTGCAGCTACTGCCCTAAGCAGGTCTACATCAAGGAAAATATTTGGTACCACCAGCTTCCCCATATCATACATCCATCCATTTGAAAAAGGGTGAGGAAAATTCCTCTGTCCATGCCACAATCTAAACATTTCCAAACCTGTGAGAGGAACCCTAGAATCAGCTATGTTGAAACAATTGTATACTAACCCCTCCCGCAGGATTTTCCCTTTCATCAGAACCAATCCCTTCTTTCTATCATTCGTTGACAAGGGAAATTGATCTAGGAAATCATCATACATGTTTCTTTTTAAATAGTCAATCTGGCCAGAATGTTGCTTGGGCGGTGCCATCTCGGAAAAACTAGGGCTTCTTATAACTTCACACTTCAAATAGCTAGGACTAACCAGAGATATGAAATTACATAACAAAATATTGCAATTTCTCACAATTTAAATAAACTATAGCCCTAAAATGTTTATCAACAAGCCCTATGATAAGTACAACAAATCTTTTCCTTAATTCAAGTAGAGAGTGACCGGGAAACACATAAATTAACTCATGGCTCTTTCCGTAGAAATCCCAAATTCCGTCTGTCAGGGTTCAGAACCTTGCTCTCAGCTTTGAAACTGCTTTGCAAAATACCTGAATGATTTGTGACACACATAAAGCAGGAGAATTGATTTTATTTCGATCCAATTGTGCTAGTAAATGTCTCATCTGTCATTAAAGCTCACTCACGTGCTACACGAATGGATACAACCATATTTGATGCAGATTTAAATTCGAGTTGTCGATCCTTCAACATAGTCATTAGCCCTATCATTAACCCTCGAGCAGCTTTTCCATCAAGATTATAACACATCCATCAATTTGAATCACGTGCATCTTAAGAGCACTTTAGTAACCCGCCTTTTAATGCATTTAAGGCCAGATTAATGTTCCATGGTATTTCCTTTATTCTTTCGGCTTCATCAGATGAGACACGTAGCGACCGCCCGTGATATCACGATCGATGCTGGGGCCATCGTGGGATGGTGGGGAATGGCTGAGATCAAATGGTAGTTGATCAGCAGTCACACAATTTCATCCCCCAGAAGGACACGTGGCGTCCACCCGCGATATTGCAATCGATTAAAATCCTACAGCTTTCGATCACGCGATGGTGGGAAACCATTGATATCCGAAGGCAATTTGATCAACGGTAGCATGAATTTGATCCCTTCTACAAAATAAAACATTCATTAAAAAGGATGAGGGGACATCACTAGGCCAACAGTAAACAACGACATAAGTTGTTTTTAAAAGATGAAACACGGGGCTAACCGAGACTTAGGAAATAAAACCCTGCGAAGGAAATAAAGTATTAAAATCAAAGGGACTCGGCCTAGATGAACCGATATGACATAAGTTGTTTTAAAATCCCATCAAAAGTAATAGCAAAATAAAACCAGCCAAAGCGTGAAATAAACATTAAGGTTTTACATGAAGACAAAGCTAAAACCCCAACCCTTAGAAAAC
Source organism: Sequoia sempervirens (assembly GCA_007258455.2). NCBI lineage: Eukaryota > Viridiplantae > Streptophyta > Pinopsida > Cupressales > Cupressaceae > Sequoia > Sequoia sempervirens. The sequence continues at coordinate 239,384,555 of VDFB02000008.1, read as the reverse complement.
TTGAACACCATGAAAGACCAGAGACATAAGGAAAGGCATGAGTGAAAAACAAGGAGAAAAATACTGAAGTTCCATCAGTGGCTCCAGTTGGGGACATTCATTCCACTGGAATGAAGCGAGAATCCAGAATCTCGGGTAGAGTAGACCAAGATGCAGAGATGACCAAAAAGGGACTATTCGGACAAAACAACCCCAACTATGTACAAAATATATACAAAATATACAAACCTCATAGTTGTTGTTCATATACACTTGTTCTATGGCCTTGGCTTCCAAAATGAGACCTCTCCTAAATCATAATTGCTTAATTGTCATTTGTAACTTTTTGTTTCTTGTATGCAATCATGATCCATGTTGGATCAATCATGATGACCAAAACCCCTACATGAAAGGTTATGAGCATAGCAATTGTATCTCGATCACATGATATGAGGGTTCCATTGCTATCATAAACCTCTTGCAATGACATGTTTTCAATAGGCATATTATCTGTGTCAACTAGAGTTGATGTTTCTTGAATGTCTTTTCCTTTTATGCCTTTCCTTAAAATATCATGCATTGAATGTTATCTAGAAACTTGTTCGCCTAATGTTTGATTGTGAAGGCCTTGGATAGAGCCTTGTGCAACTTTATATTTTTTTGTTGTTGTTTTCCTTCATGAGACCATTGTAGCATGCATTGTTGGTTGTCCTTATCAATGACAATGACCTTTACCTATTTCATTCACTTTCACCAGTACACCCATGAATGAATAATATCAATCCCCTTTGCCTCTTGTAGCTAGCTCTTGCAAAGGTGTTGTCCTTGTACTTGTATCATGACCTTGATTCAACCATTTCTCTTCTTTTTTTATGTGTAATAAATACACATAGTATCCTCATTTTATCTTTATTGGACAGCCACCTGTCACATATGTGGGTGACCTAACAGCTCACCTTCCTATGTGATGTGTGACTTTCCAATAGGGTTATGGTGAGAGGGGCTTGACAACAACTTGAAATGATTCCTCATTGTTTAAAAGATGCATAATTGAACTTGATGCATCTATGAAGTCACTTCCATTATAAATAGATCATGGATCTTCTTAAGAAGATTGAAGGACATATCAACACAGTATGTTGCATCTTTTGAATCTATCCTTTCTTGTCATGTCTTATGTTCCTTTCATGTCATGTCTTATGTTACTAGTCTTTTATGGTATTGGATAAATACTAAGGTTGGGGTTTTGTCTTTGACTGAATCCCTCTATCTCTCTCCCCTCTACCCATAACCCTAAACCCTAAACCCTTAACCCTTAAACTCCAAACCCTTAAACCCTCTACCCTTTCTCTCTCTCTCTCTCTCTCTCTCTCTCTCTCTCTCTCTCTCTCTCTCTCTCTCTCTCTCTCTCTCTCTCAATTCTCTACCTCCTACCTTGTCTCCTTCTCTTAGGTCTTTATCTATCTCTCACTCACTCCCTCTATGTGTCTCCCTTAAACCCTAAACCCTAAACCCTTAACTATAAACCCTTAACCCTTAACCATAATCGTAAACCCTAAACCCTTAACCATAAACCTTAAACCCTTAACCCTTAAACCCTCTACCCTCTACCCCATATCTCTCAACCACTCCCTCCCTCTTTCCCTCTCTCTCTCAAGTCTCACCTTCCTACCCCCCTTTTCCCTCTCTTAGGTCTCTCTCTCTCTCCTCCTCCCCATCTCCCTCCCCTCTACCCTTAACCCTCTACCTTCTACCCTCTACCCTTAACCCTCTACTCTCTATCTCTCCCACTCCTCCTCTCTCTCCTTTGGATCCTCTATCTCTCCCTCTACATAACCCTAAACCTTAACCCTTAAGCCCTTAAACGCAAACCCTTAAACCTCTACCCTCTACCCTCTCTCTCTCTCTCAGTCTCTCCATCCTATCCCTCTCTCTTAGGTCTTCCTAGCTCCTCCTCCTCTATGTCTCCCCTCTACCCTTAAACCCTAAACCCTAAACCCTTAACTGTAAACCTTAAACCCTTAACCTTTAAACTCTAAACCCTTAAACCCTCTACCCTCTACGTTTAACCCTCTACTGGCCCATATCTCTCTCCCACTCCCTCCCTCTTTCCCTCTCTCTCTCTCTCTCAAGTCTCACCCTTCTACCCCCTCTCCCTCTCTCAGGTCTCTCTCTCTCACTCACTCTCTCTATCTCTCTCCCCTCTACCCTTAATGCTAAACCTTAAACCCTTAACCCTTAAACTCTAAACCCTTAAACCCTGAACCCTTAATATTAGGTGTGTATTAAAACATTATAAAAGTATAAATTTTTGGAGTTCTATTAGGAATTGAATGATAAATGATGATGAATGGGAAAATCTAAGGCACTCTAATATTTTCAACTAAAAAGTTAGAGTTCAATTAGGATTAGTGTTCACTTAGGGTTGGGTTTGGGTTCCAGTGTATTGAATTTGGGTTAGGATTGAGGATGAGGTTGGGGTTTAATTAAGGTTATGAATTCAATAAGGTTTAAATAGGGTCAAGGTTAAGGTTAGGGTTGGGGTTAAGTTTCAATTAGGATAAGAATTAGTGTTAGGGTTAGGATTAGAGTTCAACTGTAGTTCAAAGTTAGGGTTATGGTACAATTAGGACTACTGTTCAATAAATGTTCAATTAGGGTTAATAATTAATTAAGGTTAGTTTTAAAGTTCAATTAGGGTTTGGGTTAGGGTTGGGATTATGAATCAAGTAGGTTTGGGTTGGGGTTTGATTAGAGTTAGGTTTAGGGTTTAGTTAGAGTTAGGGTTAGGGTTAGGGGTAGAATTCAATTATGCTTAGTGGTCAATTACAATTAGATTTAGTGTTCAATTAGGGTAAGGGTTTGTATAGGGTTAGGATTGAATAGAATAAAGTTTTGTGTTTAATTATGATATCGATTTAGTATAATTTTAGAAAATGAAATGATTTGGACACAAGAAAAAAATAGAAAAGTTGATTTTATATAGATCTTATTTCTTAATTTATTCTAAAATTCTAATTAATAATTGTTTAATTAATTTAAAATGAATATTTAATTTAATTTAATTTAATTGTATTAGATATTACTAAACTAAATAGATAATAAATATTTTATGGATTTAAAATTAGAAGGGGTTAGGATTATAATTATATAGATAGACTTAGGGTTGGGATTAACATTAAGGGTTAAGGTTAGAGTTATGTTACCATTTAATTAGAGGTTGGGGTTCTAGGATAAAGCTTGGGTTCAATGATAGGGTTAGGGTTGGGGTTGAAAGTTCAATTACAAATAGGGTTAGGGTTCAATTAGGTTTAAGGTTAAGGTTAGATTAGGGTTATGATTCAATCTCAACAATAATTCTCACTCTAACTCTAACCCTAAACTTAATCATAAACTAACACTGACACTATTTTTAACCCCAACCCTAACTAAATATATATCTAACCCTAACCTTAATTCTATAACTAAAAGTAATTCTAATCTTGTCTATCATGTTGTGCTGCAAATGCTACTAGTATATATATATTATTTATTAATATATACAAAATACACCAAGAGATATCTTTGTCGAGGCACCTATTTTATAATAGTACAATAGACGCATCAAAAGGATATCTCTCGGCATATTTTATATATATTATTAATAAATAATATATATGCTAGTAAGTATTTAATAAATAAAATAAAATAAATATATCAATTTTTTACCATACTACTCAATGCCAAGGAGATCCACGTGGCACCTGCCTGTGATATCGCAATCAATAAAGAACTCACAACTTTTGATCACGCGATGGCAAGCAACCGTGGATCTCAACCATTGGCAATCTTGTTTGTTCAACACAATCGCTAGCCTTGTTATTAACCATCGAGCACCTTTCTACCGAGATTATAACATCTTCGTTGATTTAAAACATATGCATCTTATAACTGCTTTAGTAACCCATGGCATAATGTATTAAAGATGCATCAAAGTATTTATCATTCCTTCGGCTTCACCGGATGAGACATGTGACGCTCGCCCATGATATAAAAATCAATAAAGACCTCACAACTTTTGATCACGTGATGGCAGGCAACCGTGGATCTCAACCATCAGAAATCCTATCCGTTCAACACAGTTGCCAGCCTTGTTATTAACCATCAAGCACCTTTCTACCAGAATTATAACATCTCCATTGATTTAAAACACATGCATCTTATAACTACTTTAGTAAACCACAACATAATGTATTAAAGACGCATCAAAATATTTATCATTCCTTCGGCTTCACCAGATGAGACACGTGGTGCTCGCCCGTGATATCGTGATCAACTGGTGGGGTCATCGCGGGATGGCGAGGAACGGTTGAGATCGCACAATGATTGATCTACGGCCATGCAAACTTGTCCCTCTACAAAATAAAAACATTTATTAGGGGAGAGGGCCCAGTACACGTGGCGCTTGCCCGTGATATCACGATCAACTGGTGGGGTCATCGCAGGATGGCGGGGAATGGCTGAGATCACATGATGATTGATCTACGGCCATGCGAACATGTCCATCTGCAAAATAAAAAAATTTATTAGGGGAGAGGGCCCAATACACGTGGCACTCACCCATGATATCGCAATCAACTGGTGGGGTCATCGTGGGACTGTGGGGAACGACTGAGATCACACGACGATTGATCTACGGCCATGCAAACTTGTCCCTCTGCAAAATAAAAAACATTTATTAGGGGAGAGAGCCCATTAGTCGTGCGGGGTGCAAAATAAAAACATTTATTAGGGGAGAGGACGCACTCAATCGTGATGATAATACCCAGCCTTACCACATATTTATACTATATATTGTAAATAAAGAAAGATATTTATACAATCCAAGAAAATAAGTTAAAATGTATTTAATAAAAAATTATATATCAATTTTATTTTCTTTTTTAGATGAATTAAGAGTATGATTTCAAATATTTTAATTCAAATAACATAAATGATAAATTGAAGTGGGAAAACTTGAATATTATTTTAAAATTTTGAGGTTTCATATTTATATGTATGAGATTGATCTAATATTCCAGAAAATGAATGTTAAAATATCATGAAAAAAATAGGCATAGAATGAATGTAGAAGTAAAATTATATTTGCATATATTCATAAAATAAGGTCTAATAAACAAAATATATATGCAATTAAAAATAAAGGAAAAATAATTCAACCCATATTTAGATAAGAGAGATAATCAGATTATATGATAACTTTAAGGCTAGGGTTAGGGTTTGATTAGGATTAGTGTTCGCTTAGGGTTATGATTAGAGTTATGAATCTACAATTAGGGAATTAGGGTTATGATTAGAGTTATGAATCTACAATTAGGGTTCAATTAATGTTCACTTAGGGTTTCTTTCTTGGGAGAAGTTTATTGAATGGTAAGTGTATTTTATAAAATTAATATGTCCAGAATTAATTTTAGATAATACTACATGTGATTTTTGATATGGTATTAAATTGTAGATTAAAATTGATAATAGTTTTCCTTCCTTCTTTTGCATTGTAAGCTACCATAATATATGGCCTTAAAATCCTATTCATATTTTGAGCTTTTCTAAACTATACAACATGGCATCCAACAAAAAAAATTGTTATGCATTTTTTCCAAGCACAAATCCTTAGAATTCTTAATGTGTTACTTAGGTTAATTCTTTATTGCAATAAATAAATACACACTAATATATATATTATGGATTTGAGGGAAAATATTAAAATATTTATCTTAATTGAAAAATTTAAATGCAAGGGATTCAAGTACATACCTTTTCTTTTGTTAATGTTGATGAAGATACAAATCTTGATGAAGTGCCAAATTTGATGACATGATATAAAAAATTGTAATATCTTTGCTCTATGTGGAACTTGAAATTTTGTACAAAACTATAACTAACTCTATGTCAAATTTGTGACTTTGGACCTATTTTGCATCAATAAATATGAGCTTTGACACATGCATCCTAATCTAGCATACAATATGTACTTAAATGCTCAAAATAGTTGGGAGTAGTGTTGAGATTGGTGGACCTTTGGGAAGGTCCAATGCTTCACCTTTGTATCTCTCCATATAGATAGAGGAAGAGATGACTATAGAATGAGATGAAAAGGGATAAAAATAGATCGAGATATAGAGAGAGATAGAGGGAGAAATAAATATATAGAGAGATAGGGAGATAGAGGGGGGATACATATATATATATATAGAGAGAGAGAGAGAGAGATGGCAAGATAGAGATATAAGGAGATATAGAGAGAGGGGAGAGAGAGAGAGAGATATAAGTAGAGAAATACAAATAGAGATGGAGAGGGAGATAGAAATAGGGGGAGATAGAGAGAGAAAGAGAGAGGGAGAGATAGATAAATGGGAAGAGAAAGAAATAGATATAGAGATATATGGGAAGATAAAGGGACAAATAGGTTGAGATATGAAGATAGATAGGGGTATAGAGAGGGAGCAAGAGAGGGAGAGATGGGGAGAGATAGAGAGGAGGGAGAAAGGGAGAGAGATATGTAGAGGAGGGAGAGATAGAAGATGGGGAAGAGGGAGATATATGTAGAGAGGGGGAGAGAGGGAGAGCGAGAGGGGGAGGCTAATATAGAGAGATAGATAGAGATAGGAAAAGAGATAGGTAGATAGATGCATAGGGAGATATACGTATAGAAGTATATGGATAGAAAGAGATAGATAGATGAGAGAGGGAGATTGAGTAGTATATGGATAGAAAGAGATAGAGAGATGAGTGAGAGGGAGATCGAGCGATAAATAAAGATAAAGATATAGAGTAGAAGAGATGGAGTGAGTAAGATAGAGAGAGGGAGACATTTCTAGAGATAGGAAGTGAGATGGATGGGTAGAGAGAGGGAGACATTTCTACAGATGGAGGGGGAGGGAGGAATATGGAGGTAGAGATGAATATAGAGCGAGCGAGGAAGAGAGACAAATTGATAGACGTAGAGATGAATATAGAATGAGAGAGGAAGAGGGAGAAAAATTGATAGAGATATAGAGAGAGAAATAAGTAGAGAAAGAAAAATAGAAATGGAGAGGGAGATAGAAATAAGGGGAGAGAGAGAGGGGGGGAGAGATAAATGGGAAGAGAAAGACATAGATATAGAGATAAATGGGAAGAGAAAGGGACAAAGAGGTTGACATATGAAGATAGATAGGGGTATAGGGAGAGAGCTCATATGGGAAGAGATAGAGAGAGGGAGGGAGAAAGGGAGAGAGATAGGTAGAGGAGGGAGAGAGAATATGGGGAAGAGAGAGACATAAAGTTAAGATGTTCAATATTTAAGAATCCAAGTGTTTATTCTGAAATTCTTGCAAACATTGTTAAATTTTCAATTATGTTCAAGTATAATTGTTAGATCAAAAAATGACCTTTGAGTTGGCACAAAATTATAGGTGACAAATTTTTTGACCAGATTGATGAGCATATATCCAATATTTCAATACAATTTTATATCCTGCCTATAGCAATCTATATTTATTCACATATTCCACCCAAACTCAATCTCTCCAAGTGAGGTGTAGGCAAGCATATATGCAATATGTGATGTTTCTGCTAGATGATACTTACAATGATCTCCACCAAGCATGCTTGTAAACTCATGACAATGATGTAAAAGATTTTCTTCCATGACGATATTGTTAGCTACATTCTTCCTTAATGACATCTTTAGCTACTTTAAATTAGAATTTAGAATCATCATCCAAGGTTGGGATATGATACAAGAAGAGATCCTGCTTTTCTTCTCTTTTTTGTCTTCATTTTCCTCCACGAGCATGTTTTCCCAAGAGGAAACCAAGGAAGCCTTGATGGTGTTCAGGATTATCATAAGTTTATCCATAAGCATCTTCAATCTTCATATTATGTTTCTTTGCCTTCTAATTTTGCATGTTAAATGAAAAAACTTGGTTTTACACCTTATTTAAGTCATTTAATCCTTGATTTTTGTCTCCAATAGATTTATTTAAAACTATAGACACCATCCAATTGAATTATGAGATTCCTCTCTTCTTCTATTAGGATGTAAGAAAAATCATTTGAGAGGTCTTTTTGGATCTTAGCCATTCTACTTTCAAGGAGATCCTTTCTTTGAAAATGTTTCTAAAGACTTGGATATTCCACTCTTTTAGTCTGAGTTTTATGAATTTTAACTTTCTATTGAATATGCACATCTTAGTGCAATGATCAACTGTTTGGGTGAGCCAAGAGTCAGTGACAACCATTTCGAAGTTTGAGTTTTCCATCTACACTTTTTAAAACTTGAAAGACACTCTTCTAGGGATAATACCCAGTCTTACCACATATTTATACTATATATTGTAAATAAACAGTCCAAATGTAAATAAAGAAAAAACCAAATGTTGATTAAAAATGGACCCATACTTGAACACATGAGAACCTCTAAATGCTATATGAAAAAAACATAAATACATTCATGAAGAAGTGAAATAAGTATTTTTTTGTTTCAAATAAAATATCACAACTCTCCACTATAAGTATATCATTTAAAAAATAAAATGCTCATTTAATAAAATAAGACACTCATTCAAACAAGTATTGTTATCATAGTGAAAAAATATTGTTCTTATGTGTACAACAATTGGGGTAGCAATGTACAAGCATTGGATAATTTTATATTAATAGTTTGTCCTATCATAAATATAAAAGGTGAGCACAATAAATAACTTGTATTTTCCCATTAAATCATTATGTGTTGTTTTTATAACAACAAATAGATTTTTTGTGTTCAACTATTAGTCCATATGTGTTGAATATAAAAGGTGGAGATATCAAAGATTTATGGTTATCAATAAATATTTGGTCCACTTAGCTTGTATATTAATTTTAATTTAAATAAAAATATCATATTCTACAAGCAACAAATGATATTTTTTTGGTTCAACTATTGGGGGTTCCATGATTAAGTTTTGGTCGAACCTTTAAAAATTCAAATTCTTTAGACACTTCTCAA
>VDFB02000008.1:239339397-239375466 GCA_007258455.2 Sequoia sempervirens | reverse complement strand
TAGATATTGATTTAGAAAATGATACTCCACTTTAGCTTTATGTAGTTTTAAAAAAGAAACAAAAAAAAAAAGGTGATTGTAATCATATCATGACAACCATATTTTTGATAATATGTAAAAGCTGAAAGAATGAACATTATATGTTAATGAATGAATGTGAATATGTTAATTAATGAATGTTATATGTTAATGAATGAATGTTATATGTTATTAATGGATGAATGGAATGATTAATGTTATATGATTGGGTATGGGGAATTGAGAGTGATGTGGGGGAGGGGCCAAATCACTTCCACCATCAATGGTTTGGCCCTAAGTAGAGAATATTAAACTATTCTCGAAACAAAGAGAAGCTCAATAAGGTAATGCACTTTTCAATATAAGAAATGCATCATTTGAAGCATCAAACCAATATGCAAAGATGAAAGAAAGTGAAAAATTTTCACTATGGTGGCAGAAAAATGATTCTTTATACCCTGAATCAGTCATCAGTCTCCGCGATGGTACATTTGAACGAATATTTTTAAAAAAAAAATTGCATTGTTTCATTGCAATTTCGACGAAAACCACCGACGAATCACCGAAAAGGTCCGACAAAGTTGCTATAGCTGCGACGAAGGCTTCGTTGTAACTCCTTGCCCATTTCGTCACAATTTCGACAAACTTTTGGTGTTCTTTTGACGCTCCTCCTTGCCCATTTCGTCGAAATAGCAACGGACTTTTGGTGTTGTTTCGATGCTACTCCTTGCCCATTTCGTCGAAATGACGACGAACTTCTGGTGTTGTTTCGACACTACTCCCTGCCCATTTCATCGAAATGGTGATGAAATTCTGGTGTAATTCATCGATAGATACATGAAGTTTTCGTCGATATTCCAATGAACATCCGGGCCATTTTATGATGCCGATGACCAATGAATCTACGTCATTATTTCGAAGTTTAATTCGTTGTCGGCCTTTCGACGAAAAAATAGTGACAAAAATATTTTCATCATTTCGTCGCTTTTTCGACAAAGATTTGTCGAATGACCAACGAACGTCCATCAGAAAATGGTGTCAAATTCAATAGTGATTCACAAAAAGCTTCATCCCTTGCATCACAATAACAACTAACTGGTTGCAATCTACCATGTTGTATCTCTCTAACATTGAGTTCATATACTTTCTCTAGCTTAACCAAAGCTTTTTGTTAGGTCTATCTCTTGTGATTTCCATTCCTAGAATGTACTTAGCTACAACTAGGTCTTTCATCTCAAACTATGCTGACAACTAAAACTTCAAATCTGAAATCATACTTTTACCATTCCCAATAAATGACATATCATCTACGTATAAGACAATAATGAGAATGTGACCATTATCAGTTTTAAAGTATACACAATGGTCAGGTTTAGATCTCTAAAATCCCAATAATAACACATAGGTATCGAACTTCTAATACCACATTCTAGGAGACTATTTCAAACCATAAAGAGACTTCTTCAATTTGTAAACCAAATTTTCTTTTCCTTTTTCAATGAAGTGCTGTGGTTGTGACATGTAAATCTCTTCCTCCAAGTCACCATGAAGGAATTTTGTCTTCACATTCATTTGTTCCACTTCTAAGTCATATGTTGTTGCAAGTGACAACATAAGCTAGATAGATGTCAGCTTCACTACAAGAGAGAATATCTCTCCATAATCAATTCCCTCCACCTAGGAAAATCCCTTGGCAACCAACTGTGCCTTATACTTCTCAACACTGCCATCAGGACCACATTTTTTCTTGAACACCCATTTACAACCAAGAGGTTTACATGCAACAAGAAAAGGTACCAAATCCCAAGTCTTATTTTTCTTTAATGAATCCATCTCCTCGTCCATGGCTTGCATCCAAGAATTCGAATCATTCATGCCCAATGCCTCTCTAACCATCCTAGGTTCATCAATGTTAGTACAATCAATGCAAAGATATAATTGGAATCCAATCATGAATAAAAAAAACCTTTCTAGTTGCCGCCTAATTCGTGTATACCTCCTCAAAGGCTGAGGTTGAGGTTCTCCTTCTTCTTCAGAACTTTCAGAGCTACTTGAGCTCTCCTCATCATCAAGTCCAATAGGAGTTCTTGGTTCTTCTTTCTTTGGAGTAGGTGGAATCTGAACCACCTCCTTCTTCTATTTCTCTTCTTTCTCTGGTTGCAGCTCAACAGAGGAAGGTTTCATCTCTCTAAAGATCACACTTCTACAATAGAGAACCTTTTGAGCTTCTAGATCCTAAAGCGTGTACCCTTTCACACCGACACCATAGCTGAGAAAGATACACTTAACAACCTTGTTTTCCAACTTTTACCTCTTCCCAATCGGAACATGAGCATAAGCTTTGCAACCAAATAATCTAAGATGTCTTATCAAAGGATTTGTACCAAAACACACCTCAATGGAATAATCTGCCCATCCCCGGGGGCCCCCCACCCAACCCCGTGTGTGGGGCTAGGTGGGTGGGAGGGAGGAGAGGGAGATGGGATGAATTCACGGGATTGATTGGCCTTCTTCAATAATTATTGTCATCATTATATACGTCGTATTAACAACTATTCAATAGTGATACGCGGGATGCGGGATTGATTGATCCATCCATTAACCGGACATGGAATCGATCTTCTCAGCTGGGAGCCTTTCTTTCTATCATCGGCGAATGAACCATCAATCGAATTTCATTAATGAACCGGGCCCCGGGATGGCCTGCCTGCTAATCCCGTGTCCCTAGCTACCCCACTTATCACTCCCCTACCCAAAGCTGCTCCTCCTGTTCCAACCCCCATAGATATATAGGGCATTTTCCAAGATTCACCATATCCATTGGTGTTGATGCATCGATCATCCCGAGAACAGAAGGCATAGGAGGACTTCTCACTTCGCGACTCCTAAATCTGGTAGCCCGGATCGCAAGCAAAGCAAAACACTTTCTATTCAGTTCACAGGGCCAACCAAGATTCTCCCACCCACCCCTACATGTAGGGGGCATTGATTAAGGTAGGGAAGTAGGGTAAGGAAGCTGTAATATGAGGGAGGTAGATATATTCATTCCTTTCTCTCTCTGATGGGGTGGGATCATGTGATGGGCCCCGCATGTTGGAAGGAGAAGATTATCCCACATACCTGAGATTTCTCACCATAGAATAGTAGGGGCCCCCCCACTCAAGCCCTACTCTATAATGGGGGGTTGGGAAGCAAGCATAGGGCGGGCTACTGAAACGATGGGGACGGACCGGGGCTGGGGGTGGAATCATTAATCGGCCTACTCGGCTCATCCCTGCTCCTCTATCATTGGAAGCTATTATGTCAGTAAAGTGCCCTACCTATATCCCAACGCGCCCAGGGTGGGGGGGCTATAGGGACTCTTGTTCAATCGGAATCATACTCATCACTAGCTCACTAGAGGTACTTCCCTAATACTTCTTGGTCCTACCCATACCCCCGAACCCCAATCCTCCAACTAGATGAGCTATAGATCTCCTTGTTCGTTAACTAGCTCATGTAGAGAAAAGACTGCCTGGATTCACTATGGATGCTATCACTAGGCGTGTTAGATGTCTCATCAAAGGATTTGTACTAGGACACACCTCGATGGTTGTCTTACCAACAAGCGTTGATGTAGGAGATCTATTGATCAAATTATAGCATGTAGTGACTACCACTTCAACCCAAAACTACTCAAGGATAGCACCACTCAACATACTCCTAGCCCTCTCCATCAACATTCTATTCATCCTCTCCACAACTCCATTTTGCTATGGAGTGTAGGGAGTTGTCTTATGTCTCTCAATCTCGTGCTCCTTACAAAACTTTTCAAACTCTATGGAACAAAACCCACCACCATTATCAGTTATCAAACACTTAATCTTTTTGCTAGTTTGATTTTCTACCAAGGCCTTAAAATCCTTAAACCGACTAAAGACTTCAACTTTACTTTTGAGGAAATAAACAAATATCCTTCTACTATAATGATCTATGAAAGAAACAAAATATAAATATTTTGATAATGAAGGAACATTTACAGGGCCAAAAACATCTTAATGTACATAGTCCAAAACCCCAAAAGACTTATGAGAACTAGAGTAAAAAGAAACATGGTGTTGTTTTCCATATACACAATGTTCGCAAAAGTCAAACTCAAGATTACAATCATCAAGGCCTTCAACAAGGATCTTATTTTTCAGGGTTCTAAGACCCTTCTCACCAATGTGACCAAGTCGTTGGTGCCATAACATTATTTTCTCTATAAGAAGCTTTATTTCAATGGAATGAGCACCCTTTGGTACCCAAAATGCATTACCATCAGATGTAGCTACAACGTGCTTCTTCTCTACACAATCAGATGGTGAGGATGAAGAATCCAAAGGTCTCTTCTTCTTTGGTACATCAAAAGAACTATTGCATTGTACAGTACATGCATCAAGCTAAAACAAGGTGCCAATACGAACACCTTTAGCTAACACCATAGCTCCTCTTACCATCTTGCATCCTCCACCAAAGAAAAAAACTTGCACTCCTGAATCATTCATTTTACTTACAGAAAGAAGGTTTCATGCCAAACTCAGGATATGCAAGACACCATCAATCCTCTTCACTCTTCCATGACCAACAATATTCAAGTGAGAGTCATCAACCAATTACATCTCTCTACCATTGTACTCATACTTCGAGAACCAATCTCTAGGAGAAGTCATGTGAAAGGATGTACCTAAATCTATGAACCACACATCATTCGATGCATGGGCTACCAAGGCTGCAATAAATGCTTCTCCATCATCTTGGGATGACTTCTCAGATTCAGAATCAGAGAAAGACTTGTTTTTCTTCTCCTCCTCCTTGCAATCTTTTAGAATGTGACCAACTTCACCAAAATTCCAACATTTTTCCTTGGACTTATTACTAGGAGACTTAGATTTCTTGTCTTTATTTTTGCTTCTCTCATTTGATCTTCCATGGACTGCAAGGGCCTCCTTGACCATCTTAGAATACTTCATTCACATCTCTTCAAATAATAATGAGGAAACAACCTCATCCATCTTAAAGGTGGAAGTAGTGCTTCTAATAGCCATAACTAGGTGATCCCAAGAGTCCGACAACAAACACAAAAGGATCATGAAATGGTCTTGTTCATAAATTTTGTCTCCAACAGAACCTAGTTGTGCAACCAACATGTTAAAAGAGTCTAGGTGATCTGCAATGGATCCTCCATCTTCCATTTTTAGAGAATAATGTATCTTCTTTCTTAGGAAAATCTTGTTTACCAAGGATTTAGCTTGATAGACATCACCAAGCTTCTTCCACAGAGAAGAAAAAGTTTTCTCTTCTTGGACATTCAGGAGGACAGAATTAGTCAAACAAAGTCTAATAAGACCCTTGGTTTTCCTATCCATGAGATCTCAATCCTCTTGTTTCATGCCTTATGGCATGGTTCTAGAAATTGCAATCCATAAGTCTCGGTCTACAAGCACTTCTTTTATTTTGACCTTCCATAACTCAAAATTACTACCATTAAACTTCTCCATCTCAATCCTCCTAGATGTGCCTACCATATCTTTCTTGTAACAAAGTCATGAAATACACACTTTTGCAAATCTCTGACTAAAGCAGATATTAGCTCAAAAAACCCTTCTACCCAACAAAGGATCCAAGGTTGGCTAGGCTTTAATACCAACTAAAAGGAAGTCGGGTGAGTGGAAACAACTTCCTACACTAATCTAAGTAGGGGAGAGTTACAAAAATTTATTTTTAACACCTTTAACAATTACAACAAGAGAAGCACATAGAGAATAATGGAAATAGAACAACAAGAACACAAATACAACATGCACAAAATATACACGGGGAAAACCCTTTCGGGTAAAAAATCCCACCCTCCAAAAGCATAGTACTTCTATATTACTTCAAATAGGAGTTACAACATAGCCCATGTACAAAGCTTCTACACAAGTGCTTTGTCACAAACACCTATTCCGGAGTTAGCCTGACAACACTTCGTTACCTGGGTATGTGCAGGATCATCATGGAAAAAATAGGCCCTTAAGTGGCAAAAAATTCAGAAAAATTAGAGTTAGACAAATTGACATAAAATTTTGAATAAGTTATCTATATTATTTCAAAAAAATGTAAGAATAGAACCTATAGCAAATTGAATGTAGTTTCTAAACTACTAGGTTTATTTAAAAAAAGAAAAAATATTTGGTGAAAATTTGAAATTTCAATGCAGTGCCACTTAAATTTCAGGGAAAAAATAAGTAGGTGTCTGTCTAACCACCCTAACCACAATAAAATTATAATATTTTTTAATAATATTTTAGATATAAGTAGAGGACTCATGCCCTAATGTGATGCATATTTTTGTAATTTTTCCAAGAAAATAATTAATTATGAATTTTTTATTACAACTTTTAAAAAATATACAAACTCATATGTGTGACCACCTTAACTTGGTCAAAACTTCATGAAATTCAATTTATTTTTTAATCCTATAGTATGCAAAGCATAGAATGTGACACATGTTTTGGATTCAAAAAATGTGATACCATTTTAAAGCTATAGACGTTTTTCAATCAGCCTATCATTCAGGACTTTAGTTGTAATTCAAATTGAAAATGAGTAATAATTATTTATTAAATTCAAAGTAAATCATAATTTATATTGGTGGAAAGCTGATAATATCCTTTAAAATCCCTTTTCATTTCATCAATTTTGGGTAAAAAAGTCATCAGCCACATACCCTACACATACCCATCATATTGCCACTTTTTGGCCCATCATGATCTTGCACATACCCACCTGCAAACAAACTATGCATTCTACAACTCAAGGAACTTAATAAACAGAGTGTTACAAGCTTCAAGAAGCATCTAGAAGGTGAGGGGTGTCCAAATCCACATGGCACAAAATCCAATGCCTTAGACATGCATTTGGACACATGTACAACATTCCCTTACACCCCTAACAAGTGTCTACCATGCAAATATTCTTATTCCAAGCTTGGGAACCTAAAATATGATAAAAATAGCTTATGACAGATGCCTTACACATCTTAGCTATCATAGAATCTATTATAGCTGACAACACTTACAACTATAAGAGAATCTATCATTACTGACTAAAAATAGTTGATTCTCTTACATCTTGTCATAACCCATCTTGGGTGCCAATTTTCTCCATGCATTCAAAGATTCCTTATGACACGTCACATAATTTGTCATATGTCATAGATTCCAAAGTGGGATGCCTATGTCCACTTGGAATGATGATGTGTCATCCAATCACCTCCAACAGGGATGCCACCCAGTCAGTGGGTCCCAATTTATGACATGACACCATAGGAATTTAAATAATACAAAATAAATACATTAATTACATCAATTAAATCAATGTTAGGACCCTAAGGTTGAGACATCTTAATCCTAACATATGTTTCCCTAGTTGTATAATTGAATAATTAAGTGCATACAAATTACTATCCTGCTTCTGAACTACTAGTGGATGGTGTTTTCATTTTAATCATAAGGTCTAGATCATTAGTTCCTTGACTAGTGCCTAATCCATAGGGTTACAAAGTCATAGCATACCATGAGAGATAATTTATTGAAATCATAAAATAATATGAGATGTGCATATAAATTTCTTCCTTTTTCTTCTTATGATTGTACATATTTTTTTTGTGTTTGGTCTAGTAATAGTAGTGTTTCTTCGTGCAAGAACTTGTCCATCTCTTAATTGATGTATTCTTTGGACTTACACTATTGTTGAATATATATGGGCTTATCTATTGTCATTTGATGGCTTGGACTTATAGGTTTTTAGTTGCATGAGATCCTTTGGATGTTTAATAATCTATGGGTAGGTAACACATACTCATTTAGATTAGCACTATGTTTATATTAAAATCTTGGAACAATTACATCATAGACACTCTACTATGTTTCTTCTTCCATGGAGACGCCATTAAATTCATCAACATTCCAACATCCAATTTCACAAGATTTTCCCATATCACTTCCACCCCTCATTATGGAACTCTAGTTCATATCTAAACATCCTAAATAATCGGTTCTCTCACCTTTTACTATGCTTTCTCGCATAAATTTTATTCATTCCTTTCAATTGTTCAATAGAGTTTTGAGGAACTTTTAGGCCTTCTTCAACTATCTAGTTCCAATATCTATTCTCAAATAAGAACCCTACATCTCCCATCCTCTCATTCTTCTCCACTTCAAATCACTTCATATCTTCCACATCACTTCTACCACTACCCTATAGTTCCAAAAATGTTAACATGAAATCTCTTTCATCTATCACCCTTTTTAAAGGTTCATGAATTTTCCAAATTGTTGATGAATATTTTTTAATACTTTTAAGGTTCACAAACCACAAAAAAATGTTGATAAGGCTTGCCTCAAGCCCAAAATTCTAACAAAGACCCAACAAGCTTCAACACTAGGAATTTCATAATTTCATGAACTCACCAAAATATTGACAAGTTAAAGATATCAATGAGTTTACAAGTTTGTAAAAGTTGATATGCCCATATAAGTTTTAGGTTGGTCAAAACCACTAACAAGCTCTAAAATATGCCAAGATAAGGTGTTAATAAGTTTACAAAATTGAAAGAACACCACCAAGTTCCAAAATGGTGAAAATCTCTAATAGGTTTCAAATAAATCATGGTTTCAAAAGGTCTCCAAAGTTCACAAAAATTTGAGGCTCAATGTGACTAAAAAAAATGACATTCCTACACATTAACTCCTACCTACCTCCCTACAAGATCCAAGATTCCTTAACAACCAAATTTAATGCATGCATCTACTAATGGTCCTTTCTCATACTATAGAAATTCCATCTCATATATTTTATTGGATCTACCTTACCCTACACACCTAAATCAAAGGTTTTCATTAATTATCAAAATGGCTACAATTAGATAGAAGAAGACATCCACACACCTCAAGGTATAGATGAACATATTTGGAGTAGAATTTTAATGTATGAAAGGATGAGATTGATAATGCGTGCAACCATGGGAATCATTTATAATTGTAGGAAAACCTATTCCTTTCCTAAGGATTCTAAGTGGAGTTGAGTGATATATATTTACAAATTTCAACATTCAAATATTTTTTCATTTTTCTCTCCACATGAATATAAGTATCAAGAAGAATCTAGGGTTTCAACTTCTAAAATCTAGTTTCTACTAGAGAACCATATTTTTTAAATAATAACATACTATGAATTATACATATGCATACATCATTTATAATGATATTAAATAAACAAGCATACTCAGTTATCTATCCCCAAGATGCAAAAGTATATGTAATAGGAAAATGACCATTACAAATCTAGTAATGAATTAGAATGATACAAAATTCATCAAACCCCTATTAAATTCATACCATCACGTGTGGTAAGAGATAACCCAAGAATGCCCATGTATATATCTTCAAGTGAATTTTGTGCTTATGTTCTCTCTTGATGAATGTGTTAGTATCAACTTAATAGGTATTTTATGAATGTAAAAAAATATAATTTTTTTAAAAAATAATTGTTGTTTCTCTATTACATATTTTTGTAGCTTGGGGATGGAGAATTAAGCCTACTCAATTATTTAATATCATTATTTTTCATGTATGTATATGTATAGCCCATATTCATTTATAATTCATATATTTTATCTCTCATAGTATGTTATGACTTTGTAATACAATGTATTAGGAATTGGTCCTATAAGTAATGATATTTCATATTTTTAAATTACAAACATCATTCACTATTATTTTAGGAGTGGGATAGTAGGTTGTATTCATTTCATGATAATAATGATATAACTAGGGAAGCATCTTCAATCATCCATTATTGTTCTTACCTTTAGGAATCATGTTCTACATTCCCATGCCTTATAATTATGTAATTATGTCCACATTAGATTAATAAGATTTCTTATGTATAATAGGTTATTCTTTGGTGTAGTAAGAACCTTTGAGACCAAAATTACACTAGGAACTATTGAAACACTTTCAATGTGTTCATATTGAGTTATGATTAATCCTATTAAGGATATCTCTAGGGAAGTCCCCTTTGGGTCTGGCTAAGCCTAAAATGAAAGAGACATTACCAACTTTGAAAATTTGGTCCATTGTTTTACTACCTAATCATAATTTGTAGGTTTGTTTCTCTAAATTTGACACTAATGACACTCAAATAATGACCCAGATTTAGCGATTTGGAAACCTACAACTTTGTGCACCAACAAATATCTCATGAATTAAATTGATAAATGAACTCAATACATTAGTCAACCCAATTGGTATATTAACCAACTACTAATTTATTCCCTCTTTTGGCTTAAATTATTTATTTAATTTATCTCCTTCTCTAATTATTATCTAGTAATTGTAATATATGAAAAATGGAACCCTAAGTTTAATATGTGAAACCTAGGGTTAATTAGCTTCCTTTCTCAAAGGTACATTAAGAATGGAGATCAACAAGATGAATAGATTGACTATCAACCATGAAGGTGAGCCAATCAAACTTGGATCTCCTTTCATAGGGCCTTGAAAGTGGATTGGAAATGATTGACTTGATTGAACTATATTTCCTAATATGATAAATACATTATTATGGAAGTGTTGGAACTGTATAAATATGGTATTTTCATATGTTGGTTTCACTCATAAACTTCCAGATTTGGTCCTAATGTGTGCGTATTCCACTCATATTTTTCCATATCACCCCATTGAATTCATTGAGTCACGCATTTTATACATCATGGTCTATTTCGGCATGAGAATACCATTGTCTCCCCGACCCATTGTGTGTTTTCTGCTAACATGAGTCTGTGTTGCCTTTTGGCAAGACTCATTTGATGTCATAGCGATCAAAATTTTCTTGCAGGCGGCATTCGGCAGGACTTTGTCATTGTCTCGGTGATGGAGGAAAATCGTTTCAGTGAGAATGTTATATTCGGGCTAAGGTCTCAGCAAGTACTTCTTGTCTTACCCATCGATAAAAGAATGGGCATATCGGCAAAGAAAATCGTCTCCAAGGTAATGTCATAGCGAGTCTTGTGGGTCTCGCTGACATCATATGTGGGCTTCACTTAAGCCAGACATGGGTCTTCGGTAAAAGGTCATAGTGATGTGTATGTCTCACCGACGGAGCTTGAAGGAGTTTCTTTATAATGGCTTTCGGCGAGAGTTTTGTGTTGTCTTGGCGAACAGGTATAGGCTCGAGGGATTTCGGTATAACAATATAATCTACGTGACGTCTTGCCGAGGACTGGAATTTATAGCGACATACATGGGGTAGGTGGACCTTGTCGGCAGGATTTTTCTCTTGTCACAGTGACACTCAGGATGGATGGTGACTTTCGGTGAAACAGAGTAATCTACAAGAGGTCTTGCTAATTTTAGAATGTTACGACGATTGTGAACGAAATAAAGGAGGCGCATCGGTGAGAGATATCTTGGGTCACAGTGACACAAAGTGAATTGGGAGTTTTCAGTGTGACTAAATGAATTCCTTGAGACATCTCACCGACCATCTATTGTCTTAGTGAAGGCGAATGATGGGCACTCATCAGTGAGAAAAAACCTAATGTCACGGAAAAAGCGAATAATACAAAGAATAGAGGAACACGGGTGGGAGCGATTGACGATATATTTTCCTTCGACATACCTGCAAGGATGTCTTTGTGACTGCTCAGCGAATGATTAACGGACTCATACACTGTGTCTGACATGTAATTTTCTTCTGTGGCCGACATGAATGCCTGATTGTAACAGTTGGTCGATATGGATTCTGGCCGACTTGGATTTTGAAGTGTTGTATTTTCAAATGCTGGTGTATAAATATGCACCTCGATTGTAATTAGGATCATCAGATTTTAGATCAGATTTTAGATCATATACAGTAGATTAGGAATGGAAAAAGTAGAATAAAGTTCTCATTCGAGAGTATGTTGCATGTTTTCAAATGGCAATTTCAATGAAATTCAGCTGGTGTGGCAGTTTATTTTTGGCATCAATTATATGTTGAGTTTATTGAAAAGTATTGCTAAGTTGTCTCCAAATTGATTCTTTCTAGTTATTTAAATTGAAGTAACAAGTTTATTTCCAGTTTATCAGTGCACATTTGTTGTATCTGTGTGATTAATCTATTGGTTCTCTCAAGCAGAGATTAAATCCTTTTTGTTGATCACAGTAATCAGGGGGAATTCATCTGGATTATTAAAGTAGAGCTTAGTGGTCATAATCTTGCATGTTTATACAGGTTATAAACAGATCATATGCCTACAATTTTATTTTCTGCCAGAATAAGTTGCTCAATTATGTTTCATTTGACTCCGCATACCCAACAAGGCACTGGTCTATGCATTTCATCATTTGATTCATTCAGTTTCTTTACATTTGTTTATTAAGCATTCTAGGATTTAGATTAGAAGATTGTTGTTGCTATCTCGATCAAGTTTGATTTCATTTGTTCATTCTGATCTACCATGTGGACAAAGCATTTCAGAAGGATAATCATAAGTCAAGTCTACTTCATTCAGAAAGGTATACCCGCCTAGGTCTGGCAGCACCTGAAGAGTAGGAGGTTTAATTCATTTGACCTTGTCTGTTACCCTAAAGCGTATCAAGTGATTGGCAGCCTCTTGAGGCATTCTGCCTGCATTTTTGAGAGCTAACAGGAAGCATACAAACTAAAATAGTAAACTCCAGATAGATCTGAGAAATATTGGAGATTATGCACTTATTATGAAAAGTTGGATTTGGCATGTAGAGGAGGACATATATGCCTAGGTGCGTATGGGTCTTTGTAAGCCTTTCCAAAACTTAAAAACTTGATCTTGTAGCTCTCTATATGCTCTCTACTTCCTGTCCTACAAACCTTCAATCTTTGGATTAGTACTTGCAATAAATCTAAAAAAGAGATGGTTTGGGGTGGCTATATGGGGATTCCTTAGTAAAACCCATGTTTTGGTATTTAAACCTCCACAAATATTCAAATATTTAATAAAATATAATGTGTGAGCCCTAACCTTATGTGTGTATAAGGTTTTTATGAGCTAAAATGCAAAGAAACCCTACTCAAGTGTGTTAGAGAGAGATTCCTATATGAAAATGACAAGATCCAATTAGGGAGAAGTCAAACAACCTAAGTAAATATGAAATGAAATGATACCTTGATTTAGGCTACAAGAGGAATGAATATTGAAGATGAGAACACTAGGAAACAAGTCATTAGGTTGAAGGAACCAGCCAAATGCATCTCCCAAACCTAGAATCCATCATGCTCTTCTATTGGCATCAATCTTCAATCATGACATAAGACTTGATAAAAATCTGTAAATGAGCTTGAAAACCTACAAATTAAAGTTTGGTGGAATGATATCTTGATTCACTTTTCTTCTCTTACTACTTTCTAGTTTGAAATGGTGAAAAGACTAGGTATTTATAGGCATTTCTCTATTTTCCTGAAAATTAGATCCTAAAAGCTAACATTTAAAATTTGAATGTTAAAATGCCACCAACATATTAAAAGTTGGTCCTAGCTAAGAATGGGGACCCATACACCCATGGTAATATGGTTCTTGGCCCAAATTTTGAGGACAATGAGTGTTAAGATAAAAAATAACATTTGGTTACATTTATTCAATGATAGAAATATGTTGGAAAATGATAAAAAATGTACACACGTAAAATGTATCGATTGACATTGTGCATTTGATCCCGACTACTAACATCGTTTCATCCTGAATCATCCTTTGGTCTAACCATTTAATCAAATACCCCTATCTGATTAAATTCATCAATATTCCTCTATTAATTAAATAAACCAATTATCTAATTAAGTCACCTCTTCTTGATAATTAAATTAATCATCTTGATCTAATTATCCTATTTAATTAAATAAGTAATTTTATTTGATTAAATCTCTAAGGTCTATCTAT
This sequence comes from Sequoia sempervirens, assembly GCA_007258455.2. Lineage (NCBI taxonomy): Eukaryota > Viridiplantae > Streptophyta > Pinopsida > Cupressales > Cupressaceae > Sequoia > Sequoia sempervirens. The sequence continues at coordinate 239,361,488 of VDFB02000008.1, read as the reverse complement.
TAAATTAAATAAATTAAAACCTTATTTAGTTTAATCTAACAATCATCTCTTTTAATTAAATAAATCAAAATCTTTATTTAATTAATCTCTTATCACATTCCTCTCATATTTGATTTAAATAAATCCACAAACTTAAGTCAAATAGGTCGCATCACTTAATCTCTTCATTAAATTAATTAACTTAGATTAATTTAATCTCCTCTCATGTCCCATCCTCCATATTTTACCACTTGCACATGAAAATAGATTTAATTGATTTATTAAATCTCTATTTTCCTCAACAAGGCATCTTTTGGGAATATTCTCCAACTTTGAATTCAAAAATCCAAGTTGACATGTACATCCAACAAGGCATTACTCTCTCTTACATGTCCTTTGCCTTGAGCCAAGTGGCATTTAATGCATTCCTTCTTCCCTCTTGCATGTCATTTCAACAAATTCAAAATTCAAAAATAGGCATTTATTGGCACAATCCTAAAAACTTGCACATCCTCCATCCATTCATAGGTTGACAAGTGGCATCTTGCCATTGGATGAATGTTAGTCCCACATTTATCTATTTTGGACATTCATCCTTCAATCTCATCTATAAATAAGAGGCTAATCTCCTCATTTCATCATCCACAATTTATGCAAACTTACTATGCTCAAATATTTAGCAAAATCCATCAATTATCATTGAATCTTAGCTAGGTTATGCAGATTTTTAGCTTGGAGCACTCACCATCCTTCATCAAAGTGGATCATTCATCAACAGACATCAATCTTGCATCATAGGAATTGGGAAAGGGCCAATTTTCACATCAAATTGGCACCAATTCCCCCATGGGATCATGAGTTTGCTAGTTTAATTAGGATTCAATCTCTATTTTGTTGTTTTCATTGTGTTCTTCATCTCTTTTCCTAATTTAAGCTTTGTGAATGGATTTCATGGGGAATCCTTGTTCTTGCTTGCATTCTCTAATCTAATGTGTTTGTTCTTATTGTTTTGGAGGTATTGAGATTGGGGTTCTCACATTTGACGCTAGAAGGAGGGCAATCTGAACATTCAATCACATTTTTTTTATCAAATTCACACATTTTTCTTTGTTTATAGGTTCAACGTCGCTATACAGGACCACTGGAAATTCAAACTGCGACGATGAAGTCTTCCTGCCCAAGATTTTGAATTTCAAACCGCCCTGCTTGACCAATCTGACCCATGGGAATTTTCAAAAAAATCAAACAGTGACGCTAGCGAAAAGAGCGACACATTTGAGCTCACTGGTCCAGGTACAAACCACCGCTGACTGGTAAGCGGTGCTATACATCACTACTGGAGAAATCAAATTGTGACACAATCACGGGTTGCGTCGTTGATAGGGAGTAAAAAGTTGAAATTTCATTTTAGCATGTGCCTTTTGTCAAATGATAAGTTTATCTTCTGTTTTCTTCTTTTTAACCTCTATGTTTTGTAGAACCTGACTGGTTTTCTTTCTTGTAGGTTGGATCAATTAAAAACAAAAGAAAGAGAAGCATGATGATGGTATTTCACAAAATCAAAGTGTTTTTAAAAACTTTAGTGTTTGTTTAACACTCTTCGGAAACTAATTTCGTTTGGGCTTTTAAAAGAACCTTTTCAAAATTTTGCAAAGGCTTAAAATGAACATTAGGACTACAACTTACTAGAGTTTGTTTTTTGGTTAGGAATTGAACAAAAAGACTCTCATTTGTCCTTTGGTGCTTTAAAAAGAACTTACAATTACTTTGTGGCTCTAAAAAGAACAAGTGCAACTTTGTCTTCGTGATGACTTACTTAAACTAACTTCATTGAAAAAGGACATATGCTCTTCTCTCATTATTTATAGTGATCTTGAGAATCAAAAGGCCTTCTTTTGTGATTTTAGGTTGAGATAAAGCAATCACCTCCACACTTCATTTTGGGTTTAAAATTGAACAAAACATTGTGCGAGTGTGAGTAGAGCATTATTGTGTACATTCTCTCTCTTTGTGTTGCAAACAAAGCTTGTTCAAGTTACAAATATTTTCTTTACTCGCTTTTGTTTATCTTAGAGGGCCCGCCTTGGGGAAAAAGTACTCACCCAAGGGAACGACTCAACCGATAACACTCTAAAGACAAGAGTATTTCCAATCAGGATATAAATGTGGGTATTGGAATAAACGCCAATATCACGCGGTTGGCTCTGACGAGATGGATCTGAAAAGGGACTCTCACCGTATGGGTCAATCTCACGAAAAAAAAGTCCTAATTAAAACCCATGTTTTAGAATTGCCAAAATCCTTGATCTATTTGTTGGTGCAAGAATGGTCGTTCTTAAGCCGCCCCACACTTTTACGGTCTTTTAGTAGAAATGGAAAGCATGCCATGGGAGTTTCATGGGTGTTGATGTTTGGCTGCCCCGAATGACTTTAATGAGCCATGGAGGGGAGCCATGGGGTCAAGCATCTAACCATTCGCTAAAGATAAGCATAGCTAGACTTGTCCAAGTGGGGACTCAACAAATATTGTCTTCCATATCCATAGGATTGTACTTATTCCTGGTTACAAAATGCTTTGCTTGTTTGAAAACATCTTGGAAACAAACACTTAAACTTCATCATCAAAATTTCAAACCCTTTAGGAGACAAATGCAATTGACTCAATTCATGTGTTATTGCTTTCCCTTGGGATTCTATCCTTAGAGGTTTCTAAACACTTGGATTACCTCTCAATTTGTCTACTAAAGTTAAACAATAGGTAACCCTTGCCTTGAATTCATCAAATTTCCACATAAAATACTTTGTCAGATTCGAAGAAATTAAGACATTGGACATCTAGTTTGGAAACCTAATCAAAGAAAGTGTTTGTGGTAAAATAAATTCACTAAGCAAAGATAACAAAATGAACTCTCACATGTGTTGAACCTCACAATTTTCAAGAAGTCAAATCCCAAAACGAAATTCCTTGATTCAAAATCCAGAAATGTATGCTCAAAATTGAACCACTTCTTGGTTATAAAGGTCTATAGAAGCATTGCATGTTCTTCAAATACCGAGGTTTAGGTAAACAAAGTTTCTTTTTTAGGTTCATCTTAGGATCAAAATAAATCAAAATATTTTTTCTCATCCATCCTTCAAACATCAAACCAAAGATCATCTCACCATCACCTTTTGACAAATCTTGAAATTATCCTTCATGCTATGCTTTTTGGAAAAAATCCAAATCATCAAATCCTTGAGACAAAATCCTTGAAATCTTTATCAAATCATCTTTGGCTAGGTATGTGTAGATGCATCCTTTTGCATATACTTAGTCAAAGCTATCAAACCATCTTGTTTAGCTAGGTATATGTAGATGCATCCTTCTTCATATACTTGGTTAAATTATCAACTTGTTTGAATAGGTGCGAGTAGATGCATCCATCTCCCTACACATATTCAAATTGTCATCCTTTGAGCAAATCTACCCCTTAGATAATCATCCAACATCTTAGGGTCTATTTGATCAATCAAAGCATACCAAAGTCAATCAAATCAAGGACAATCCAAAGAATCTAAAATACAAAACATATCTGAAAGTCCTAAAAGTCTAGCATCCCCCTCAAGATTTATCAAAAGACCAAAACATCCACATCATCCATCTCTTGCATCATCATCGTATCACCTTTTGATCCTCAAGATATCCTAAAATTTTATCTTTTGTGCATAAAGTAAAGATCAATCCAAAGAATAAGAGATTCATCTCTCATATTCTTGAAAATTGATCCTTGTTTTATGGTTCAAACTAGATCTCAATACAAGAAGAACATGAAATCTGACAAAGAAACACTTGCTTCAAGTGACCTAAGCCAAACGAACGTCGAAATGAATCTAGTCAAATCAAGCAATCCTTTGACTATCTCATCATCACAAAACCCACAAGAGGAAATCCAAGGAGAAGATCTTACCTTTGGGATGTCGCATGAAAAAATAACCGAAATGCTCCAAAATTCAGAAAACCATAAGATCATCAACATCATGATGAGGCTTAGCCCTTCACTATACATGCTTGAACTAGCAAAGTAAGGGGCCAAATTACCTTTTGATTTCGACATGAGCTCTATCATGGAACCATCTTTGAAGGTAATGCCCCTAATTTCATCCACACTCCCCATCTCACCTACACCCCCATCCCAAAGCATCACTCAAAACATTCCGCAAATCACAACATCTTTTGCTCCAACTCAACCCAATGTTAATAAGAGAAATGCATTTCTCAATGCTTTTCAAACACACCCCCTTGTTAATAATCAAGACTTGGATGCAAATACCATTTTGGAACAAAACATACCCCAAAATCCATTACATAAGTATGTTCCTCTCACTTTCCATAATCCTAATGACCCATCATCATCATCCTTCCATGCAACACCTCAAACTTCTCTCCTCACAAATTTGCAAGAGGAAGGTGACATGTTCGGACCTGGGGGCATTTTCGACACCACAACATTTTCTCAAGAAGTCACACCCCTCACATTTTCACCCCTTCCACCATTATCACCATTATCCACACTGTTACTTGGCTTGGGGCTTCCACCTTTACCAAATATCAATCAAACCAACATTCCAAACACCAATCAAAACATCACGCCAAACTCCCAAAACTTGTCATCGATATCACAACAATAGATGACAACTACATAAGCTATAGCGACATCATCAACCACCCCCATAACATCTCAAAGCATGGTCTCTCAAGGACCAATCACATCAATAGCACCATTCACCACTCAAACCACCAACACAACAACACCATTCACCACTCAAACCACCAACACAACATCACCGCTCACCACCACCACCCCCACCACCACCAAACTTCAATTTATCAAGCCAATACAACATGGCATTACAAGCCGCTCACCAAGCTGCTTATCAAAAGGAATTCATGCAAGTGAAAAAGCAAAAAGCTACACAAATAGCTACCCAAGAAGCCACACAAGCAGCACAAAATGCTCAAGCCGCCCAAATTGTACAACAAGCACAATAGGTCACACAAGCCCAAGCCTTATTGCAACAACAACAAGTTGTTCAAGCATCCCAAGCCACATTACAAGCAAAAAAAGCTTCCCAAGCCAAAATTCTATTGCAACCAGTGGCACAAGCCCAAACCCAAGCTCAAGCACAAGCCCAAGCACAAGCACAACTTCTTGCACAAAAACAAGCAGCACAACTGCAAGCATTTCAACAAGCAATAAAACAATATCAAGAGTAGCAAGAAGCAGGCCAATTAGCATCCCAACAACAAGTGTTGTTGGAACAACAAGCACAACAACAAGAAATCCAAGCACAACATCAAGCACAACAATAGGCAATCTTAGCGCAGCAACAACAAGAACAACAACAAGCATTCTTTATACAGGAGCAAGTGCAAGCATACCTAGCTCGGCAGAATGTGCAAATACCATCAAATAACACACCAACCAACCCACCCATCCAACCCACAATCGAAACACCCCAGAACACCTTCATCCCACCCCCTGATCTGCAAAATGACGTAACAACACAAATCAGGTTGCTCTCGCAACAAGTGTTTGATCTTCAATTAGGGTGAACCATAAAAATACCAAGCAACTTGTGTCCCTATCCATTTGACAGGAGCCTAGTGATGAAACCATTCCCCAAGGGATTTGAGATCCCAAAATTTGAAAAATATCATGGGACGGGAAACCCTGAAGATCACATCAAGTAATTCCATGTTCATTGCATGGAAGTTGCATACAACGATACATATCCGATGCGGCTATTCCCTAGGAGTTTGGCTAGCCATGCCATGGAATGGTTCTCTTGCCTACCAACAGGAATCAAAACATTCCAAGAAATTATAGACGCATTCATTAAAAAATATGCATGCAATATTGCAATGGATGTTAGTCTAGAAGAACTCTCAACTCTGAAACAAGGAAAGAATGAATCATTCACTTCATTCCTACAATGATGGTGATCCAAGGCCAATTGGAGCAAGTGGACCATGCCCAAGGAACAACAAGTTTTCACCATTATATCCAACCTTGATGGCCTCTTGGCATTTCATCTCAAGGTACAAGGGACCACCACATATGACCAGTTGATCCCCAAGGCGCTAAGCATCGAACGAGCCCTTATGACACAACCCGTGGGATCAACTTCATACCCCAAACAACAAAACAACCGCCCACCCGCCAATTACAATGATAAACCTCACATGTGGGCAAGGAACAAAAATGTTACTAATGATGGTGTTGTCGACACCAAAATACACCCACACCACAAATCCAAATCCAACGCCAAAATAATCATCAGACAATACAACAACTGAACAACAATCCAACAATTAACAATCTCAATGATCAAAGGGAACCACCCCAATGGAACAAGAATTATCCCAAGAGAAAGTACACCGCTCTGGGGGAACCACTAGAAGTCATCATGAAGACGCTGATAAATGAAAAACTCATCAAAGCTCCCACCTATGAGAATTACCAAGAACCGGATGTGAAACCTCCTTGGTATAATGAGAATCAACTTTGTGACTTCTATAAAATCAAAGGGCATACCACGAATAGTTGTATGAGGCTAAAAAACATAATTCAAGATCTCATCGATCAAAGAATTATAAACGTGGAACAACCTACAAGAAACCAAGACCCTAAGATATACATGAAGCTGATGCCTACCATGGCAATAAAGGGAATAATAAAAGCACCGATAAGGGGAAAGGCACCCACACAAATGTGAATCATGTGTATGAAATTTTTTTCACCTCCCTAGATGAATACTGCACAGTCATCACCATCAAAGGCACACATGCCGATTGTGGAGTCACCACAAGAGGCGGCAAAGTTACAATCGCAGGATCATCCTAGCCAAATAGAGTCCCCACATCTAGATTTGTCCCTAATGGATATAACATCCTTGCTCAGCTCAAAATAATGCCTTCACAAATCTCCATCATGGAGTTGCTAAAAATCTCATCTTCCCATAGGAAAATCCTTGAGGAAGTGCTAGCTTCATCCACTGTCCCCGCAGATCTTGATGCGGAACAATTCCAAGCTATGGTCAGAAATATCATTACACCAAATCTCCTCACATTCTCTGACCAGAATTTACCCACTCAACCATCTCACAACTGTGCACTCCACTTAGAAGTCATAGTACAAAAAATAAAAGTCAAAAGGATCTTGGTGGATGGAGGTGCGGGCTTGAATATTTGTTCTCTCAAGCTCATCAAACAATTGAAAATCTCAGAGGATTCTATCGAAAAAGGAAAGGGTATCACAATAAGAGCATATGATGATCAAGAAAGAGTGTCCCAGGGCACAATCAAACTCCCTATTCAATTAGGTTCGGCTATCATGGAAACCACTTGTTAGGTCTTAGATCTCGACTTGTCGTATAACATCCTCCTAGGACGTCCATGGATTCATGCAATGAAGTCAGTAGCGTCAACTTTCCATCAATGTGTTAAATTCACACATGAGGGACAAGAAGTTACCATCCATGAAGATCCCAAACCCTTCTCCTATTGCAAAATCCTTGAAGCAAAGTACTATAAAATCCCCCAAGTACAAAAAAATGGTGAGGACCCATCTACACCATACATTGATCCCGCCACTCTCGCATCCACTTATGTGACAGAGACACCCGCCACTCCCGCCATCCCTACCATTTCTGACATTAAGGTCATCATCCAAGATAACGGTTGTGTAAACTACACGATCCCTAAAAATGCTTTTGTGGTAGGAGAGTTACCACAATCTCCTAGATCACAGGGACGTCTGCAAATAAATGAAGCCTCCACATCTCAAACATCTCCTGAAGACTATCCCAACTTTACAAGTTAGGGAGATCTTGGCCAAGAAGTTATTGAGGTGGATCCATCTCATATGCTATATCAAGATGAAAGAACAGTAGCTGATTTACCAATGGATGATAGAAGCAAGGGTCTACAAATGATGCTCGCAATGGGCTATGACAGAAACCAAAGACTTGGGAGAAACAAAAATGGGCTTCTAATACCTATCATTCTAGAGACACGAGTGATAACAAATATTGGCCTTGGATGTACCCCTCTGGGTATAACCATATGTGGTCGAAGTCCTTCAATTAGAAGGGTTAATAATCCTCCTCAGCCAACCGCTGTAGAACTACGCTTACCAATATCTACAAGTCGCGTCATAGATAACTTCACATTTGATATAACCGACATGTGTAGTAGTAGTGATGACGAGGATACCATGACCAACTTACCTAGGCTATTTGAGGATACCACTCTTTTCATGATTAGCACCCTATCTTTTGAGTCAGACCACCAAAATCATGAGATCCGCCTAGTATACCCCCAACTCATCGACTATGACTAACAAGGAGCACCAATTCTTGATACATTTGAAAATGATGAGGCACTCTTGGAATTCATGGGACTATGGGATAACATTCCATGTGGGGATCACAAAGCAGGGTTCATAATCGAGCTAGATACACATGCCTATTATGGGGAAACAATTGAATCCCTTAGTTGCAAAAGTGAAAAATTAAGAATAATATCCAAGTCCTTGAGTGAAAACCACACTGTGGCACTCTCCGACCAAAAAAAAGTAAAAAGAAAGGACGCATCCAACGATGAAAACCTCTCTGAGGCACTCAAGGATGGGGGATTCAATCTTCCTTCTAGAGCTATTCATCAAGAAAAATTAGTAGTTTTGGCAAAAAAGTGCAATCCGGTCAATCTAGGAACAGAGGAAACCCCACACATCACATTCTATGCGGATTTATTACTATCAGAGGAACAAGAGCTCTTAGCAGTCTTCCTAAGAGAAAGACAGATAAACTTTGCATGGAGCTATGCCGACATACCAGGACTTGATCCAGAGATCGTGGTTCACCACTTAATAGTATATCCAGAAGCAAAGCATGTTAAACAAAAACTTTGAAAAATGCACCCTCAAATCGCTTTATTAGTCAAAATGGAGCTAAAAAAGCTATTAGATGCGGAATTCATCCGACCGATAGATTATCCAGAATGGGTAGCAAACTTGGTACCTGTCTCAAAACCCAATGGGGGCATCAGAATCTACACAAACTTTAGAGACTTGAATAAGGAATGTCCAAAAGATGAATTCTCACTTTCAAACATTAACATGATAGTAGACATGACAGCTGGACATGAGATGCTATCACTAATGGATGGATTCTCAGGATACAATCAAATCATGATAGCTAAAGAGGACCAACATAAAACAACTTTCACTTGTCCATGGGGGACTTAGTGTTGGAATATGATGCCATTCGTCTTAAAGAATGCAAGGGCAACATACCAAAGGGCCATGACATTGATATTCCATGACATGATTCATAAGATGGTCGAAGATTATGTTGATGACATTCTAGCCAAGTCCAGAAAGAGAAAATATCACATAGCAACCTTAAGTGCCATTTTTGACAGGCTGGAAGAGTACAAGGTCAGATTAAGCCCAAAGAAGTGCATCTTCGACCTACAATCAGGAAAATTTCTAGGATACATAGTTTCAATGAGAGGTATCGAGGTAGATCCAAAAAAGGTAAAAGTAATCCTTGAAATGGAGGCACCAAAAATATTAAAGCAATTGAGGGGTCTCCAAGGCAGGCTCCAATCCATTCGAAGATTCATAGCACAGTTGGCGGACAAACATAACCCATACTCTCACCTACTCCAAGAGGGAGTAGCATACAAATGGGATACCAAGTGTGAAGAGGCATTCAAAAAAATCAAAGAATATCTACTGACACCACTAATCTTAATGCCACCAATTCCAAGAAAACCATTAATTCTCTACGTAAAAGCAACAACAACAACCCTTGGAGCTCTCCTAGCTCAACATGACGAAAATGGAACATAAAGGGCTATCTATTACATCAGTAGGAAAATGGTTGGGCATGAGCTAAAATACTCATTCATCAAGAAAGCATGCCTAGAAGTAGTGTTTTCATCACAAAAATTCAGACATTACATGTTGGCACACAAAAGAAAACTCATCACCAAAATTGACCCCCTCAAGTACTTATTGTCAAAAGTAATGCTCACTGGAAGAATGGCCAAATGGGTAATGATACTATCAGAATATGACATTGAGTATGTGGAGCAGAAAGCAATCAAATGCCAAGTCATCGCAGATCAACTTGTAGAAGGACCAATCTATTCAGAGAATCCTCTCGTCTCAGAGTTTCCAAATGAATCTATTTTTAATCTCAACGCAGCTAACCATTGGAAACTATACTTCGATGGCTCATACACGCAGCATGGATTAGGAGCCGATGTCTTCTTTATCACCCCATAAGGGGATTGCATACCAAGGTCCTACAAACTGGCATTTCCCTACACCAATAACATTGTAGAATACGAGGCTTTAACCATAGGTCTCAGAATAGCAGTACAGTGGAACATTATAGCTCTCAGAGTATATGGAGACTCCCAATTGATAATAAATCAAGTGAATGATGAATACCAGACTAAGGATGACAAGCTCACTCCATACAAGAAATTGGTGGAGACCCTCAAAGAATCTTTCATCGAAATTACATTTGAGTAGATTCCTAGAGCCAATAACAGAGCAGCAGACATCATGGCAACAATTGGAACCTTACTGGATATCCCCCACAACGTTCCAAAATATGAATTCTTGATAGAGCAGCTTCTCGTGCCCGCATTCGAGGTACCAGAATGATAATTTTTGTGCGAAAAAATTGGTCCCAGTGACCCTTGGTACCATGACATTTACACATACCTTCGAATAGGAGTCATACCTACTAACCTACCCTCAAACCTAAAACGAACCTTTGTAAAAAAGGCATCCCAATTTTTCATCCTAGGAGATACCCTATATCGTAGAAGCATAAAAGGAACTTATTGCGCTACTTAAACGTTGAGGAGGCATTAACCACTCTAACTGAAGTACATAATGGTATATGTGGTTCACACTTGAGTGGAATGACCATAGCCAAGAAACTACTGAGGATGGGGTATTATTGGCCCATAATGGAAAGAGAAGCACATGACTATGCCAGAAGGTGTCTACAATGTCAATAGCATGGGGACCTCATCCATGCTCCAACTCAAGAGCTTCATCCTATCATCACACCATGGCCCTTTTTGCAATGGGGAATTGATCTCATTGTAAAAACCATGCCCACTTCATCTAACGGCCACAAATTCATCATAACCACAACGAAGTACTTTACTAAGTGGGTGGAAGCCATACCCATGACGTATATAACTGGGAAGCAGATTTCAAAGTTCATCCTGAACTATCTCATTTTCCGCTATGGTGTTTCACAATCCATTATCTCAGATAATGGGACACCATTTAAGAATCAGGAGGTCCGTGACTTATGTGAAAAATTCAAAATCCAACATCACTTCTCCACCCCATACTATCCCCAAGGCAATGGCCAAGTAGAAGCTACAAACAAGACTATTTTGAAAATCCTCAAGAAAATAGTCAATGATGTAGGTCATGATTGGAATTTACAACTTAATCCCACCCTCTGGGCCTATCGAACCAGTATGCACACACCCACTGGTGCCACCCCTTTCTCCCTGGTCTACGGATTAAAAGCAGTACTCCCCATTGAGATTGAGCTCCCATCACTCAGGATATCACTGCAAAACCTCATCACAGATGAAGAGTACCGAGTATCAAGATTCAATGAGCTAGAGCTACTGGATGAGCGACGTAAAGATGCTTTGAATCATTTGCAAGTCATTCAGAAAAGACTCAAAAGGAACTATAACAAGAAAATCAGAAGCAGGACTTTCCAAATCGGAGAATTGGTATTAAAGGAGAATCAGAAGAATATACCAAATCCAAGCAACAAAGGAAAATTTGAACCCAATTGGTTGGGACCATTCGTTATCACAACAAGTTATAAGTCAAGGGCATATCAGTTATCAACACCCGAAGGGGAACCTCTGCAAGATCCCATGAATAGCTCTCATCTCAAAAAAATTTATGCCTAAATCTTTCAAGGTATAGAACCAAAAATCCAAAAAATCAGAAAATGTCCTTAAAAAATGGTTACTTCGAAAACTTGGCAAATAGGCATCTTGGTGACAACAAAAAAATCAAAAAAAAAATCAAAAAAAGGATCAAAAAATAGTAAAGAGAAAAATCGTCCTCTAGTGAAAACCACTTCGCTGGCACTTTGGACAAGTACCTTGGTGAAAACCTGGAAAATAGGTGCCTTGTGTAAATAAGCACTTTCCATCCACCAGGATCTTTATGGCTTGTTCTGCATTATCCATCCATTACGCTTCCATCATCCATCGCACATCCACCTGCATCTGCACCATAGCTTGGTCTTGTGTTTGTATCATGATCCCTCTTAGTACTACTCGGCCCATCCTCAAGATCAGTGTGTCCTACCTTTATCGGAGTAGTCTATTGCTTCATGTTTGGGGCATGTTCTCATTGGATCAGATTCGTGTATATCCTTAAAATCCTAAAACATTAGAAAATCCAAAAACATCAAAACATATCAAAATCCCAAAAACAAGTCAAAAAGTTAGTCAAAAAAAGTCAAAAACAAAGTCGTCTAGTCAAACCACAGGTCTCTGAGCCTTGAAAATAGGCAAGGTTGATCTTTGATCATCCCCCAAGACACTTAGCTGAGTCCTTTAGGCGTCTGTCATAATAAACTGACATCTCATCATGTATATCATCATCTCTAAATCGGTCAAGTTGTTAGTCGAACTACGTGGTCTTTGCATGTTTACTGTAGGAAAGGCTAATCTGTTGATCAGCCCCTAAGGCCCCTAGGATAGGTCTTTAGGTTAGTCTCTTGGTCAAAATCTTGGAAAACCCCAAAACATTGGAAAATTGGAAAATCAAAACATTTGAAAATCTCCAAAAATACCAAAAATAGCCTCAAAACATTGCAAAAAACTCCAAAAACATCCAAATATTTGAAAAAATCCATCCATCTCATATGGCTTGCACCCACAATAACATCACTCATAATAAACGATCGTCATCCTCAATCTTTGGTAAGATAATCAGAAACAAGTCTAGCCGGTCAAAAGTAAAAACTCAAAACGTCAAGTCTTAGGTCTAAGTCAGTACATAAACAAGTTGGTCAAACTCTTTGTGTCGATAACCCATCATCCAATTGGTCCCATATCAATCATCTGAAATAATTCTTAGGATAAACGGAATGGCATGCCGCCATCCACTAACATGTCCTAGGATGTATCCTTCCTACAATGGGCATTATCTTTTGGCAATAGTTTCGGTTCTTATCCTTAAAAACACATCCCCTTTTGGTTAGCGGTATTGAAGAACATCAGCTTGTTTGTTTACTTTATCTTTATCTTTTGACTTATCTTATTGCGCTCATTCCAAGGACTTCTCGATGATATCAAAACAAAGGATTTAGAGAAATAGGAATGGGGAAACGATCATTATCTTTTGTCTATTGTGCTAGTTGGACATTCTTGTAATATAACTTGGAGAATACTTTCTTTGTTAGGTATGTTTGGAGGCAATTTTGTGTAGCTTGTTGACTATTGCATTGATAGGTTGTACCTTTCCGTGTTTTGGTCCGAGGTGTTTTAAACTTCTAAGATCCATCCTAGCAAGGTTTTCGTATGTCAGGTGTGAACAAGGATACTCCTATCTGTTTGTCAAGTCAAAGTCCATCACACTAGGTACAATGTCATCCTGGTTTTCTATACCTTGATGCATCATACCACATGTGTCATCAAACATAAGAAAATTGGCCCTTTGAAAATCCCAACTCCTCGGTAAGTAATCATCATCATTTTGCATATTCATCATCTTGTGTCTTGTTGAAATGACTTCTTCTCTTTCATTTCTTCTTGCTCATCACACTAACAAGGTACTATGAAAGTTGATCATCATCATCATCATCGTCGTCATCGATCCCGCATCCACAAATCATTAGCATATTGCATAAACATATCATATAGGAAACACATGCATTGCATTTCTATCACCATATAAACATGTTATTATAAGCATTTTTCATAGATAAGCACGTCCATTTTTATTGCATTCCATCCATTTTTTTTGACCACATTGCATTCATCACATCAATCATTGCACAACATTCATGTGCATGGACATTTCATAACCATTTCACATTACCACCTACTGCATAATCATACATAATAAGTACATAATCATTATAGATAATCCATTGCATACATACTCGCACACATTACATTCATTTTACATTAAGCATCATCATACCACTTTGCATTAACATATCATTTCATGTATCGCATTGCATCACAGTAAATGCATCAGATACATTACATACATTTAACATGTTTAGGATAATATTTTTTATTCTAAGCATCTTAAAACCATCTCATTTGCATCATCATATAAAACATGACCATTGCATTCACATTGCATTATATCGTCCACTAATAATCCATGTCATCTCATAAATAGCATCACAATCACTTTTTGCATTTCATTACATAAATCATTCCACATCAGCATAAATAGAAACATAAAAATCCATTACATGCAAAGCGTACATCCATTCATAATCATTTCATTTTATAAGCATAATTCACACATCATTTCGCGTATACACCATAGATCATTTCCATATCATTTTTCATATTGCATATTACATATCATATCATTTCAAATCATCATATAGACTGCAGCATTATTACACATCACATAAATACATCTGTATAATCATAAAGTCAACAACATAATATAGATCTGTTAGGTCATAATCATTACATAATGCATATATCATCAGAAATAAATGCATCCATTAATACATCATATAACACCATAACATCATTGCAATAGCATATAGAAATAGAATCATCCATCCATGCATAAATAAATGATACACATCACATCACATCAAAATCATCATCTCATATATATATCATCATCAAATAACTATCATAGTACAAAATAATCGGATTACTGTACATGTGTGTCAATAAGTACAAAAAGGCCCATCAGGCTATCAAAAAGGAGCCCATAAGGCACAAATCATCTCAATCAAAAGGAGGCCTAACCCTCCTGTTTGTTGCCCTCGCCTCTATCACCGTGACCCTCTACTAGTTTGAAACTAGTCCGTTGCGAGTACTCTGAGACCCGTTCTGCTCTGGGTACGGCCTCATGCTAATGCATATGGTAATACTCGGCCTCTCCGACGGCCTCCCTATAGGACCGAATGGAAACTGTACCCTGAGAGGAGGAGTTTTCCATGCTCTCCAACTGTTGTCTCCGGCCTAGCTCTGTGGCCACCTGTAACTCTGCGACCTGTCTCTGTAGTATGGCCTAATCCCTCTCGGCCCTGATCTGATCTCTCTCAGTCCGCGCCTAATCTCTCTCCCCTGTCAAAGTCTGCACCTAGGCCTTTAGTTGTGCAATCAATGTATCTCGGGGATCCACCTGCCCTGTTGGCTTCCCTGTTGGTTGTACTCGTGGAGGCTGTACCTAAGGCTGATCCTCACCCCCAACCTATGGTGGTGCACCTGTCGACACCTGTTGTTGATCCTGCATCTGCACGTCAGCCTAAACTAGCTAAACTGGGGGCTCGGCCGGCTGGTCCTGTCGTGCACCATCCCTCCATCCTCGCCCTCCCCCTCTACCTCTCACCCTCTGTCGATCGGGGACTGCTTCGGGAACTATCAAACGAAGGGGAGGCTAAAACCAATCCCTATATTCCTATGTCATGCCTGGATCCACAGGCCCCTAATCATAAGCCCATGGTCGAGCCACCAAGAGTCTAAAATTGTCCACGACATCTGAGGAAAGAATATACTACCCCCATGAAACCTGTGCCTTGGTGCGGGAAAATATGGCCACATAATCGTCGTCTGGCCGATCTTGAGGCTCACCGAACTGATGCCCTGATCTATTTAGGATCTAGGACTAATTGCTTTTACAGAATGCGTAACGTAAAAGATCAATTATTACAACGATTATCATAAATGATTACATAATTAAATGCTCAAATGAATAAATGAACATAACATAAAATAAATGCCAAATAATGAACTGAGAAAGAAAAGAGAGAAGAAATAGAGAGACAAAACCACAATTGATAACGGAGTTCGTCCCTAAGGACTACGTCTCCGGGTCCCTCTCCAATGGAGGACCGATCCGATTAGCTCCAAAATCAGTTACAATGGCTTCAAGACTATCTCCTTCAAGCACAGCAGCATGACATTACTCTGATGTGCAGAAACGTCTTCAAATCTCCTGAGCATTCTCTCGCTATCTCACCACCTGGACTTCGGAAATCAAAGCCTACCCCACTCCTTTTATACAAGAAATTTGCCTAATATGGCTTAACCACTTAATTAATTACATAATCTCCCTCTATCAGTTCGTATCATCCTCTGATAGCCACATTTAGTTTGTTGGTTTTAATGGTTGGAGGTGGTTTTACATTTTTGTGGCTAAAAATCCATTTGTTAAGGTTCGGTCTATATTATTACAATAAAATGAACCGCTGCCACTATATCTTTAAACAGTCTTCGTGGCGCAGCGGTGAGAATACCTTTTGTTAGCCCGTGGGTCGGCGGTTCCAACCCCGCCGACCATGCTTTGCCTCCCATACCGACGATTTAAAACAACAAAATCAATGCCTCTCCATACATAATTAGAACGCCTCCGTGGGCGCAGCGGTGGAGCACGCGGCCGTTTCGCCGATGGTTACGGGTTCAAACCCGACCAACATTTTTAGCAAAACTGTTCAACAAACACGCAGGCCAAAGACTGGACACGTGTCTCGATCCCATTCGATGACTTCCGCTGACGAGGATAACCGTACTGCCGAGTCGGTGCCACGTGTCAAACCCCTATTCGATGAAATTGCTGACTCAGCCATCCACGTGTCGTGCTCTAACTCGCCGGAATCTGCCACGTATGCTGCCACGTCGGAGTATGGAGAGACACGTCACCTGTACGGACGGACACATGTCAGCCAATGATTGGTCCGTACAGATGACTCATATGCCATGTGTCTCGCTGGAATTCGACCATGTGGAATCCGTACAGTACGGACAATCTGCTGACGTCATCATCTGTACCCTCAAGTTGACTGAAGTTTGACTGCTTGTAACTCGAGCATACGACGTCGGATTTTGACGAAACGAACGCCGTCGGAATCATCTCGATGAGTTCTTCGCGATGACGCTACTTCCATCAATTTTTGAGATGATTATTTTTTTGCCTTCTGGACGCCCCTGAAGCCAGTTTGACTGGAAGTTTGACTGGCCGTAACTTGCACAAACGGAGTCCTTTTCGACCTGTTCAAGTTGCGTTGGAATCAGGACATCATTCTCTTTTTGATGAAGCTAAAATCGAGCATTGGGAACACTTCAATTTTCACTAAAAAATTATCCCCCGGATCGCCTCCCCACTGGAGAGCTTTAGGACCTCTGAAAGCTTGATTACTTGGAAAGTAAGTGAGGGTAAAGTTCCCTCACTTTACCAATCTCCATCCATCTTGCTTTGCTTGGATGCATCCCCTTCAGGCCCACTCTGAGGTACTCAACATTTCCTCTTCGTGAAGTTCTGACATTCCTGTCGAGAATAACATCTTCTGGCAACTCTGACATGTACTTTGGTGAAAGGTCATCAACTGATGGAACCTGAATGTATGTGACCTCATCTAAGATCATTGGAGGCTCATATAGTTTCAAATTCTCAACATTGACAACCGAGTAAATATGCATGTATGGAGGAAGATTGAGGCGGAAGGCATTAGTACCAATCTTCTCAAGGATCTCAAATGGATCATATCTAATTGGCTTAAGCTTTTTACCTTCACCTTGCATCCTTTCCTTGCTGATATGTAACCAAACTCTATCTCCAACCTGAAAATGATGATCAGTGCGATGCTTGTCATGGCGAACCTTGTATTTTGCTTGGCTCTGTTCCAACCGTGCTTCCAGTGCCTGATGAATTGCTTGGAATTTCTGGATGAACTTCAAAGCCTTCTCTGCATCATGGCGTCCATCTTCAACATCATCTTTCCCAAAAGCAAAATCCATCGGTGTCTTGGGCACATAACCAAAACATGTCTCAAAAGGAGACCTTTTAGTAGAAGAGTGTGCTGCATGGTTGTAGGCATGTTGCACATAATGAAGATTCTCATCCCACAACTTAGGATGCTTACTGCAGTAACCTCTGAGTAGATGCACAACTGTCCTATTTACAACCTATGTCTGTCCGTCAGTCTGCAGATGGAAGGCTGTACTCTTCTTCAGTTTGGTGTCCATGAGTCCCCACAAAGTTGACCAAAATTCCCCCAAGAATCGAGAATCTCGATCCGATACAATAGAAGTAGGTAACCCAAAATGAACCCATACAAATTGAAAGTACATATGAGCTGTCAGTTCAGCAGTGACTTGCTTTTTACATGGCATCAAAATACACATCTTGCTAAACCGATCAACTACTACATACAAATAATCATGTCCCTTCCTAGACATAGGTAATCCCCCAACAAAGTCCATTGACACACTTTCCCATGGACGAGAAGGTACAGGTAGAGGTGTGTACAAACCCAACTTCCTGTTACTAGGCTTACTAGTTGTACACATAACTCAACCTCTAATATACTTAGTTACAGTTTCTTGCATACGAGGCCAATAACAATATTTCTGCAGCTGAGTCAATGTTTTGTTTACCCCAAAGTGTCCTACAATCAATGAGGTATGTGCTTCTCTAATAACCTGTGCTTGTTCATCTTTTGGAAAACATAATTTACCCAAGTGATATAACAGTTTATCTTGCACATAATAATCTTTCTTTTCTACATGTTTACCATTCATTAAAGCAGCATAGATATCCTTAAAGTTCTCATCATTAGCATATTGTTCCTGAAAACTTTGATGAACCATAGAACTATTCTGAAGGATTATCAAAGCATTCATCATAGGAGGTCTAGAGAGCATGTATGCTACTTTGTTATGGGTACCTTTCTTATACTTAATAACCAAATGAAACTGTTGTAGAAAACCCATCCACCGAAAGTGCCTACTTTGTTGCAGTTTAGTTTGTGAGTGCAAATACTGAAGTGGCTGGTGATCAGTGGGATTACGTTTCTTTCCCCATTATGTATGTTTCCATTTTTACACTCTGAACTAAAGCATAAAGTTCTTTATCATATGTGGGATAGTTACTTACTGCTCCTGAAAAGGTTTCAGAGTGGTAGCAAACTGGTTTACCTCCTTGCATGAGTACTGCTCCCATGGAAAATCCACTCGCATCTGTCTCGATCTCAAATGGTTGATGTAGATCTGGTAAGGCCAAAACCGGTGCGGTGCTCAACTTTCCCTTCAAAGTGTCGAAAGCCTTCTGTTGTGGACCTCCCCACTGAAAAGTTGCCTTTGTACTGGTTAATGCATGTAATGGTGATGCTATAAAAGAGAAGTTTGCAATAAACTTTCTCCAGTACTGAACTGCACCTAGGAAACTTCTGACCTCTGTGACTGTACTTGGCTTAGGCCATTTTACAATAGCTTCGACCTTCGCAGGGTCTACTTTCAATTGACCATTCCCTACGACATAGCCTAATTACACTAAGGATGTCTTAGAAAATTCACATTTAGACATCTTTACATAGAGTTTTTCTTTTCTCAATACATCAAAGACTTTCTTTACATGACTTACATGATCTTCGAAAGTTCGACTGAATACCTCAGATTTATCATCTTCTTTGGCTTTTACAAGCATCAATACAAAGTTTTTACTTGAGTTGACCAACCTCTTTATTTGACCAGCATTAACTAGTGTAAGATTAGTCTTCACCTTATGTGCCCGTACAATGTATTCTACCCCATCTTTAAAAAGATGATACTTATTCTCCCCCTATAAAAGATTGCTTTTCTGTCATAAAGATAAGGACTCCCTAACACAAGCCCACAAATATCCAAAGGGACCACATCGACTTCTACCTCATCTACAAAGTTTGCAGTGATAGCAAATCTCAATTTACACTGTTTAGTTACTTGTAGTTGAGCATCATCGCAAACCCATCCAAGTGGATATGGTTTCGGATGAGGTGTTGTAGCCAAATTAAGTTTCTTTACAACTTCTTCAGATATTAAGTTTACTTGTGAACCCGTATCAAACAGAGTATCAATCTTAGTATGTTTTGTTACAACACGAATGTGAAACAATTCATTTCTTTGCTTATCAACCTTAGGAGAAGATTCTTTACTTGTACTTGCACTGGCATTAGAAAAACTTGCATCAGATGAGAGAGATATACCTTTCCCTTTACCTTGATTCCGGTAGCAACAATCTTTGTCTCATCTCCGGAGTCAAACCAAGATCCTGTTGAATCACTGCAGTAGTCTTTTGCTTGCCTTTATTACCTCCATATCTTTTCGGCCTCAACTCAGGATGAAGCTTCCAACATCTTGAATCATCATGCCCCTCTTTCTTGCAATGGGAGCATGTAGGTTTCTCACCCTCTTTCTTAGCTGTAGCTGTTTTCTTCCCTTTGCCTTTATCTTTGTCTTTTTCTTTCCCTTTAGACTTACCCTCGAACTTAGATGGCTTCTTGGAAAAGTTATCACTAAAAGTATTCTTACCCCTTGACTCTATATGAGTAGCTTGAACAGACACCTCGTCTAGATTGTTGGGACTCAACATCAAAATAGTGTGCCTAAGGTAAGAATGTAAACCACCAATATACTTAAGTAATGTGTCTTGGGTATACAAGGGAACATTTAGAGCAATGGCCCGTTTCCTAAACTCATGGGTATACTCCTGGACAGACTGCCCCTTACCTTGCCTAAAGGTTTGCCAATTCATGGTTAACTGTTGCATGTAACCTAAAGGGTAGAATTGTTTCCTAAGGGCAGCAACAAACTCCATCCAAGACATATTAACTTGACCATGGCGAGCAATTTCTTCACGAGTTTTACTCTCCCACCAGGTGAGAGCTGTACCTCCCAACCAGAGAGTTGCTAATTGAATCCTAGAAGCATCTTCTACTAGGCCTTGAATCCTACAGTATACTTCTACTTGTTGGACCCAATCGTCTAACTTCTCAGCATTTAACTCCCCACAGTATTTAGGTAACTCAAATTTTACATCAAGCTTAATTACAGGCTTAGACTTGCTCTTAAATGGATTTACATTAGAAGAAGGAGAAGGAGAAGGAGGAGAAGAAGGGGGAGAAGAAGAAGAGGGAGAAGATGGAGGAGAAGGAGTTTCTGGAGCTTTCTCCTCTGTGTCTTTCTGATCTTCCTGCTTCTTGTGCTTTGAAGAACCTCCCTTTTCATGCTTCTTCTTTTCAGCATAAAGTTCGTCCACCATCGCCTTCATGTCAAGAAATAGCTTCTAGAAATCCTTGACACTAAGCTCTGAACTTTGTCCACCTTCTTTCGCTTCCATCTGTGACGTTGATTAGCTCTTCGTCTTCCGATTTCTGGATTGTATTCTTCAAGTTCTCCTTCGCCTCGTTGCAACCTGGATCTCGTTAGCATTCAAATTGCAATACAAGCCACATACAAAGCTCTGATACCAACTTGATCTATTTAGGATCTAGGACTAATTGCTTACAAAATGTGTAACGTAAAAGATCAATTATTACAACGATTAACATAAATGATTACATAATTAAATGCTCAAATGAATAAATGAACATAACATAAAATAAATGCCAAGATAATGAACTGAGAAAGAAAAGAGAGAAGAAATAGAGAGACGAAACCACAATTGATAACGGAGTTCGTCCCTAAGGACTACGTCTCCGGGTCCCTCTCCAATGGAGGACCGATCCGATTAGCTCCAAAAATCAGTTACAATGGGCAGCATCATCCCCTTCAAGCACATCAAAAACACAGCATTACTTCGATATACAGGAACAATGCAAATCATCTCTCGAGCATTCTCTCGTTCTCCACCTGGACTTGTAAAATCAAAGCCTACCCCCCTCCTTTTATACAAGAAATTTGCCTAATATGGCTTAACCACTTAATTAATTACACAATCTCCCTCTATCAGTTCGTATCATCCTCTGATAGCCCCATTTAGTTTGTTGGTTTTAATGGTTGGAAGTGGTTTTACATTTTTTTGGCTAAAAAGCCA
>VDFB02000008.1:239098780-239339297 GCA_007258455.2 Sequoia sempervirens | reverse complement strand
TGATAGTTGAGTGTAAGTACAATGTTGGCTATGGTTATGGTGTCATGGATACACATGTACATTTGATGCATTAGCATGAGATGATCATGTATGCAGTTTTTTGGTGGTGATTTGGTTTGGTGTTAGGAGGTTGTTCTTATCTCCTTGATGCTTATTTGGTTCCTTGACTATGGTTACTCATTTATGGACATGTTTGGAAAATCAGATCTATGATTGATTTGGTGTTTGAGTCTTGATGTCTATAGGATTTTCTTCTTTGATATTTCGGTTTGTAGGTTACTAATGTGATGATGATTTTTTATGATTCAGTGATTGGATCTACAAGTTATGTGATTGGTAGGTATGTGCAGCCTATTGATTGCAGTGGGATGACTCAAATGTGGACTATTTATATCCACGCAATTTGATTCATTGTTGTTGCAGACTTTTTAAGTTGGCCTAGTCTATGGGAAATTGTGCATTAGTATGTTGCTTTGGGATGAGAGTATAGATGGTTAGAGTACCTGATTAGTCGGTTCATGGGAATTATAGCATGTGGTTTGATCATGATGTCATGATAGCTTGGTACATTCATTAGTTACACACTTTTAGTGGGAGCTTTTGACAGTGATGACTTGGTGGTGTAGGATTGGTTCTTGATGTTTTGTTGGTGGTTGTATCTTCTTGGTTTGGAGATATTGGTTTCAGTTATTCTCTAGAGTTGTTGGGATTGTAGTTGAGTGTGTGTAGACCTAGATGATCTTCATGGAGTATATGGTTATTTTCATCTAACTAGAGATATGGTTTCTTGGTTTAGAGTGTGATTGGTATTGTGTCATGGTTTACTCTTGATATTGGTTTAGAGGTTTGGCATGATACAGGTTCTCTTGAGACCAAGATGTTTATGTATTATTGCATGCGATCTCCTAGGAGGAGATGGTTAGATCATGGATGTGATGGCAGGTTCTTGATTTTGTGGTTGGAGCTTTGACATTGATCATGTTGGTTCTCTTGGTATTGAGAACATTGACCATTTGCTTGGGTACTTCATGTTATATGGTGTTGCATTTGAATTTTAGAATGGATTGATTAGTTGCAGGTGCTTGTGGATACTTGGAGACGTGGGTGAGGTTGGATTTTTCTTATGCTTAGAGACATTTGCTTGAGATGGTTACTCTTTGGAGGTTTCAATAGGAAGAATGAGGAGCCTTCATTTGGATATGGATGTGATTTCATGATGGACCGATACATGAGATTGTTCTTGGAGTGATTCATGACGACTTGATTATCCTGGAGGAGCATTCTCATTCCCCACTCTTGGTCTACTCGGCGATTTATCATCTAATAGGTATTTCCCATCCTATTTTTGATGTGTTTATGTTTCATGCTTTGATTTCTCATGGGAATGAGTTGAGTCATGGTGATTGATTTTGGAGACTCGTTTGAGGATTGTTTAGCATGATTTTATATTTCTTTATCTTTCATAGATATGGATCTTGAGCTATGGATAGTTAGTTCTAGAAGATTCATGTTGAGGGGTGATTGGCATGGTTATCTCCTTGTGCATTTGACTTTATGTTATCATTCATTAATGAGGAGTTTAGGAGATGGTTTATATGGTCTGATTTCCTAATTTGGGAATGGATACTTTTATTTTGATCTTCTTGGTTAGAGAGGCTTACATCCATGTTGGCATTCACATGATTGATATGTTTTTTTTATCTAAGAGATTGTTCACGTTGTTTTGGGTGTTGTTAAGGATTTTCATTTGGGGTTGTTAGGAGACAATACTTGACACAACATTTCACTTTTGAGGTGTTGCTAGGACATGTTATGGTTTACGGGTTTTCTCTCTTCATTCTATGGTTCCTACCTAGAGGTTCATATTCATATGATTTGGGAGGATGCTGGCAACATATTGTGAGAGAGTATGTAGTTGTTGGTGTTGCATGTGTAGATCATTGTGATTATTCTTGGTACCTAATTGTTGATTATTTGTCACACCTTGATATAGTTTTGATTGGTAGACTTGATAAGCTTTGACATTACCCATGTAGTGGGAGTTACTGGATATGTATGTTCTTCATTGACAGGTTTGATAGAGGGAGCTTGATTGCAGTTTATGGGTTGCATATGTTGTTGGCATGAGTTTACTAATGTATTTCATACATAGGAGGTATGGACGGTTGGATGTATTAGCATGTGTCGTGGATGCTATTTTCGATCATGTGGGTTTTTTAAACTTGACAATAGCTTGTTTGGAGCCTTTGTTATCACTTGGATTGGATGCTTGTGTTCTTGGATTGGTGCATCTTCACCTTTGAATGTTCCTTTTCTTCCATAGGTGACACATTGGAGGATGAGAGTAGTTCTTGCTTGAAATGGTGGTCACTTTGTTCTTATAGCAGGTATCTTGATGGAGCACGAGAGCATGGTGGAGTTTTATGTGGTTTCATGTATAGCTATGAAGATGTATTTCATAGATTGATTCCTTCTACAATGTTTACAACAAGTGGGATAATTTTGGGATATGGTGTTGCATACCATTGCATAAAATGTTATATTACAACGTTGTAATTAAATAGTTATTTAGTTGTGATGCACCTAGGAGGTGTGGTTAATCACACTAGGTAATTATCTGGGGACCACTTTATGTTGTATTGTAACATCATATTATTATTTAATGTGTGAGAGACATGGGATAATAATTTAATATTGGGGAATACTTAATAAAGTGAGAACTTAGTACCCAATACTAAATAAAGGATTAGTGGTTTTGTGTTCACATGGTTTTGTGGCACATGGTTTTATCTTACCACTTGGTTAAATTTGTGTGAGCTTGAATCTATAAAAGCAAGCACGTGTTAGTGGTTAAGGTTGTCTAGGTGAATGGGTTTCCATTATTGAGTCTTTTTGAGGAGTGCATATGTGAAGCATGGCATGGGATGTGTGTATTCATGCTTGAACATATGAGGATGCATTAGAGAAGCTTGATGATTTAGAGGTATTCATTGTAACTCTTGTATTTCTTTATTGCTAAATAATAAGATGGAGTATGGATGCTTTTGGAGGTTGGGTTTTTCCTTCTTGAGGGTTTTACTAGGGTATATCTTGTGTTATCTTGTGGCTTGTCTATTTGATCTATGCATTATGGTTACTTGCATGCATGTTTATCTCTCATGAGATTATGTAGGAAATGGATTAAGATTATGGGTTATGATGCATTATTTCCTAACAAAATTATCTAAAAATATTGGTGCCTAAAAATAGGCGTGTAATGAATTAATTTAGATCTAGGTAGAAAAAGCACATAGTTAGCTAATAATACCATGTGGCTAAGAATATACACATAGATCCTTAGCACTCCTAAATGTTTGAGCAATCATGCATTAGCTAATAATTAATTAACCTTTAATTAATTATTACTCTAATTTATTCTCATGCACTTATGCTAAACTTAGGATTGCTTTATTAAGTTAACTAAATGCTTTTCTATGTTAACTAAAGTGAGCTATTATTAGATCATTTTGTCTCATCACATGTGATGTTGACACTTGTCCTGATTTAATCCCTTTACCATTTAGGGTAGCTCCTATATAGAGCTCAACCCTCATTGCATTATCTCTCTGAGATTTTCTCTTATATTTTCTTGAACTCTCAACCTTTGAGGACTTTTGTTTTCCTTGAAGTTTCTTGAGGTTCTTTTGAGACTTTTTCTTGTTGACTTGGCCAAAGGGGGCCAAGTCAACTTCCTATGTACTTTCAGATGCAACATACATCAATGTTGGTTACCTTGCATTTCAGTGAGATAGATCATTTACCATATGGACACTCTTGCATTCCTATTTTTAGAGGTTCTTCATTCAACACTATATCAGTCATCATTCGACAACAGTCTACAACTTCTCTGTGCTTCAGTTATTTTCTACATGTTCTTCTTTTTCAGGACATTGTTTCAGTTGGAAGCTTCTTAGTCCTTTACCATGATTTGGAGACTTCTTCAATCCTTCATTCGCCTTTCTCTCCTTTAGAGAGGAGTTTCCTCCCACTGTGGTTTTCTCCTTTTCTCCAGTTTTGAGAGATCTTTTGTTTGTACATGGGTACCTCACCAGGCCTTGTTTGTTGGGACCCATCATGCATTATCCTTTTAGAGTTTTTAGCTACTCCCTAATTTCATATTAAGGGGGTTTGTTAGATAATCATGCATTAGCTAATAATTAATTAATCTTTAATTAATTATTATTCTAATTTATTCTCATGCACTTAAGCTAAACTTAGGATTGCTTTATTAAGTTAACTAAGTTCTTTTCTATGTGTTGACACTTATGAGCTATTATTAGATCATTATGTCTATCACATGTGATGTTGACACTTGTCTTGATCTAATCCATTTACCATTTAGGGTTGCTCCTATATATCACTCAACCCTCATTGTATTATCTCTCTAAGATTTTCTCTTATGTTCTCTTGAACTCTCAAACTTTGAGGAATTTTATTTTCCTTGAAGTTTCTTGAAGTTCTTCTATATATTTTTCTTGTTGATGAATATTGCATATATTATTTGTAGATCTCTTGCCTGGAAGGTGTCTTTGTTCATTGTTTGATCTTGTGGCTCGTATTTTTCACAATGCCAACACTAAACAAACTTAACTCCTAGACTAACACCCCCTCTTAAGAATATATTAGGTGGGATTAAAAAATTAGGTCTTGATACTAGGCTTGATGAGGTACCCATATACAATGCAATCTCTCATAAAGTAAAGAAATTGAGAAAACCTAGTGGGACAAAAATCTTCCACAAAAGAGAGAAAATACAAGAAAAAAATATATTTCAAAGAATGAGAAGATGAAAACCCCATGTGAGGAAAAATTCCCTCCCATAAGAGAGAAGGAGAAGAGAGGTTATACAGATCCCCTCAAATAAAAGTCTCCTACAATGATGGTATATGCTCGACACTAAATATTGAAGATAATCCAATCATGTTGAACAACATTCCTCCCCTTAGGAGGAAACAAAACCAAGAATGTATGAAGGATTTCTTCCCATTCCTAAAAGGAAGGTGAGAGAAGAAAGATAAATATGTGATGTCTCTAAATTCTACTCAAGTTTCCTCATGTTTATGTTGAAATTGTCACAATCAAGTCAAGTTTCTAGGCCACATTGATAAATATGGCAATCTAAAACCTTGTGGAAATTGATGTAGAACATAATCCAAGGATAAATATGGCTCCTTCAAATATTGCTCAAATATCTCCACACCAATGCCAAATTATGACAAATGATGAGGTGGAGAAAGACTAAGAGGGTATAAAGGTTCCCCTCAACATTTTGAAGAATAGGATGCAACTCCATAAGAGCTAACATCAAAGAGAATATAAATATCCTCAAAAGTGTTCTCCAAATATCCAATGTGTGACTCAACAACTAACTCTATAATATCTGATAAAGAATCATCCCACAAAGTTAGGATTGAAATAATACTAACATCTTGATAAATTGAATTAGTTATTGAATATGGTATAGGTGGAGGAGATGAAAGATCAACACAAGTCTCATGAACCAAGGTGGATCAAAGTAAACATAGATTCAAATGACAAAAACTTATCCTCAAGTATCTGATCTACTCTAGATGCATAAGAGTGTAAATTAATCAATGGTATTGCAAGATAATCTAGAGAAAAATGTGAAAAGGTATACAATTGAGATGCATGATCGACTATCCAAGTTACAATAATCTCTCTACTCTACAGTCTCTAATAAGAACCAAATTAGTTGTGAAATAGTCTTGCATGCTCCACTTTGTGCAATATAATAGACTAATAGGATATTAGATGAAAGATAAAGTACACTTATAACATTTGTGAATGTTTCACCTTCAACTTTAGTAAACCCTCTTCCTACAATTGCTATTGAAGTGTTATCACCCAAAGTGATAGAAGACATACTATGAGGCTCTAAGGAAGAATACTCAACTTGTGAAGAACCCATGTGGTGTGAGACACCTAAATAAATGATCCAAGATGGATATGATGATGATGTAGTGACAAGTAGAGCCTTGCTCTTGAAATCTATCTTTACCTTTTTCCTTTTTCATTAATATACTCTTAATTTAATGAGGATTGTTTGATAGATTCGATGTAACCTATGATGTGCTTCTCAAGAACATGTGGGAGGTGTTTAATATGCTTCTCCATACATTTATTCTCATTCCCAAGTTTCTTGCAATAAGACACTTAAATTTCCTTTCTTAGATTTCCTTTGGTTTGAAGAAGTTTCAGTGTTGGTTTTGGAGGATTTATATTTTTAATATTTCTTGGTCTCCTCATCATTCTGAGTGTTTTTTTCTCCCCTTAGTTGTTTGAAGAGTTTTATTTCGGATTCCCAATAAATAGAGCTTGTGATTTTGAAGACTTTAATTAGCCCATTTGTATTAACTTATCCTAATCCCTAGTCAAGTTTGTAATTAAGTTATCTAGAGAAGGAATATTCCACAAAATTCTAAGAGTGTTTCGTGGGGTAAAAGGTAGATACAAATACAAATTATTTAGGACCTAATTTGGAGAGTATAGAAAGAACAAGTTGATCCTATTTTTTATCTATTTCACATTCTTTCAACTACAACCTTAGCGACTTGAAATTTGTGAAGCCCTCCAGGGTGTTAAAGGAACTAAGGATCAAACTTATGAGCTTATTCTCTAACTCCTAAAATTGCATCCATCTTCCCAAATAGTTTCTCTAATACAATCCATATTTCATTGGGTGTATTCAAGGATTCTATATGAAAGATGAGTTCTAGAGATACACTAAGGCATAGGAATTTGAAGGCTTGATCACATTCATTAAACCACTTTTCTTTATATTTTTCATTAGTAGGTTATTTCTTAGTGCCTAGTATTACCCTATACAACCCTTTATTCTTTAGCATAATTTGTAATTTTAGTTTCCAATCATGATAGTTAAAAGGTGTTAAAGGTGTGACAATTTTATTTGACTCCATACTTAAGATGAATTTGTCATAAATAGTAAATTCAAAAATGGTGTTGAAGGAAGTATATAAGTCCACAAAGACACAACACAAGACACCTCCCTTGATTTAATATTTTGACCCCCCCCCCCCCAATTTTGGCACTTTATATGTTTAGTGTTAGAACTTGAAATAGATTGAATAACCCAAGGAACTTTTTAAGAGAAAATCAAAGCTACAAATTTTAAAAACATAAATCATGCAAATTAGAACTCTGAGAGATATGCAATGTTAGGATAATAGAATTGTATTAAGAGCTTCTAAGATGAAAATACAAGCTAGGTAGTGATTTTATATAGAACTAAAACATAGGAAAAGGGGGGAGGTGATGCCAATGTTTAAATATGTAAACCTTAGGATCAATTAGTTTCCCTTTCAAAGTTTCACTAAGAATGAAAATCAACAAGGTGAATAGATTAACTTTCAACCATGAAGGTGAGTCAATCAAACCTAGATCTGCACTCTTGGGGCCTTGAAAGTGGATTGGAAATTATTTGGAATGATTAACCTAATCGAACTATATGACCTAATTTGATAAATGTAATATTCTAGAAACACATACTGAAATAGTAAATTGCAAGAAGATTCAAGAAGTAATGGAGATTGTGCACCTATCATAAAAATTTGGATCTGGCATGCAGCAGAGGACTCAAATTCTTAGGGGCATATGGGTCCCTAATAGGGGGTCCTAAAACTAATTTTTCAGTCCTCTGATGCTATATCTGACCTTTTTTTTCTCAATTGTAGAGTTGTCAAGATGTTGTCAAATAATTATGTAGTTGAGTTTTTGTGGCTTGACAAGATTTGGGGATTTGAATGCAACAATGGACAACTTGTCTTCAATATTCCTTCAATCGTCTTAAACCTATAACCTACACATTCAAAGAGAAGGAAAATTTTGGGCCATTTAAGGCTTGCCTCAATCAAACCTCATGTAAGTGTTTCCAATTCCACAATGGCAATGCCAATGATAGAAATGATAATTGAAAGGAAGGAATGATGAAATCACAAGATTTTGTAACTCACCACCCTTCAATGGCTTCCTTGAAGGACTGAAGTCATGCAATCACCTCAAGGATTTGAATCTTGCTTGCTTGATTTTCTTGAATGCTTTAGAGACCTACAACAAGGGTTAACCTTCATAAAACATGAACACATATAGAATTTGACATGTTGGATCTTGAATTATTGTAATAAAGCTCTGAAATGTTGCTCTTAACTTGCTCAATAGTGCTCTTAATCATAAGTTTGACAATATATTTTCACTTATATTTCAAATGATGAAAAGACTAGGTACTTGTATGAAATTATTCTAATTTCCCAAAAATTAGATCCCATAAGCGTATGAGTCCTAGCCCTATCTTCCAAGACATTTAGTGTCGAGATCAAAACATTAATTGTTTTTATTTATTCAATGCTTGCAATCCTTCAAAAAATAGTAAAAATAGGCCTTGAAATGCAT
Organism: Sequoia sempervirens; assembly: GCA_007258455.2. Classification (NCBI taxonomy): domain Eukaryota; kingdom Viridiplantae; phylum Streptophyta; class Pinopsida; order Cupressales; family Cupressaceae; genus Sequoia; species Sequoia sempervirens. The sequence continues at coordinate 239,330,831 of VDFB02000008.1, read as the reverse complement.
AATTTAGGAAATTAAGGACTTAATTAGGTTGAATAAATTAAGGGGATAAAACATAGTGTGAAATTGTTAAGGGTGACAATTTTTTACACTACAGTTAGCCCTCACTTTAGTGAGATTATGAACTTACACTCAGACTCACACTAAATTAGAAAAATATATGCCAAGAGGGGTTCAATTATTAAAAGTTGAAGAGATAAGATGAGAAAGGATCAAGGGGGGTGATTAAGTTCCCAAGATCTAAGATCCAATGGAAAAATAACATAATCATAAAGAAACACACACATGTATGATATGCAGTAAGACAACTTACACAAACATACATGTCAAAAAACATGAAGTATACACAATGAAAAATTATGACATAACATAACATATGGATGATGCTAAAATGGTAACAAACACAATGTAAACATGAAGAAAGCACATAACAAAAGCACACAACAAAAAATAAGGTTAGTACTAAAGAATTTGAGTCAGTAGGGTAAAGAGACCTCAATATTAAATTTTATGAAATACCAAATGTCATCCATTGAATAAATGTTAGTTCACATGAGGACTAGCAAGTTGTGTTAATGCACATCACTCATGAAACACATGGATTCACTAGAAAGCAAGATGTGTTATGCTAGGTGGCCATGTTAAAATGGGTGCTCAAGTTCATGACCCAACAAGCTCCACTATGCTAAATCTATGAACTATCTTGAAAATAACTCATCTTGGAGGGTGCATAAAACTCAACTTAGGGGGTGCATAAAAATAACCTCAAGGGTTGCATAAAACTCACCTCAAGGCGCGCACAAATGACAATAGGATAAGGCTAAAAAATTAAGGGATGTTATATCAACACCACCATAAGATATTTCAAAATTAACAAAGGGGATTTTCTTGATACATCAAAGGTCACACCTTAGGGGATATTGCTCATGACATCACCACCAAGAGAGGAAAAATCATGGAAAAATAAATCCACTCCTTTAGGAATATTAGCCATAGAATTACCACAAAGGGGAACATCATATGCCAAGAATGGTCACCATCTTGAGGGATATCAATCCCAATATCACCACAAAGGAGACATTAATCATAAATAAATAAGACCACACTTCAATTAACAAGGTCACACTTCCTAGGATATGTTTGCTAGCATCACTAAGAAGCAACTAATCCTCATGCAAACAATAAGTGGGAGACTATGTTCCCCCCTTAAAATGTTAGTGTACTTCCTACACTAACATTTTAAGGAGAAATAAAGGGATCCCAAGATGGAATGAACCTAACACAAGGCTACCTAACCCCCTTTCCCCCCAAGTGTATGGAAAAAGGTGAGCCAAATGGATTATGATATACTGCTCCTTGCAAAATGAAAGATGGTTGCATAAATCCTAGTTTATACCCTCATGAATGGTAGTGAACATGTTGTGACACTAAAACTACCACATGGCAAGGAGCACTGAACAATGAATGTTAACGTATTATATGCTCAATTTGATCCTCATAAGGATAAAATTCACTTAATTTCTTCTTTAAAGCATGACATTCATCAGTAAGATGCCTAAGTGTTCTATGATATGCACAGTAAGACATGTTTGTACTCTTTCCTTTCTTATCTTCTCGTTCATGGATAGGAGGTAATGTAATGAGTCCTAGGTTGAGAAATGTGTCTTAGGTCTTTTTAGTCTTGGTTATAGGATGTAGGAAAGGTAACTTATTAAGTTTGTATTTCTTGGTTGGTGGTTTAGATGTTTGTTGTGAGACTGGAGGATCTTGGTAACCTAATCCTTTGGTATCTTTTGATGGTTTTTTCTCCAAAAGAGGATGGATTGCATGCTCACTCTTTATGTCACATCCTTGCGTTCTCAAGATCCTAAAGCCTTGACCATAGCATAGTTCTAAGTTGGTGACTTTGTTCTCATAAGATGGAGGAGCATCAATAGATATGTTTTCATTGTGTGTTATGAATACATTTCTCCATGGTCAGTGGTTGAGATATGCCTTGTGATTAAATTTTGGGATGTAAGAGGTTGAAAATTTCAAGTGGTGAAATTATAAGAAGTGTTTGTTGTTGACATGGGTTATTAAGCCATTGCATTGAGGGATAAAAAGTTGCATTGTTTTCAAGGTTACACAGGGATTTTTGTATGAATTCATGCATACTTTCTTCATCTTGGACCAATATATCTATCTCATGAGGACATGCATTGGAAGGTGAAGGACTATGAATGTCATTTTTAGAATTAGGATCATCACTAAACACACAACTTGAAACATCAACCAAAGATTTCAAGGACATTCAAATTTATTGAAACACATATCCATAATGAAATTTTACAATGAGGTTTAGACTGTTAATCCACAAGTGAAGAACAATTAGACAACGACTCCAGACAAAGGCTCGTGAGAGTATTTTGTCATAGAAATTTGACCTATACCCAAATAACAGGATAGAGTCACCCAAGGGCATCTGAGTCTTCAACAGGGGTTCTAAAAATTCAAAGTTTGACTAGGTTTTACACTGCTTAAGGATTCTGCTTCTACTTGCAAATAGTTGTAACAGTAAATAATTTCCTAGAATTTTCTTAATTTATGCGAAATTGATCCAAAATGAAAGTATGCAAGAATGTTGAAGATGTTTGAACAAGTTATAAATGCCAATTTTAGATGTGAAATGCAATAATTGATTGATTCAAAAATAAAAAGGTCTAGAAATGATTATTTTGATGTAATTTTGAAACCCAAACAATGCACTTTCTTTCACTTTTATGAATTATATGCACCAAATGCCCAAAGCATTCAATTAGTGATTCCAAAACAGAGATCCACAAGTACCTATAGACTGAGCAGACTGAGACAGACAAATGTGAAAAGGTTTGTTGATGCACATGTACAAGGTAGAGTCACCCAGGGGTGTCTAACTCCTTGGTAGGGGGTTTTGAAAATTGAAAAAATTGAATATTAAGTTGATGTTTAAGGTTTTTGTTTCTATCTGCAAACAAGTCTGACAGTGACTGCTTTTCTAGAATTTCTCAATGTGATTCAAATGCAAATGTATGATAATATGTGAACAAAAATAAATAACTATGAATGCAATTTTGAATGGAATCTAGTCTAAATGTACCCTAATTCAAGCTATGATGCAATATGATGTGCAATTTTTTTTGGATTTTTATGATTTTTATAATGCAAATATGAAACCCTAAATGAGAAATTTAAGACAATATGATGCAAAACCTAGATCTAGGGTTTGGCAGACCACTAATTTTAGAAGGTATATAATTTTAGGATGTCAGGTTCACCAAAATGAAACATAGGAAAAGGGGGATGGTGATGCTACTTTTTAAATGTGTGAATCTTAGGATCAATTAGTTTGACTTTTTGAAGTTTCATTAAGAATGGAGATCAACAAAGTGAATAGATTGACTTTCAACCATGAAGGTGAGTCAAGCAGACCTAGATCTGCACCCTTGGGGCCTTAAAAGTGGATTATAAATGATTTGGAGTGATTAACCTAATTGAACTATATGACCTAATTTGATAAATGCAATATTTTGGAAACACATAGATTGAAACAATAAGCTACAAGCAAATATGATATTGTGCACATATCATAAAAGGTTGGATATAGCATGCAAAGGAGGACTTAGACATCTAGGGGCATAAGGGTCCCTGATAGGGGGTTCTGAAACTGAATTTGTAGTTCTCTGACTTTCTTTATTCATCATTCCTTCCTATCATTTATCCTTTTATCATTGACCTTGCCATTGCGAAATTGGAAACACTAACACAAGGTTTGACTAAGGCAAGCCCCTAAATGGAACAACCCTTCTCTCTTCGAATGTGCAAGTTTCAAGTTTAGAGGAGATTGAAGGAAGCTTGAAGATCCATTTTCCATTATTGCATTCAAAACCCTACACCTTGAAAATCCATAGAAACTCACTTACAGAATCATCTAACAATGATCTGACAAATTTGCTTGAAGAATTGGGAAGCTCATATTTGACACTAGAGGACTGTGACAATAGATCCAAAATATTCCTACAAGGACATAGACGCCCTTGGGCGGCTCTATTCCTCCTATTTAGACTATCTTTGAAACTACATGACATGTGCACAAAGCTCTGCCTTTCTTATATTTGCTTGCAAATTTCTATTACAGTGTCTCAATTGTTGGAATCTTGCATTTTTCATATTAGGGCACATAGTCTAATTAGGTTAATCAGGGAAAATAAATTACAATTCATATCCAACACCCACAAAGATGTAGATCCAGGTCTAATTGACTTAATTAAATTGATCTATTTAGGATCTAGTACTAATTGCTTTTATAGAATGCGTAACGTAAAAGATCAATTATTACAACGATTATCATAAATGATTACATAATTAAATGCTCAAATGAATAAATGAACATAACATAAAATAAATGCCAAGATAATGAACTAAGAAAGAAAAGAGAGAAGAAATAGAGAGACGAAACCACAATTGATAATGGAGTTCGTCCCTAAGGACTACGTCTCCGGGTCCCTCTCCAATGGAGGACCGATCCGATTAGCTCCAAAAATCAGTTACAATGGCTTCAAGACTATCTCCTTCAAGCACAACAGCATGACATTATTCTGATGTGCAGAAACATCTTCAATCTCTCGAGCATTCTCTCGCTATCTCCACTTGGACTTGGAAAAACAAGGCCTATACCCCTCTTTTTATACAAAAAGTTTGCCTAATTAGGCCTAACCACTCAATTAAATGCATATCCTTCCTGATCAGCTCGGATAACAACCATTTCCTTCTTTACAAGCTTCTGGTATAAATTGGTTGGTGGGTTTTTGTTCGGTTATGGCTTAAAAAGCCATTTGGTTAAGGTTTGCTAAGAAAACCTTAACAAAATAAAACCAACACCACTTATAGTTAGCGGGTTGGTCGTGGTCTAATGGTGCATAAACTATTTGCCCGGCGCGAGGTCACGGGTTCCAATCTCCGCCGGCCGTTTTAAACCCAATGCCAAACAAATTAAACAATAAATAAAATCGCTCACAATATACTATTGTGGAAGCTTGCGGGCACAACGGTGGAGCACGCGGCCATTTCGCCAGTGGTTACGGGTTCGAGCCCAAATATGAAGTTTTGTTCAAACCGACCGCCGACAAAGAAGACACGTGTTGCCCTGCAACTCACTGAATCCGATGACGTGTAAGCTGACGATGATGCCTAGTTGTCTGCCACTGTGATGCCACGTGTCCAAGTGCTATTCACCAGGTCTGACGACTCGACTGATGACACTGCAAACCGTACGCTGAGTTGTTTGCCACGGGTGATGCCACGTCATCCGTACGGATGCCACGTGTCAACACATGATTGGTCCGTATAGTTGAGTCACTTGCTACGTGTCAAGTCAGAATTCGTCCATGTGGAATCCGTACAGTACGGACTGACACGTCAGCATGATGACGTCATCAGTTGTACCTTCATGTTGACTGAAGTTTGACTGCTTGTAACTCGAGCATACGATGTCGGATTTCGACGAAACGAACACCGTCGGAATCGTCTCGACGAGCTCTTCGTGATGACACTAGTTCCATCAATTTCCGAGATGATTATTTTTTTGCCTTTTGGACGCCCCTGAAGCCAGTTTGACTGGAAGTTTGACTGGCTGTAACTTGCACAAACGGAGTCCTTTTCGCCCCGTTCAAGTTGCGTTGGAATCAGGACGTCGTTTTCTTTCTGATGAAGCTGAAATCTGGAGTATTGGGAACACTTCAATTTTCACTGAAAAATTGTCCCCCGGATCAGGCCTCCCCACTGGAGAGCTTTTGGACCTCCAAAAGCTTGATTACTTGGAAAGTAAGTGAGGGTAAAGTTCCCTCACTTTACCAATCTCCATCCATCTTGCTTTGCTTGGATGCATCCCCTTCAGGCCCACTCTGAGGTACTCAACATCTCCTCTTCGTGAAGTTCTGACATTCCTATCGAGAATAACATCTTCTGGCAACTCTGACATGTACTCTAGTGAAAGGTCATCAACTGATGGAACTTGAATGTCTGAGACTTCATCTAGGATCATTGGAGGCTCATACAGTTTCAAATTCTCAACATTGACAACCGAGTAGATATGCATGTATGGAGGAAGATTGAGGCGGAAGGCATTAGTACCAATCTTCTCAAGGATCTCAAAAAGGACCATACCTAATTGGCTTGAGCTTTTTACCTTCACCTTGCATCCTTTCCTTCTTGCCGATATGTAACCAAACTCTGTCTCCAACCTGAAAATGATGATCAGCCGATGCTTGTCATGGCGAACCTTGTATTTTGTTTGGCTCTGTTCAACCGTGCTACTGCTTGATGAATTGCTTGGACTTTCTGGATGAACTTCAAAGCCTTCTCGCATCATGGCGTCCATCTTCAACATCATCTTTCCCAAAAGCAAAATCCATCTGTCTTAAGTAATACATAACCAAAGCATGTCTCAAAAGGAGACTCCTTAGTAGGAAGAGTGTGGCCGCAGGACAATGAGGGCATGTTGTACATAATATATTAATTTCACCCACAAATCTAGGGGATGCTTTGTTGCAATAATTTCCTATAGATGCACACAACTGTCTCCTCGCTACAACCGTCAGCTCCATCGGTTCGCGATTTGAAGGTTGTAATTTTCTTTAGTTTGGTGTCCATGAGTCCCCACAAAGTTGACCAAAATTCCCCCAAGAATTGAGAATCTCGATCCGATACAATAGAAGTAGGTAACCCAAAATGAACCCATACAAATTGAAAGTACAAATGAGCTGTCAGTTCAGCAGTGACTTGCTTTTTACATGGCATTAAGATACACATTTTGCTAAACCGATCAACTACTACATACAAATAATCATGTCCCTTCCTAGACATAGGTAACCCCCCTACAAAGTCCATTGACACACTTTCCCATGGACGAGAAGGTACAGGTAGAGGTGTGTACAAACCCAACTTCCTGTTACTAGGCTTACTAGTTGCACACATAACACAACCTCTAATATACTTAGTTACAGTTTCTTGCATAATGGTAATAATAACAACAATATTCTCGCTAAATTGAATCATCGTTTTATCCTTAATCCCGCGAATCAATGAGGTATGTGCTTCTCTAATAACTTGTGCTTGTTCATCTTTTGGAACACATAATTTTCCCAAGTGATATAATAGTTTATCCTGCACATAATAATCTTTCTCTTCTACATGTTTACCTTTCATTAAAGCAGCATAGATATCCTTAAATTTCTCATCATTAGCATATTGTTCCCGAAAACTTTCATGAACCATAGAACTATTCCAAGGATTATCAAAGCATTCATCATAGAGGTCTATGAAAGGCTATGGGTTCCTTCTTTATACTTAATAACCAAACAACTCATAGAAACCCATCCACCGAAAAGTGCCTACTTTGTTGCAGCTTTAGTTTTCAGAGTGCAAAATATTGAAGTGGCCGGGTGATTAGTGTGATTGGCGCTTTTCCCCATTATGTAATGTGTTTCCACATTTTAACACTAACTAAAGCATAAAAGTTCTTTATCATGTGCGGGATAGTTAATACATCGGCCTCCCCGAAGTTTCTCTCAGAGTGGTAGCAACCCGGTTTACCTCCTTGCATGATGAGTAATCGCCTTCCCATGGAAAATCCACTGCGACCGCCCTCGACTTCAAAATGGTTGATGTAGATCCGGTAAGGCCAAAACTGGTGCGGTGCTCAACTTTCCCTTCAAAGTGTCGAAAGCCTTCTGTTGTGGACCTCCCCACTGAAAAGTTGCTCTTGTACTGGTTAATGCATGCAATGGTGATGCTATATAAGAGAAATTAGCAATAAATTTTCTCCAGTACTGAACTGCACCTAGGAAACTTCTGACCTCTGTGACTGTACTTGGCTTAGGCCATTTTACAATAGCTTCGACCTTCGCAGGGTCTACTTTCAATTGACCACTCCCTACGACATAGCCTAAGTACACCAAGGATGTCTTAGCAAATTCGCATTTAGACATCTTTACATACAATTTTTCTTTTCTCAATACATCAAAGACTTTCTTTACATGACTTACATGATCTTCCCAAGTTTGACTGAATACAAGGATATCATCTAGATAGACTATGACAAAATCATCAATAAAAGGACGAAAGACATCATTCATGACTCTCATAAAGGTAGCTGGTGCATTACAAAGCCCAAAAGGTATAACCAACCACTCAAACAGTCCCTGTTTTGTCTTAAATGCAGTCTTCCATATATCATCTTCTGCAATTCTTATCTGATGATAACCACTTCTCAAATCTAACTTAGTGAAAAAAACTGCATGTTTTAATTGATCAAGTAAATCATCTATTCTGGGAAGAGGATACCTGTTCTTTACCGTTATCTTGTTCAAGGCACGATAGTCGATGCACATCCTCCAAGTTCCACCTTTCTTTGGAACCAAGACAATTGGAGAACCGCAAGGAGAAGTACTAGGACGAATAACTCCTTTTTTCACCAACTCTTGAACCTGCTTTTTAATTTCCTCATTCTGCATAACTGATAAACGGTACATGCCAATATTAGGAAGTGGCACATCCTGTTGTAACTGGATTTCATGCTGTATCTCTCTCTTGGGTGGTAACCCCTTCGGTTCCTGAAACATGTCATCATAAGCGGAAATAATTTTGACCATTTCAACTTTATGTTTTGGATCACACCCCTTGAATGCCTCAGATTTATCATCTTCTTTGGCTTTTACAAGCATTAGTACAAAGTTTTTACTTGAGTTGACCAACCTCTTCATTTGACCAGCATTAACTAGTGTAAGATTAGTCTTCACCTTATGTGCCCGTACAATGTATTCTACCCCATCTTTAAAAATATGATACTTATTATCCCCCCTATAAAAGATTGCTTTTCTGTCATAAAGATAAGGACTCCCTAACACAAGCCCACAAATATCCAAAGGGACCACATCAACTTCTACCTCATCTACAAAGTTTGCAGTGATAGCAAATCTCAATTTACACTGTTTAGTTACTTTCAATTGTGCATCATTGCAAACCCATCCGAGTGGATATGGTTTCAGATGAGGTGTTGTAGCCAAATTAAGTTTCTTTACAACTTCTTCAGATATTAAGTTGACTTGTGAACCCGTATCGAACAGAGTATCAATCTTAGTGTGTTTTGTTACAACACGAATGTGAAACAATTCATTTCTTTGCTTATCAACCTAAGGAGAAGATTCTTTACTTGTACTTGCACTGGCATTAGAAAAACTTGCATCAGATGAGAGAGATATACCTTTCCCTTTACCTTGGATTCCGGTAGCAACAATCTTTGTCTCATCTCCGGAGTCTGAACCAAGATCCTGTTGAATCACTGCAGTAGTCTTCTGCTTGCCTTTGTTACCTCCATATCTTTTCGGCCTCAACTCAGGATGAAGCTTCCAACATCTTGAATCATCATGCCCCTCTTTCTTACAATGGGAGCATGTGGGTTTCTCACCCTCTTTCTTAGCTGTAGCTGTCTTCTTCCCTTTGCCTTTATCTTCGTCTTTTTCTTTCCCTTTAGACTTACCCTCAAACTTAGATGGCTTCTTGGAAAAGTTATCACTAAAAGTATTCTTACCCCTTGACTCTATATGAGTAGCTTGAATAGACACCTCGTCTAGATTGTTGGGACTCAACATCAAAATAGTGTGCCTAAGGTAAGAATGTAAACCACCAATATACTTAAGTAATGTGTCTTGGGTATACAAGGGAACATTAAGAGCAATGGCCCATTTCCTAAACTCATGAGTATACTCCTGGACAGACTGCCCCTTACCTTGCCTAAAGGTTTGCCAATTCATGGTTAACTATTGCATGTAACCTAAAGGGTAGAATTGTTTCCTAAGGGCAGCAACAAACTCCATCCAAGACATATTAACTTGACCATGGCGAGCAATTTCTTCACGAGTTTTACTCTCCCACCAGGTGAGAGTTGTACCTCCCAACAGGAGAGTTGCTAATTGAATCCTAGAAGCATCTTCTACTAGGCCTTGAATCCTACAGTATACTTCTACTTGTTGGACCCAATCGTCTAACTTCTCAGCATTTAACTCCCCACAGTATTTAGGTAACTCAAATTTTACATCAAGCTTAATTACAGGCTTAGACTTGCTCTTAAATGGATTTACATTAGAAGAAGGAGAAGGAGAAGGAGGAGAAGGGGGAGGAGAAGAAGAGGGAGAAGATGGAGGAGAAGGAGTTTCTGGAGCTTTCTCCTCTGTGTCTTTCTGATCTTCCCGCTTCTTGTGCTTTGAAGAACCTCCCTTTTTATGCTTCTTTTCTGCATAAAGTTCGTCCACCATCGCCTTCATGTCAAGAAATAGCTTCTGGAAATCCTTGACACTGAGCTCTGAACTTTGTCCACCTTCTTTCGCTTCCATCTGTGACGGTTGATTAACTCTTCGTCTTCCAATATCTGGATTATACTCTTCAAGTTCTCCTTCGCCTCGTTGCAACCTGGATCTCGTTAGCATTCAAATTGCAATACAAGCCACATACAAAGCTCTGATACCAACTTGATCTATTTAGGATCTAGGACTAATTGCTTTTACAGAATGCGTAACGTAAAAGATCAATTATTACAACGATTATCATAAATGATTACATAATTAAATGCTCAAATGAATAAATGAACATAACATAAAATAAATGCCAAATAATGAACTGAGAAAGAAAAGAGAGAAGAAATAGAGAGACGAAACCACAATTGATAACGGAGTTCGTCCCTAAGGACTACGTCTCCGGGTCCCTCTCCAATGGAGGACCGATCCGATTAGCTCCAAAATCAGTTACAATGGCTTCAAGACTATCTCCTTCAAGCACAGCAGCATGACATTACTCTGATGTGCAGAAACGTCTTCAAATCTCCCGAGCATTCTCTCGCTATCTCACCACCTGGACTTCGGAAATCAAAGCCTACCCCCCTCCTTTTATACAAGAAATTTGCCTAATATGGCTTAACCACTTAATTAATTACATAATCTCCCTCTATCAGTTCGTATCATCCTATGATAGCCACATTTAGTTTGTTGGTTTTAATGGTTGGAGGTGGTTTTACATTTTTGTGGCTAAAAAGCCATTTGTTAAGGTTCGGTCTATATTATTACAATAAAACGAACCGCTGCCACTATATCTTTAAACAGTCTTCGTGGCGCAGCGGTGAGAATACCTTTTGTTAGCCCGTGGGTCGGCGGCTCCAACCCCGCCGACCACGCTTTGCCTCCCATACCGACGATTTAAAACAACAAAATCAATGCCTCTCCATACATAATTAGAACGCCTCCGTGGGCGCAGCGGTGGAGCACGCGGCCGTTTCGCCGGTGGTTACGGGTTCAAACCCGACCAACATTTTTAGCAAAACTGTTCAACAAACACGCAGGCCAAAGACTGGACACGTGTCTCGATCCCATTCGATGACTTCCGCTGATGAGGATAACCATACTGCCGAGTCGGTGCCACGTGTCAAACCCCTATTCGATGAAATTGCTGACTCAGCCATCCACGTGTCGTGCTCTAACTCGCCGGAATCTGCCACGTATGCTGCCACGTCAGAGTATGGAGAGACACGTCACCTATACGGACAGACACGTGTCAGCCAATGATTGGTCCGTACAGATGACTCATATGCAACGTGTCTCGCTGGAATTCGACCATGTGGAATCCGTACAGTACGGACAATCTGGCGGCGTCATCATGCGGTACCCTCAAGTTGGCTGGTTTGTTGCTTGTAACTTTCGAGCATCGGCGGTGATTTTGTGAAAGCGAGCATCATCGGAATGCGTCTCGATGGGTTCTTCACTGATGAAGCTGCTTCCGTCAATTTCTAAGATGATTATTTTTGCCTTACGGGCCCGAAGCGGTTTGAGTTTGGTAGCCATTAACTTGCCTAAGCGGGTCTTTTCAACCCGTTCCAAGTTGCGTTGGAATCCGGGCGTCATTCTCTTCGATGAAGCTAAAATCTGGAGCATTGGGAACTTCAATTTTTCACTGAAAAATTATCCCGGGATCATGCCCCTACATGAAGCATGAAGCCGGTCCGGGGCGGGTAGAAATCAGTGGCCATCGCCGACCCATGCGGAGCTGACCAAGGTATGGATGCCATATGAACACACATCTCATCTGGGACCCTCCTCAATAGGGAATCTCATGCTGCTTTGTGTGTGTGAAGGACACACCTGTAGTGCCATACAAGGGGGATCATGCATTCCCATCCAGAAATGAAACAGTATCCGGTCAAAGAATAGCAATGTTCTCCCATGCCCATATGTGGAGGAGTGTCACACACTCAGAGTGCTCTTTCATTGAGGTAGGCCGTGCTTTCATTGGAGATCTTTGTACAATGATGCAAGAAGAACCAGCCCCTCAACAAAGCTGAGTAGGCTTGTCATGCATAACCATGCACTCCCAAATTCCCCAACCGACTGGTACCGGCCTCGTTGGTCTGGGGCAACGAGACCCGAGATAATTGCCACAACAACCAAGTAGAAGGGAGGGGCCAGAGCCCTATCACGCTTGAGCTCGATCTACCCTTGGCAAATAACAACGTCCTCTATGGTGAGGACTGTGTGACATGCATTCTATCTTTCATCTATATCAAAAATACACACCGACCATGAATCGGAAATCTCAAGATACACCAAAAGTCCTCCAAGGTGACGGTGGCCTCATTGGTAGGAAGGTAGAAAGAAGAGGTCTCATTGTGCCATCTCTCGGCGAGCGCTGACATCATCCCAAGGTGGGTGCGAATGGGTGTTGCATAGGTGATGTACCACAACCCCATGTCTCGTAGTCGATCTTGATCTCTGTCACTCAAGTCCTGCAAGTAACTGAAAAAATCCCGTGACTTGTGCTCTCGGGGGTAGAGATCCCTCGCCACATCTTGCATCAGGAAGGGTCATCATGTTAAAAAATTTGAAACTTTTTTTTGCTGGTCATCCAAAAAACCACTCCAACGTCGCAATCCGTGAAGGCGTCACAGTTTGATTTTTATCAAACTATGATGCTAGGGAAAAAAATGCCAAAATCGCACCGCCGCGGTGCACTTTCCCTTCGAGCGGCGCAGTTTGAAAAGGTTCTTGTCGATAAAGAACCGTTGCGTCGCACTTTAGAAATGACCCCATGGACCATGACCTCAGCGTCAGAGTTTTCAAACTCCAAATCCACCGCCGCGACACAATCTGACATCGAGCGGCGCAGTTTGATTTTTGAGCGGCACTATATAGCGTCGTTGCAGAAGGACTGACTTTGAAAGCATTAAATGAGCACTAAAAATAAAAAATAAAGCTCAAGTAAGGATCACTTACCGGTGCCCCAATGCTAGGTGGCCGCTGGTACGTCTAGACTCAGTTGGAAATATGCATCGAAAGTTGTCATTGCGCCATATCATCAGGAGGTCAGAGCTCAAATCTCAAGGTTGCTAGATGGTTTTGTGTGAAAATGAATTGAAAGTGACCCCTTAGAGCCTTTTTAAGCTTGAAAATTAGGGTTTTTTCACCCTAATTGGCTATCCTTCTAGGGTTTTGGACCTTTGAACCTGTTTTTGCCCAATTGAGGCCTTTTTTACATCGTTTTATTGCTTTTAGACACGTTTTTGGCCTCCTGGAGCCTTTTTGGACTTGTTGGGCACCTTGTCCTCTTTTTTCGCGAGATCACCCAAAAATTGAAATTTTCATCCAATCTCTCGAGGGGGCAATATATTGGCAAGTTTTCTCTCGCCAGGTAGCCATGGGGCAAGATTTAAAAAATGAATTTTTTTTGGCTTTGATCGAGATCATTTATTCTTTGAACCAATGCAACAAGTGCATTGCTTCAAAGAGGGGCTAAATGTAGACACGTAAAATGTACCGATTAATATTGTGCATCTGATCCCAACTACTAACATCATTTCATCCTGAATCATCCTTCGGTCTAACCATTTAATCAAATACCCCTATCTGATTAAATTCATCAATATTCCTCTATTAATTAAATAAACCAATTATCTAATTAAGTCACCTCTTCTCGATAATTAAATTAATCATCTTGATCTAATTATCCTATTTAATTAAATAAGTAATTTTATTTGATTAAATCTCTAAGGTCTATCTATTAAATTAAATAAATTAAAACCTTATTTAGTTTAATCTAACAATCATCTCTTTTAATTAAATAAATCAAAATCTTTATTTAATTAATCTCTTATCACATTCCTCTCATATTTGATTTAAATAAATCCACAAACTTAAGTCAAATAGGTCGCATCACTTAATCTCTTCATTAAATTAATTAACTTAGATTAATTTAATCTCCTCTCATGTCCCATCCTCCATATTTTACCACTTGCACATGAAAATAGATTTAATTGATTTATTAAATCTCTATTTTCCTCAACACGACATCTTTTGGGAATATTCTCCAACTTTGAATTCAAAAATCCAAGTTGACATGTACATCCAACAAGGCATTACTCTCTCTTACATGTCCTTTGCCTTGAGCCAAGTGGCATTTAATGCATTCCTTCTTCCCTCTTGCATGTCATTTCAACAAATTCAAAATTCAAAAATAGGCATTTATTGGCACAATCCTCAAAACTTGCACATCCTCCATCCATTCATAGGTTGACAAGTGGCATCTTGCCATTGGATGAATGTTAGTCCCACATTTATCTATTTTGGACATTCATCCTTCAATCTCATCTATAAATAAGAGGCTAATCTCCTCATTTCATCATCCACAATTTATGCAAACTTACTATGCTCAAATATTTAGCAAAATCCATCAATTATCATTGAATCTTAGATAGGTTATGCAGGTTTTTAGCTTGGAGCACTCACCATCCTTCATCAAAGTGGATCATTCATCAACATACATCAATCTTGCATCATAGGAATTGGGAAAGGGCCAATTTTCACATCAAATTGGCACCAATTCCCCCATGGGATCATGAGTTTGCTAGTTTAATTAGGATTCAATCTCTATTTTGTTGCTTTCATTGTGTTCTTCATCTATTTTCCTAATTTAAGCTTTGTGAATGGATTTCATGGGGAATCCTTGTTCTTGCTTGCATTCTCTGATCTAATGTGTTTGTTCTTATTGTTTTGCAAGTATTGGGATTGGGGTTCTCACAAAAATAGGTCTCAAAACACATAATAAAGGGAATTAGGACCTATGTAGGATGTGCTAAAAATCCATGAATGCAAGGGTCACTAAAATAGGTCCAAAGTAAGCCATGAAATTGTACTATCACCTACAAGGGAGTAAAATTTTCTATGCTACATTTAGCCCCCACTTTAGTGGCCATATAACACTATGTGCATATGCAAGCTAAAGTACTGAAAGTAAATCATGCTACATAAAAGGGATACTCATATGGATATTATAATTCATTTTTGAATGGGAGAATGAAGCCCCCAATGTATCGATCTGCAAAACCACAACATTAGGAACATCCTACAAAACCAATTTGTTAGTTATTTAAAATCATCTTATGCTTTTCAAAATAACATGTCAACTTCTAAGGAGAGCCAAATTTGAGGTTAGATGTATCCCCCTTGATTCTGCTTATTTTGTGGAGGTGGAATCACGTTAGCAATCTAACCACATCGAATTGCAAGTATTTTTAATAGAAATTCTTACAATAGGGTTATGAGAACATCAAACCATCTATTGTTAAACATTGAATATGATTGAGGACGAAACTACAAATCCAACACAATAGATAGTGTATTCAATGGAAAATTAGATTGTTAGATTGTTAGCTAATAACATCAAAAACCAAAGAGGCTATCAAAAACAATGGAAAATCAAAATAAAGAATGATTATACCTTCCTTTCCTTCCATGCTTCACCTTCATAGCACCTTCTAGTTTGCAGCAAGTCAATGAGGCCCTCAAATTTCAAATAAGCAACCTAAAGTAATGTCTAAGGTCCTATGCAAATGTTGAAGGATTTGATAGAATAATGCCTATGTCTATGACAATATGCTAAATGAAATAATAATTACCAATGTTAAAATGACTATAATGCCTAAATTCGAAAATGAAGTTGTCAGGATCCTGAAATTATGAGCAAAATTGTCTTTTATAGAAAACACAATTTTGAGCGGACGGATGAGATTGAATTCTAAGAAAGACTTAGAACGAGAGGTCCAGATTAAATCTAAGAATCCCTAATTAAGGTTAGGGAAAATTCATTAATCGAACGTTCAAGATAATATCTCAGATAATCGGATCGACGGTGGAGAATAAATGAGGAAATTAATTAAAGAAATAAAGATTTTTGAAAAATCAGAAGATAAAGACTGCCTGATTTATGAGATTCGAAAAATCAAGAAGATAAGATTTGGACTGAAGATTCGATTTGAAAAATCAAGAATCTGCCCGATTACTTGATTTTTGGAAGAATAATATCTTTTTGAATTTAATTAATTCAAAATGATGATTTTGTGTGACAAGTAAATAATCTTTTTCAGATTATTTACTAAAAAGAGTGAAAGTAAATAGAATGAAATCATTTTAAATATTTTCATTTATTTAAAATGAGAGAAAAGTGAAATTAGTAATTAAATAATTAAAAATAATTATTTAATTTGGAAGATAAGACTGAATAATTAAATTAATTAATAAATTTATTTAATTGTGACAATTAGTGACATATCAAATAAATAAATGAAATTCATTTATTTAATAATCAGGAAGAATTAATGAAGAAAGGAAATTAAATAAATTAAGAAATTTATTTAATTAAGGGAAGACTTAGACAATTAATGATGTATTTAATAAATAAATGAAATTTATTTATTTAATAATCATAAAGAATAAAAGGACATGAATTAATTAAATAATTATGAATTATTTAATCAATAGTCGAATGTGAACCAAGGACATAATTAAATGTCACAATTATGCTAGGATGAAAGTGGTAAAAATGAATCTTGCAGGCCTAGGTCATTTTTAGGTGTCTACATTTTGCCCCTCTTTGTCATAATGTAGCATGTCGCATTGTGACAAAGAAAACAAGTTAAAGTCATGCCCCAGTGCAAAATAAGATGAGGAAGAATGACAATGAGGGTTATGGTATGCCCCCTCGAGAGGAAAGACGGGTTCCAAGAACACGGGTGTGCTCTCGAAATGGACGAGAAGACTAGAATATGAAGAGACAAAGTAATGTTAGTGTAAAAAATATGGATGATGATATGGATGCAATGCCTATATGAGATGGGTGAGAGAAGATGACACGACTAAAGAAGATGCATGTGAGTTCCTAGACCAAATCCTTCAAAACTTTAGCATAAGACTTTAATTATTATTTCTCTTAATCATCATTGGGCGGTAAAATGACACAAATGGACAACAAACACCATGATATGACATAGACCAAGGTGTGCAAGGTCATCCATTTGAAAAACAGACAGTCACAAACAAGGAATGTCCTAACTCATACTAAGGGCGAAGTTGCCCTAGTCTTTTTGTCAAAACAATCCACAAGCAGAAAAAGACAAGGACAAATCATGAAACGTCGTTGCTCCTCTAAATCCTGTTGCCAGGACATCCTTGAGGAACTAGCAACATGACTGCCTGAAAGAACAAAAGATAAAGCCATTATCATGATACGTTGTTGTTTTTCTAAATCCTTTTGTCGAGATCTTGCTGAGAAACTAGTAACATGAGTGTCAAAAGACAAAACAAATGTCATGATACATCGATGCATATCTAAATCTCGATGTCAGGATCTCGCTGAAAAACTAGTAACATGATTGTCAAAAGACAGGACAAACTTCATGATACATCACTGCTTTTCTAAATCCTAGTGTTAGGATCTCGCGGAAAAGCTAGTAACATGATTGTCAAAAGACTGGACAAACTTCATGATACGTCACTGCTTTTCTAAATCCTAGTGTCAGGATCTCGTTGAAAAGCTAGTAACATGATTGTCAAAAGATAGGACAAACTTCATGATACGTCGCTGCTTTTCTAAATCCTGGTGTCAGGATCACACTGAAAAGCTAGTAACATGATTGTCAAAAGACAGGACAAACTTCATGAAACGTTGTTTCTTTTCTAAATCCTGGTGTCAGGATCTCGCTGAAAAGCTAGTAACATGATTGTCAAAAGACAGGACAAACTTCATGATACGTCGTTGTTTTTCTAAATCCTGGTGTCAGGATCTCGCTGAAAAGCTAGTAACATGATTGTCAAAAGACAGGACAAACTTCATGATACGTCGCTGCTTTTCTAAATCCTAGTGTCAGGATCTCGCTGAAAAGCTAGTAACATGATAAAAAGCAAAAAAACAAATGCCAAGTATTTGCCAAGTGTGTCTGGATGTCAAGTTTTAATGATGTCGAGATGAGGAATGCCGAAGTTTTCCGTATTCAAGGACACATTCTGAATAATGTCGATGTCTAGGAAGGACACATCCTAAAACACCAATGTCAAAGTTTTGTTCTTCAGAAGGACACATCTGAAAGAACGGTGATGTCAAGAGGAATGATCCTTAAGTGTCAAAAAGGATCCCTCGAAAATGTCAAATGATAGGGACAATGCCTAGGAAGGACACATACTAAGGCATAAATGACTGAGGTTATTCTTCAGAAGGACACATCTGAAAGGTAACCAAAAATTGATAGTTTGACTGGTTGCGATAATTTGACTTGTGTTGACTGAATTTGACTTGTTTTGACTGAGTTTGACTTATTTTGACTGAGTTTGACTTGTTTTGACTGAGTTTGACTTTTTTTACTGAGTTTGACTTGTGTTGACCATATGATGATAATATACCATGGTGATACGATTGTCATGTTGAATGAATGATTGTCGTCCTTTGTTTTAGGATTTTTCCCATTTGGAGAAATGATCTATCCTAACTAGTAGAATTTTGAGTTGTGTGCCAATGTAATGCCATGAACCCTAAAGGACTGACCTAGTGCGGCCTCAGGGGCTCATCGACAAATGGCCTTGCCTATGTCATGCACTCAGAGACCTCGTAGTTCGACACGACTAATGACATTGTTTTGATGACAAAAGATTGAGTCATGATTTATTTTAACACACCTAAAAGGACTGACCTAATATCTCGGGGACTCAAATGTGAGTCTTGCCTATGTAGCAAATGCACAGAGACAACATAGTTCGGACAAATGACAAAGACTGATTGGAACCTGACTAACTTTGACAAGAGATGAAACTGTGTTTGTGTTCTTTGAGTAGTCTGATGTTTTATTTGTGGTTTTCTTCAAGACATTTTGTGATGTTTTTGGTCTTTTTTCAGGACATTTTACGATGTTTTGGTCTTTTTTCTGCTTTATGATTTTTTTGGATTTTGACGTTTAAGAGGATCATGACAAATGCATATGACTGATTCCTACACATGAGAATCCAAGGAAAAACATGATTGTGCCCCTAGTCAAGCTAAATACCAATTGACAGGTGATGACAACGTTGTTTGACGTGGGAAGGACGCATCCCAAAACAACGTGAGGACGATGATGATAATGTGACGAAAGTATGGCAGTCTACAGCCGAGCTAGGAACACAGTCAAGTAATGTTTTGGATAATGTGCTTATATGGATTAGACTCGTTGCATTTGGAATGACTTGGTTAGGACTAAAAGGGACGACGAAGTATTCTTAGATCATTTGACAAGCTAAAGCCAAGATAGGTGACATACATGAAAGGATAAGGGGTGGCCTTGGTGAGAGACATGAGACTAATGGAATTGTCATATGATTTTCAAAGACTATGTTGTATAAGGACAATAAGACTATGACATTCAATGACATGATGTTTCACGGATAATGTATGACCAAAGGATAGGCATGTCAAAAGTTTTCCCAAAGCATGATTTATGTGTGCCGGTTTTATGTCAAGACCAAGATAGGTGGGAAAGTGAATGGAAATGATATGGATCAAATGGTTGGATGCCAATGTCAATAGAAAGGTCTAGGAGATGAGACGACTTGTATAAAAGTCCACATAGATGATTTATTTTACACATGACGCCTGTTTGCCAGGTTTTCATCATGGTACTTATCCAGGGCGCCTGTTTGCCAGGTTTTCACTGTAGGACGAAATTTTTCTCTTTACTATTTTTGACTTTTAATTTTTGGTGTCACCAAGATGCCCTGCTTGCTAGGTTTTCATCAGGGCAACAATTTTTTAAATTTTGGATTTTTGATTTTTTTTGTATTTCTGATTTTGTGGATAGCCTGGATGCTTTAGATGACCACTGACTGTTCTGAATCCATTGACGGTGCCGATGTAGAGACTGGTGCCATGATATGCCAATAATGTCCTATCTGAAGTAGTTGTCTTGTCAGGATCGTAGCGCTTGTATACAATTGATAGATGTCATTGTGGTCCTTTTTGATACTAGAGTTGGCCTTATCAGAATACGCACATCGTGATAGAGTGCCATGAGAGTCCTTGTGGTAAAGAGTTGCTGCCAAGATGTGACGGATTTGTGACGTAGGATTTTTGGACTTTAGATGAGATGTAGGGTTATGACGAATGATGGTAGATGTGGAAAGGTTGTTTGGACATTTGGATGAATCACTTTTTATTTTCCAAACTTGGTATGGTGGATGACGGATTTTGGAGGGATGGTGTTTGGAACCAACATTTTTAGATACCTTGTTTGATGACCATTTTGAAGGAGGTGGACATTTGTTGTATGTGGGAGTCCTCTTGTCTTGTGGCTCCACATTGTGATTGACTTTTGTATTTGACTTGGTGTCTTTGTTTGATCCATCTTTCTTTAGGATCCATTTTAATTTCATTTGTCCACTTGTACTTTTGTTTGATTTAATGGCCTTTGACATTTGATTTTGATCTTTTGACTTGTAAGACTTTTGTTTTTGTTGGTTCCAAAGGGAAGGTTTATTCATGATAGAATGACAGTTTATGGTGTGGGTGGACGGGGTGTTGGCTACAATCTTATGACAAGGATTTCTCATGGACTCCATTTTGATGTTTGTATCTAACAAAGTTGCCCCCAGTATCAAGGAGGTACCACTGACATCATTTGATTTACTAACTGAGGAATAGCCAAGACCTTGATGTCTGTAATTTTCCTGAAGTTGTATTGGTTCTAGAATGCCTTGCTCATGTATGCCTAGTCCTTTGCCTTGATATTGCATGCTTTGAAAGATTCTGTTTGCGATGGGGTATTTGTCGTTTTGAAAGCAAGATGCTAACCCATCATTAGGTATGTGGATACTGTCACTTATAATATTTTTTTCTGCAAGAAAGCCTGCTTTGACAAAGATAGATGACCCTAGTTGATAAAGTGTCTTAGCTTCATTGTCATGTTGGACATATTCTTGACTGATATCTTTGGTCTGATCGTGTGACATGTCAAGTTCAGATGATTCTGTTGGTGCTTCCAAGGCAATGTCGAAGCCATCATTATCTTTAGTGTCATAGAGTCCAATGATTTTAGCTATAACTTGATCATATGCAAGCATGTCCCTAGTGGAAGATTCTTGCTTTGGAGGAATATCGTCTATGTGTCCCATGGAGGCAAGTGTTTGATCATGAATGGCATAAAGGTCAAGGAGTGGATCATTTTGGACTTCTTTGTCCATGGTAGGGTCTTAGTCCAAGATGGGGTTGTCATGGATTTGGATTTCCTGGTCAATGGTAGGGTCCTGGTCAAAGATGGGGTTGTCAAAAATAGGGTCATGGGATGGACTACCTTGTTCTTGACATGAGGGTGACGTTATAATGTCATGCTTTGGGCTTTCATTTTGACATGTATCCTCAAGTTTATTAAATGGGATTTTACTTTGGACTATGATAGAATTTTCATGACTAGATGTGGCTTGTGAAGGGGTGATTTGAAGAGGATTAATGAATGATGAACTAGGATAGGACGTGGGAACTTGGACTGGACTAGTATATGAAGGACTAGGATAGGACATGGGGACTTGGACTGGACTAGCATGTGAGGGACAAGGATAGGACATGGAGTCTTGGACTGGATATGTCATGGAGTCTTGGACTGGATTAATATGGTATGATGTGAGGACTTGACATGAGTTGTTAGATGGTTGATAAAGCATGTAGACTTGGACGAGATTGATGGGTAAAGAGTCATAATATGATGTGGAGGTTTGGAATGGATTGGTGGACAGTTGGCTTCCCTTGTCAAAGTTAGGATAAGGGTGATAACTAGACATGTGTTGTGAAGTAATGGCAGGATTTGTGTCAATTGACTGTTGATGGTGAGGGTAGACAGATGGAGGTGGCAAAGTATTTATGTCAAAGCCTTGTGGTAACTTAGCCCCTTGGTCCAAAAGCATGGCTAGATACCTTTGAGGGTCGCGTAAGATTGATTTTTTTACAAAGGAGACTATATCAGGATTTTGCGCTACAGCTTCTAGGTCTTCGACATATACTCGTCCATTTTGGTCTCTTTTTATGAATGGCTCAAAAATGTTTTGTGATGAAGATGGAATGTTCATGGAAGATTGCATGTTCATGTTGTGAAATGGGTCAGAAAATGTCCAATGTTTGTTCGTGTCATAAGTGTTATTGTCGATGTTGGGATTGGAATCTTGTCTAAAGTTTTCCATTTGTCGTTGCTGTCTTTGAAGTCTAGTCTCAACTATAAAAGGGATTTTCTCAAATTAGGATGATGAGAATGACAAGTAAATGCAAGGATGGCACTAGCCTATGTTTTTTGTATTTTCGATAAGGATGAAAATGCAAGACTATGTTTCGGAAAATGTCGACTAGGATGACTAGGTGGTGATAATGTTTGTCTAAGGAAATGATTGATGTAAGATGACAAGGTGATCAAAGCCAAAGTGTCAAATGTGGACTAAGACAATAATGCTGACGAAGGATTAAAATGATTAATGCAAAGTCTAGGTTCAAAATGAGGTCTAAGATGAACAATGCAAAGTCTAAGGTTCAAAATGAGGACTAAGATTATTTTTTGATGTTTTACTCAAAAGTTTGATTTGTCCAAGGTCGATTGTTTGTGTCCAGATTTGTGAATGTTGTGTATATTGTTTGAAAATCTAGAAAACACTTGACAAGCACAATGTTTTGAATGTAAGCAAGCGCACATGAGACAAGTACAATCCTAAAAGGCCAATAGGCCAAAGGTTTGTATACTTGGTATAGCCCTCCTATATACCCCGGATTGGTGATAAACATATTTCTTTCTCGAGAGCGGATAACTTAGAATTTTGGTGGCATTGGCTCCCCTCCACGGCTCATTAACATCATTTGAGCACACCAAATTTGAATTCTTGGGTAGTGACTTCCCAAGAACTGCTATCTCTACTCAAGGGGATCAGTAGTGAGTGTCTTCGGGCATGATACTGTACCCTGTACTATACCAAGCAACGACCAAAGAACGGTTGGACACTAAAACAAGGGGTATTTAATTCGGGCATTCCGTTCGTGGGGCATGATCCATGCGGCGAGAGTCCCCTTTCAGATCCATCTCATCGGAACCACACTCGTGATTCTTGGGCTTTCCCCAAGAACCCACTTTTATATATCGGCTGGAAGTCCCTCAGTGTTAGGGTGCTATCAGTCTGAGTCATCCTAGGGTGAGTACTTTTTCCCACCAGAACAAGTCCAAGTTCTAGAGTTAGTAACCGTTTCTCTTACACCCAGGATCGCACAAGTGCGCAAGGGGAGAGGATACTTCGATATACCAAATCGTGAGGGTGTACAATAGATAAAATGGGTCTGGTTTTCTGATCACCGAGTTTTCACAAGGTGGGAGCATAATCACCTACCATTTGTTCAAACACAATCAGACACTTGCAAACAAAATTCATTTTAGAGCACCAAAGGAAATGTTCCTAGATTAAAAAAATGCAAACAAGTGGTTTGAGAGATAAATTTTTGACAAATGTAGCTACAAAACCACATGTCAGTAGTTTGAATATATGTCTTTGACCCACAAAAAACTCCAACGCCACATGCTGCCAACAAAGATTAGTAAAAAAAATAAAAAATAAAAACTTAAATGAAAACAACAAACTTAAAATAGTGATAACTTCCTCCAAACCTAACAAAATTTTAAGTGGTAGATATCCATGGAA
The DNA here is from genome assembly GCA_007258455.2 of Sequoia sempervirens. Classification (NCBI taxonomy): domain Eukaryota; kingdom Viridiplantae; phylum Streptophyta; class Pinopsida; order Cupressales; family Cupressaceae; genus Sequoia; species Sequoia sempervirens. The sequence goes on along the minus strand of VDFB02000008.1, from coordinate 239,306,763 downwards.
AGCTAAAAATAAAACCTTCAAAACCCAGAAAGGATTTTCCACGATTCTGCACAAAAAGAATGTTATATGCAAAAGAAAACGCGGGGTTTTAAAATGAAATTAAAAAAAACAGCGATCACTAAAATAGCCATAACTTTCTCAAATCTTAACAAAATTTGAAACCATTTGAAGTTCTGGAAAGCTGAGACCAAGATCTACAAAACCCAGAAAAAAATTTAAAATCTTTTATTCACCCATTTTTTTGTGCTCAAATGAAGGTGACGGGATTTCATATGACTTCTTGGCTGTAACCTACAAAACAGTGAAAACAAACAAGAACACACAAATTTCTCTACAAAATGTCGGGTTCACCAATGTATTCAATAGAAAATTAGATTGTTAGATTGTTAGCTAATAATATCAAAAATCCAAAGATCTTACAAAACACAATGGAAGTAAACGAAAGAACGATTATACCTTCCTTTCCTTCCATGCTTCACCTTCATAGCACCTTCTAGTTTGCAGCAAGTCAATGAGGCCCTCAGATTTCAAATGAGCAACCTAAAGTAATGTCCAAGGTCCTATGCAAATGTTGAAGGATTTGATAGAATAATGCCTATGTCTATGACAATATGCTAAATGAAATAATAATTACCAATGCTAAAATGACTATAATGCCTAAATTCGAAAATGAAGTTGTCAGGATCCTAAAATTATGAGCAAAATTGTCTTTTATAGAAAACACAATTTTGAACAGATGGATGAGATTGAATTCTAAGAAAGACTTAGAACGAGAGGTCCAGATTAAATCTAAGAATCCCTAATTAGGGTTAGGGAAAATTCATTAATCGAACGGTCAAGATAATATCTCAGATAATCAGATCGACAGTGGAGAATAAATGAGGAAATTAATTAAAGAAATAAAGATTTTCAAAAAATCAGAAGATAAAGACTGCCTGATTTATGAGATTCGAAAAATCAAGAAGATAAGATTTGGACTGAAGATTCGATTTGAAAAATCAAGAATCACCGATTACTGATTTTGATTAATATCTTTTGAATTTAATTAATTCAAAATGATGATTTTAGGTGACAAGTAAATAATCTTTTTTCAGATATTTACAAAAAAGAGTGAAAGTAAATAGAATGAAATCATTTTAAATATTTTCATTTATTTAAAATGAGAGAAAAGTGAAATTAGTAATTAAATAATTAAAAATAATTATTTAATTTGGAAGATAAGACCAATAATTAAATTAATTAATAAATTTATTTAATTGTGACAATTAGTGACATATCAAATAAATAAATGAAATTCATTTATTTAATAATCGAAGAATTAATGAAGAAAGGAAATTAAATAAATTAAGAAATTTATTTAAGGGAAGACTTAGACAATTAATGACGTATTTAATAAATAAATGAAATTTATTTATTTAATAATCATAAAGAATAAAATGACATGAATTAATTAAATAATTATGAATTATTTAATCAATAGTCGAATGTGAACCAAAGACATAATTAAATGTCACAATTATGCTAGGATGAAAGTGGTAAAAATGAAGCTTGCAGGCTTAGGTCATTTTTAGGTGTCTACAGATAGCATCAAAATCGTAGTTCACTAGCCCCCATTATGGTGATTTGAATGGAATGTGTTACTAAGAAATTTTACTATGTTAGTGCAAAATCATCTTTTTGACCATCATTTTTACATTTACTATTTGGATATTCTAAGAGAGATACCTTCATACAAAGGAGTGAATATACTGAGCTGACAATTGTACGAGCCCTTAAGACTAGAGGTCCTATGAGCAAAGGTTGTGGAGTGAGCCATCACACCAACAGTGATTTGCTTGTACCTTCTCCTTGTGATTTTCTTTAATATTTCACACATTTTTTAAGCATTTTTCAAATATTGTGGCATCTATGTCCAAATTGGGTGACTATGTTTTCTTTGGGTGACCCTGTCCTATAATGGTTCCTATGTCCTAAGTCTACCTTTCTTTACTTTTAACTATTCAGTTATTTTATTTCCATGCTACTAATTATTTCCTTTTATTATCATAGGTCCCTCCACACACTCAACAATGTTTAGGAGGATGAGTATTTTCCATTCTCTGAGAGTAGTTCACATGACTTACTCAGAAGGAGGAGCAAATTCTTTGCACCATCAAATTGTATTGGATATACCTCATGCCACCCATGAGGTATCATGATGCTATGATTATGGCATTAGTTGAGTGGTGGGATGTGGATGCTTCTACATTTCATCTCCCAATAGGGGAGATGATAGTTACACTGGAGGACATTCACCACATATTCAGATTACATGTTCGAGTTGAGATCATTCATTTCAAGGAGTGTCGCACACCTCAACAAATTGGACATGATATTTAGTATTTCATCAGTCATTGTATATCTCATGTCGACTCTAGAGCTCACATCGAGCTCAAGTGGCTTCTATATGTCGATGTTCCCTTGGTTCATCGGATTATGTGTGTCATCGTCACCTTAGCTCTAGTGCCCGATGGAAGAGGTGCACACATTAATGGGGGCCTTGTCCACGTTATATGAGAGATGGAGGAGCACCAAACAGCATATTCCTAGGGATGGAATATATTGCACATCTATATTATGATCTTGGACACTTTTTATATTGGGATGCTCAGAGTATTCTTCATTGTACCCCTCTTTAGGTATGGGAATTTGAGCATATTACATGCACTAGACCGACTAGATTTCTTGTGATGAAAACTTTCAATTATCACAAGCCTTCTATTATACATTTAGATAGGCCTAGTAGTGTAGAGATCTATTGTGTGCTAGAGAGTCATATTCGATCACTGAGAGGAGGGTGATATAGTATGGAGACCATACAGGACTCTACAACATTAGCCAAGTCTTACATAGCAATTAGCCAGGATATAGAAGGATATGCTACTGGTTTAATGACACAATTATATCATTATGCCATTCTATTATGATCATGTGAAGTTTGGTTAGATATAGATAGCACCCATCATGTGACCTACATTCTTGAGATATGTACATAGTAGTACTAGTCTAGGAGACACTCGTCGTCCCACACTCACGAACGTCACTCCTAGTGACTCAGAGAATAAGGAGTGAGATACATCCCCAACATCTAACTTGGATGATTTAGGAACCTTGATTACTTATGATAGGTAGTGGATGATAGCACAACCTTAGCATGTCTTCTGTGATGATCATCCTATAGGAAACCTTGAATCTTTACCATATCGAGGGGATGAGAGAGAGGATGGGGGTTTGGATGGAGATATGATAGATGAGGAGGATGTAGTGGAGAACTTAGAGGAGAAGGATCAAGATCCTGAGAGAGAGAATCTCGAGGAGCCAGTAGAGGTCACAGATTCCCCCAAGGAGAGACCTACATCTCGTCCCCACATCACTCGAGCACATCCATTGACTATAGGAGGCACATAGTCTCATGAGTATGGAGAGAGTATTTATGCAACTCCCACTATAATTCTAACCCATTAGAGGATTTTGGATATGAAACCCATAATGTCCTATCAATATCTCAATTGGCGGGTTGGTGATCTAGGTGATGTTATTTACTTTTCGTGTAATTAGATTTGGTTATGCTTATTGATTATATCTTATTTTGATTTATGTCATGTTTTCTTTGTTGTAGTTGGTACATGGGAATAGTTCGGCTTCTTTAGTTGAGTCACCATGGACATTGTTCCACTAATACCCCACACTAGGTGACATAAATTGAGCATAGGCCACCACCTAGCACGAGGCACCATGCTGCATTATTTGATCCCCTATCTAGGTGGAAGACATCCTATGATGATGCTATGAGGACCATTGACATGGTTAGAGCTAAGATTGAGAAGGTTTGAGATAGAGAGGAGTAGTCAAGAGATACACACATGCGAAGCTCAGGGTTGCATACAAGGATCTTTGATCCACCTAGGTTCCTTCTATGAGTGAGACACATGATTTCTTATAGTCATAACTCAAAAAGGTGTAGGTGAACATGGATCAAATATATCAGGAGCACATTGTAGCTCTCATACATGAGGCCATAGCCATAGGTCAAGTATAGGGCCTATGAGAGAAGATGAACTCTATGAGTTGCTCCTAAACCACTATCTCTTGATGAGCACCACCACCACCAAGCCTTGAGGAGTCTAGTAGCCATATGCCTCCCTAGTTTTATCATACTATGACACACCACATTTTTCTTATGTAGACAAAATTTATGATCTTTATATATGAGTATATTTTTATTTCTATGAGTTATGTTTTTTTATATCATGTTTCATTTAGATGTCAATGTGATCTATTAAGAAATATTGGTAAGATCACTTAATAAATTTCTCAATGATCTATTTTTTATGTGATCTAATTAAACACCTATGTCTACTTAGATAATACATTTTTTGTTAAGTGTGATTATGTGAAACTAGATGCCCTTATGATCTTATTTGTAACAATTAAATGTATATAATGACCTAATTTAACACAACACACACATGATTGAACAAAATGCAAAAATAAAGTAATATTTCAAGCAAATGAAAAATTACCCAGAATAGTTCAAGACAAAAAATGTTTGTCAAGAACGAAGCAATGCGAGATAATATAGAAAAACATAAACTTAATCTAACAACATGCTTTATCATAGATTCTATTCAAAATATTGTTAGGTGTAATATTTACGCAAATTTGCAACATTATAGGTTCTTTGAAAGGTGTACCATCTACTTCTTTAAGCTTATATGCTCTAGATTCATAGACTTCGTAAATGCAATAGGTTCCTTACCAACTAAAGGTAAACTTTCCTCACTCATTAGGAGCAACATTGATATTGTGTTGATTCTCATACAACACTAAATCCCCTTTATTAAAGGACCAAGCAATTAAATTATCATTATAATCATGTTTTATTCTTTTTCAATAAGTTTGGAGATGTTTGAGAGCATTTATACATCGTTCATCTAGCATTTCAAGCTATTGTAATTGCTTTTCTCTATAAGTGATCATCGATAAGGCCTCTAAGGGAGATTCTCAAGGAGGGAATTTATAACTCTAATGGAATTAGAGCATTAGCATTTTAAACAAGGTTATATGGCATACTTCATGAAGATGTTTGAATACTTGTGTGATAGGCCCACAATGCATAAGATATTTGAGTGTGTCAATCCTTGTTATGTTTACTAACTATTTTACATATGATTTGTTCAAGTGTTTTATTTGTTTCTTCTACTTGACCATTAGATTATGGGTAATAAGGTATAGAAAAGCGATGTTGAATGTGAAATGTTTCCAAAAATATCTCCACTTCCTTATTCTTAAATGGTGTCCAATTATCTATAATTAGGGCTGAAGGAATACCAAGTCACGTGATAATGTTCTCTAATATAAAACAATATATTGAATTAGCAATTGTGGAATGAAGAGGAATTGCTTCTACCCACTTCATGAAATAATCTATAGTAATGATTATAAACGTATGCCCTGAATGATGAGAAATCTTCCCAATAAGATCCAAACCCCACACCAAAAATCGCCAAATGGTAACTTGGGCATTAATTTCGATAGTAGGAGCATGAATCAAATTGTTATGCTCTTGACATTAATGAAATTTCTTAATATGATCAAAACAATCTTGTTCCATTTTTTTCCAATAGTATCATTATGTGGATCAACCTTTGAACTAATGATTTTCCCTCGAAATTCCCCCCTCAAGCACCTACATGACCTTCCTCAAGGGCTATAGGGATTTCATATTGTTTAAGGCATCTAAGAAGAAGACCGTTGAATGACTACCTATACAACACATATACTAGGATTATATCGAGCTAAAAGTTTTTGAATACAAACTCTAGTGTTCTTGGTAGTTGGTTCAAGATACATACCTTCTTTTAGCTAATTAAATATTAGTGTATACCATTCACTAGAGACTTCAATATTGGTAACTAATTTTTCCTTCATCTTTTCATACATTGATGGTTTTGTGAGAGTGTGGAAAATAAGTGAAATCCATAGAAGAATGTTTGAGAGAAACAAGGGAAGCAGTGCTTTCCATTGCATCTACATGTCGATTATCCTTTCAAGGAACATTGTTGATGGTGTATGATTCGAAGTGTTCTAGAAATGTTATTGTGAGGTTTTTATATTTTGACAACTTATCATGTTCTTCTTGATAGGACCCATTTATTTGTTTAATTATTAGTTGAAAGTCTCCAAATCTATGAATGTGTTGAACACCTAAGGACAAGGTTGCACATAATCCCGCGATAAGATCCTCATACTCAGTGGTGTTGTTTGTACATAGGAAATTTAGATGGTAGGGTAAGGGAATTAGATTCTTTAAAGTAAGTATTAATATAACTCTAGCACCAGATCCAGTTTGACACTTAGAGCCATCAAACTATAATTCCCATGTTTCATTATCATCAATGTTCAAGAAGATTTCATTGCGAAATAAATTCTGATTTGGTAACGCTAATGGTGAAGGGGCCTCAACTAAATGGTTGGTCAATGCTTTTCCTTTGATTGTTTTTTGAGGGATGAACTTAAGGTAAAACTTAGTTAACAACATAACCCATTTAGCTAAGTTCCTTGAAAATTTTGTTTTAGCAAAAAGGTGTTTTAAAGAATCAAAATTTGAGACAAGTTACACCTCAATGTTTAATAAATAGTGCCTAAATTTGTTAGTTGAAAATACAAGAGCCAAACATTTTTTCCTATGTGTGTCTAATGAGTTTCATAATCAATCAATATTCAAATATAATACATAGGATTTTCTTTACCATTCTCATCTTGTTGTGATAATAGGGCCACGAGGGCATGACTTGAAGCTGATATATAAAGAATTAAAGGTTTTCCTTGAACTAATGGTTGTAACATGGGAGGATTAGCTAGGTATTGTTTCAAGTTTTCAAAATATTTTTGACAATCCTCACCCCATTTAAATTCTAACTCTTTCTTAAGGAGCTGAGTAGAGGGAAGAGTTTGATCCACCGGTGACACAACAAAAAAGTGAATAGCTTGAATTTTTCCTTGTAAGCTACACAATTATGAAATGTTCTTAGGATGTGGCATGTTTATTATAGCATCAATTTTCTTTGTTTTCACCTCAATGTTTCTATGTGATACTATAAAACCCAACAATTTTCCACTATCCACACCAAAGATGCATTCCTTCAGGTTTAGCCTCATGTTATACTTATGAATTTTTTCAAAGGTTTTTCAGAGGATTTGGACATGGTCTTAACATGTTATAGACTTATAGCGAAAATGTCATCAACATACTATTCAAAAAATTTATGTATGAAATAATGAAATGTCAATGTCATGGCTCTTTGATATGTTTCTCCAGCATTCTTTAATCTAAAAGGAATAACAACCTAGAAAAATGTTCCTTGTTGCAAGTATGAGTAAGTATGGTGGTGTTGTCATTGATGTCAACATAGTATAGGTTGTTGCAAAGAAAGAAATAAAGTGATTGCAGGTTGTGCATGTATAGTTGAGATATAGCAGAGATGTTGTGAGTACATGGAGCTATCTTTATGGTGTTGCAGGTGTGTTGATATGATGAGTTACCAAGTGATTTTGAGAAATAGTGAAGAAAGAATTGTGTGTGTTCAGAATGTGCTCTGGTATGTGCTTCAAATTTCTTCTGTGTTGATCCTATGCTTGTGTGCATCTGAAGTATTGTTTATGGGAATCCTTGGGTGATATATCCTATATTGTAGCCTCTTTTCTGATAAAGAGTGAAAGTTGTGTTCATTAGTGTGTGAACTAGTCTAGTAGAGTGGTTTTTCTGTGGACTAGGAGAAATGTATCTACTCCGCGGTCCTTTGTTGGTTTTTCTTAGGTCTTGCGGATCTAGTAGAAGGCCTGTAATGGTGTCATCTGTGTTATATCAAAGGTTTTCATTGTTTGGTGCTCTGGAAGACGAGTTTCATATTTACTGTATGTGTCTATATAGTCTAGATGGACTAATGGAAAGTATTTTGTGTATGAAGGTTGTTGCATTTGTTGTGGATGAATCTGATGGCATCTAAGATGTGTTCCAATGTATGATGAAGCATGTTATGTGGTCTGCATGTTATCCTCTTGTTGCATAAATGTGTACTTCAAATTTCATTTGTGTTTTCATTAGGTTTGACCGACCTAGTGTCTACACGTCATGTGAAGGATAAGTATCAATTGATGAAGCGTGTGATTGATTTGAGATGTTATTTTGGGTCTTGGTTAAGTGTTGGTTTGGTCCACTCTCATTCTCTTCCACCACAAGAATGTTGAGTTTCTGACCTGATTTGAATTTGTAATATGAAGTGTGTGTAGCTGACCTTGGAGAAAGTTTCTAAGGTTTAAGATGGTATAAATACAAGTCGGGATGTTATGGATTGTATGTATGAAAGATGCTACAAGTGTGAGAAACAAGAAATGTGCAAAAGAGAGTTAAGGAAGTAGTACTTTAATGTGTTAGACTCCTGAAAGTAGTGAGATGATGGTGTCTACAATCTTTTGATCAAGGTTGCAAATGTGTGTAATTTGTTGTGGTGGATTTTATGTCATCTTTTTGTATCTATAGGCAGTGAGCCTCCCTATTGGACAATGAGTCTTATTTGTAGGCAGTGAGCCTTGTATCTAGACGGTGAGTCCTTCTTGGGTAGTGAGCCTCTTTGTAATCGGTTTTGGAATTAATTTATATTGTGAGTTAATCCTCACCATGTTTTTTCCCTTATTGGGTTTTCCACGTAAATCTGGTGTTTCTTGTGTTGACATTGCTTTCTATTATTTTCACTTCATGCTCATACTTAATAACAAATTAAAGTGGATGTGGAGTTGATAATTGTTTGATTTTTGTGATTGAGATTGGTGACAACTGATTCAGCCCCCCTCTTAGTTGTCTTGTGCCTTTCAAAAATTGGTATTAGAGCTTTGGTTCCTCGAAGAATAAATTAACCGCTTGAGGTAGATCTGATGGCATACAAATTTTCAATCCCTATGTTTGATGGATCTCACTACAGTGATTGGAAAGTGCAAATGAGAGGTTACTTGATCTCTCTTGGTTACAAGACTTGGAAAGTTGTTGAGACAAAATATGTTGCATCGAAAAGTGGTCCTTCTTCTACAGATGGAATTTCTATCTATGAGGAAAATGAAAAATCAAGGTATTCAATCTATAGTGCTTTATCTAAGACTGAGCGAACAAAAGTTATTTCTTTGGGCACTGCTTATGAAGTTTGGAAAAAGTTGGAAGATATCTATGAAGGAAATGATAGAGTCAAATTTTCAAAGAAGCTAATAGCTAAGCGCAAATATGAGAACTTGAAAATGGAAGAAGGTGAAGATATTGCAAGCTATTTTCACAGGGTTGGTATTGTAGTAAATGAAGTCAAAAATCAAGGTGGTACTCTAACTGATGATGTAATGGAGAATATTTTGATGACCATACTAGAGAGTTATAGTGACAAATTTTCATCCATTGAGGAAGTGTATGATCCTAAGAAGTTCACTAAAGAACAACAATTTGGCACCTTGACTGCATTTGAAATGAGGAAATTTGAAAAAGAAAAGAAAAAAACAAAACCAACCTTCTAAGCTACAAAGATAGAAGATGATTTGGATATTGAAGATTCAAAGGAGTTGGAAGAAAATGTTACAAGGAAATTGAAGAAAGGTACTGGTAAGTACAAAGGTATGTTACCTTTTAAATGTTTCAGTTGTGGAAATATTGGTAACTAAGCTTCAAGATTTCCAAATAGAGCTATAAACAAGAAGAGCAGAGACATTAAAGACAAAAAGGATAAGAAGTTCAAGAGATTGTACTATGTTAGAGAAGATTTTGGAATTTCTAATGATGAATCTGATTTTAAGGATGATAATGATGAATGCATGTTCTTAGCCTTAGAGAATAAATTAGTATCTACTAACTTTGGAATATGTGCAAGGGGAAGTGGTCCGGAGAACAAGAAGGATGAGATGGAAGGTACTTTGGTTACTTCCTTTCATGCTAGACAAGATTAAGACTATTGGGTAATTGACAGTGGCTGCTCAAATCACATGAACGGAGACAAAAGTAAGTTTATGAAAATTGAAAAGTATGATAGTGGATTAGTCATGTTTGGAAATGATTCTGGTGCAAAGATTGTTGGAAAAGGAACAATTAGTTTTGATGGAAAACACTGTACTGATGATGTCTATTATGTTAAGGGCTTAAGGAATAATATTTTGAGTGTTGTACAAATGTGTAGCAAAGGATTCAAGCTTGTGTTTTAGGATAACACTTGTGAGATCAAAAAAGGGTCCAAAAGTGTGGTTGCTACATGAAGAACATATGGAAAAATTTATCAGCCTAAGGGTGTTGATGGTCAGTTCCTTGTATCTCAAGTTAATGAAATTTGGCTATGGTACTAGAGGATGGGACATGTAAACTTTGACAATTTGATTAGGATCAGTTCAACATAAGTTATCCAGGATTTGCCTAAAATTACAAAGCCTACCAATATTATTTGCAAAAGTTGTCAACTAGGAAAACAAACAAGATTTAGTTTTAAAAGAAAAGAGAAATCAACTACCAAAATGTTGGAATTGATTCATATAGACCTTTGTGGTCCCACAACAATAGGAAGTCTTAATGGTGACAGGTATTTCATGCTCCTTATTGATGATTATTCTAGAATGACATGGGTTACTTTTCTTAGGGAGAAAGCTCAAGCTCTAGATAGATTCAAAGTGTTCAAGGCTAGGGTAGAGAATGAAGTGAACCTAAGAATCAAATGTTTAAGTTCTAACAGAGGTGGAGAATTCACTTTCAGTGAATTTAATACATTTTATGAAGAGCATGGCATAAAGAGACTTTTTTTTGCTCCTAGAACTCCTCAACAGAATGGAGTTGTTGAGAGGAAGAACCAGACTGTTCAAGAGGCTACAAGAACTATGATGAAAGAGGAAAATGTACCTAATGTATATTGGAGAGAAGCAATCCACACTGTTGTTTATATTCTTAATAGAGTTCATATCAGAGGTAACAAAACAAAGACTCCTTATAAGCTATGGACTGGCAAGATTCCTACTGCTAAGTACTTCAAGGTGTTTGGAAGCAGATGTTACATTAAAAGAGATGATGATAACCTTGGAAATTTTAATGCAAGATGTGATTAAGGTATTTTCCTTGGATATTCAACTAGTAGCAAAGCTTATAGGTTCTTCAATAAAATATTGACAAAGATTGTTGAGAGTGCAAATGTAAAAGTTGATGAAGATATGCACATACCAGTTGAAATAAGTGAAGTTGAACTAGATGAATCTATCTGTGGACAAGTATAAGAAGAGAATAAGGAAGAAGAAGAAGAAGAAGAAGAATCTCTAGAACCTGCTCCTAAGACCCCAAAATATGTATAGAAAAATCATCCTGAAGAACATATAATTGGAGATAAAAGTGAAGGTGTAAAGACAAGAAGAAAAGTGGTAGAATGTGAGGTAAATCTATGTTTCCTTTCCAAGATAAAACCTAAAACCATGTGTGAAGCATGCAAAGATGAGAATTGGGTTAGAGAAATGAAAGAGGAATTGTAGCAGATAGAGAAGAATCAGACATGGGAATTGGTTCCTAGACCTATAAATAAGAACATAATTGGTACAAAGTGGGTGTTCAGGAATAAGTTGAATGAGAATGGTGAATTAGTAAGAAACAAAACAAGACTTGTATGCAAACTTTATTCATAGGTTGAAGGAATAGACTTTGAGGAGACATTTTCCCCAGTGGAAAGAATGGAGGCTATTCAGATGTTTTTAGCATTCTCTACACACAAAGATTTCAAGGTATACGAGATGGATGTTAAGTCTACATTCCTGAATAGAGAATTGGAAGAAGAGGTGTACATGGAAAAAATAGAGGGATTTTCATTATTAGATAAACCAGACATGGTTTGTAAGTTGAAAAAGACATTGTATGGATTCAAACAGGTTCCCAGAGCATGGTATGCAAGGTTGGATAGATATTTGACATAGCAAGGGTTCAACAGATAGTAATCTCTATTTCAAAATTGAAGGAAACAAAATATTGATAATGGTTGTGTATTTTGATGATATTATCTTCAGAGGAAATGAGGTTATGTGCAAGATATTTATAGAGGAGATGCAAAAAGATTTTGAAATGTCTATGATTGGTGAGTTGAAATTTTTCCTTGGACTTCAAGTGAATCAAACTGATAAGGACATATTCATTTCGCAATCAAAGTATGTTACAGAATTGTTGAAGAAGTTTGGAATGGATGACTCCAAACTAGTCTTTACCCCTATGGTGATTGGATGTAAACTGAGTAAGGATGATGAATCTCCTAAAGTCGATCAGAGCATGTACAAATCTATGACTGTTGGACTGTTATATCTTATTGCTACTAGACCAAATATCATGTATGCAGAATGTTTGGTTGCTATATTTTAAGAAGAACCTAAAGAAGCACATGTTACAGCTGTAAAGAGGATATTCAAATATCTAAAAGGCACTCCAAATTATGGCTTGTGGTATCCTAAGGATACTGATTTCACTTTGAGTGCTTACAATGATGCAAATTGGGTTGGTTGTGTAGATGACTGGAAGATTACAAGTGGTGGTGCATTATTTCTTGGAGGAAGTTTGGTTTCATGGGTAAGCAAGAAACATGATTCAGTTTCTTTATCCACTGCTAAAGTTGAGTACATTGCAACAACATCTTGCTTCACACAGGTATTGTGGATGAAGCAAACATTGAAGGATATAGGAGTGATGTGTGATGAGCCTATCCCTATCTTCTATGATAATACAAGTGCAATAAATATTTCAAATAATTTGGTAATGCATTCAAGGACAAAGCACATATCTATCAAATACCATTTCATGAGAGAAAAGGTATTGGAGAATGAAGTTAGGCTAGAATATGTGCTTGCAAAGGATCAAATTGTTGATATCTTTATTAAGGCTCTTCTAAAAGATAATTTTTAGTATCTCTGGGAGAATTTGGGGTTATTTCCCCTCCTTCTTTGAACTAGGTGCACATGGAGGTGGATCAATCCAGTGGATCTATAGATTCTTCATTTGTTTGGACTGATGACTAGGTCTACTCCACAGGGAGAGTAGGAAGTTTATTTTTTCTAGTATGAGATGTGTGGGTACACTCCTAAGGGGGAGTGATAAGAATTATGTTCTTTTTTATTGATGTCAAAGGAGGAGAGAGAGTCATGTGAAAAAGAAAAAAGGTTGTAAGGAAAAGAGAGCGTAGGAATGTTGTGTAGGTTGTCTAATATAGAAAATAAAGGAGAGTGTGTATTGTGTCTTTGGTGGTTTTCACATCATGTGTTTTCATCAATGAGAAAGGGGGAGATTGTTGCAAGTATGAGTAAGTATGGTGGTGTTTTTATTGATGTCAACATAGTATAGGTTATTGCAAAGAAATAAATCAAGTGATTGCAGGTTGTGCATGTATATTTGAGATACAGTAGAGATGTTGTGAGTACATGGAGCTATCTTTATGGTGTTGCAGGTGTGCTGATATGATGAGTTACCAAGTGCATTTGAGAAATAGTGAAGAAAGAATTGTGTGTGTGTTCAGAATGTGCTCCGGTATGTGCTCCGTATTTCTTTTGTGTTGATCCTATGCTTGTGCGGATCTAAAGTATTGTTTATGGGCATCCTTGGGTGATATATCCTATATTGTAGCCTCTAGTCTGATGAAGAGTGAAAGTTGTGTTCACTAATGTGGAAAAGTTGTTTTTCTATGGACTAGGAGAAATGTATCTACTCCGTAGTCCTTCCCTAGTTTGTTTCAGGTATTGTGGATATGGTAGAAGGTCTATAATGGTGTCATGTGGGTTGTATCAAAGGTGTTCATGCTTTGGTACTCTGGAAGATGAGTTTTAGATTTATTGTATGTGTCTGTACAATCTAGATGGACTAATGGAAAGTATTTTGTGTATGAAGGTTGTTTCATTTTCTATGGATGAATCTAAAGGCATCTAAGATGTGTTCCATTGTATGATGAAGTGTGTTATGTGGTCTGCATGTTATCCTCTTGTTGTGGAAATGTGTACTTCAAAGTTCATTTGTGTTTTCATTAGGTTTGGCCGACCTGGTGTCTACACATAATGCGAAGGATAAGTATCAATTGAGGAAGCATGTGATTGATCTGAGATATTATTTTGGGTCTTGGTTAAGTGTTGGTTTGGTCCGCTCTTATTCTCTTCCACTGTAGGAATGTTGAGTTTCTAACCTAATTTGAATTTGTAATATTAAGTGTGTGTAACCGACCTTGGAGAAAGTTTCTAAGGTTGAAGATGGTATAAATACAAGTCGAGATGTTATGGATTATATGTGTGAAAGATGCCATAAGTGTGAGAAGCAAGAAGTGTGCAAAAGTGAGTTAAGGCAATAGTACTTTAATCTGTTAGACTCCTGAAAGCAGTGAATTGATGGTGTCTGCAATCTTCTGATCAAGGCTACAGATGTGTGTAATTTTCTATGGTGGATTTTATGTTATCTTTTTGTATTTGTAGTTAGTAAGCCTCCATGTTGGATAGTGAGTCCTCTCTATAGGTAGTGATCCTTGTATCTAGACAGTGAGTCCTTGTCAGGTCGTGAGCCCTTTGGTAGTGAGCCTCTTTGTAATCGGTTTTGGAATTACTTTATATTGTGAGTTAATCCTCACCATAGTTTTTCCCTTATTGGGTTTTCCATGTAAATCTCGTGTTTCTTGTGTTGATATTTCTTTCTGTTATTTGCACTTCATGCTCATACTTAATAACAAATTAAAGTGGATGTGGAGTTGATAATTGTTTGAGCTTTGTGATTGAGATTGTTGATGATTGATTCACCCCCCCTCTCAGTTGTCTTGCGCCTTTCAACATTCCCCACAGTGTAGTGAATGTTATCTTATATTGATCTTTAGGTTTGATGAAAATTTGATTATAGCCTAAAAAAATACATAAACAATAATAAGGCATGTCCCATAGTTGAGTCCACTATTATGTCAACATTAGGAAGGGGAAAATCATCCTTTAAAGATTCTTTATTAAGATCTTGAAAATTTGTATACATCCTAATACAATTATTAGGTTTTTCCACTGCCACAATGTTAGAGATCCAAGGTGAATAATCAATAGGGCGGATGAAACCAACTTGTAAAAGCTTTTCAATCTTAGCCTTGACCAATAAAGCTATCCTAGGATTCATATTGTGTATCTTTTGTCTTGTTGGTTTAGCATTTTCTTTGAGAAAAATGTTATGTGTTACTATCTTAGGGTCAATACTCAACATATCCAAATAATTCAAAGAAAATATTTTAAGAAATTCATGTAGCAATGTTGCATGATCTCCATGTTCATATTCATCAAGACATTTTCCAATTTGTATCACTTTCTCTTCATGATATTGATCCATTGACACTTCCAAGGTGTCTCCCACAAGTAATGCATTATGGTTTTGAACATCATGAATTAATTTGAATACATCTTCTTCATCATCACCTATTTCCTTTTCTTTCCCACAGTATGTCTTAGTATTCAAGAAATAGGAAACTCATTGATTATGATGATTATGTGAAGTATCATTCATACCTACAAATTTCCCTAGGGACTCATCATTTTGAAACATATCCAATGTCATATTCTCACATGTAATGTCTATCAGTTCAATATGCACCAATTTTAAAGTTGTCTTAGGAGAATCTTGTGTGATAACATTGATATTAAGTAAAGGTCTCCTTGATGCTTTTATTTATTTTTAATGGTAATAACCAAGGCCTCTTATTGCTTATTGTGTATTAAGCTTTATAGGAACATGAATACCCGGTTCTTTCACTCCACATCCTTTTCCATTATAGAAAAATTGTTTCAAGAGTTGGTAGCCTCTTCCATAGAATTTTTCCATTTATTTCGAGGAAGGTGGATTTTCATAGTCACTTTCATCATAGGTAGATGTGTAATCCATGTTATCCTTACTACTAGAAGTTGTGAATTCTTGTGTCTTGGGTGTTTCAATGTTAGATTGTGTTGATAGCACCACAACTTCTTTCTCTTTCTCCTTCACTTTTTATGTAATCTTATATTCCCCATGAATGTAGGTGCGAAATATAATTACCCTCAATCACCATCTTGTTGGAAGTTTGTGTTGGCATTGATTTCAATAGGTATATGGGGAGATTGTTGGAAGTCTATAGAGGTGCTTTAATTGGTTGCATTATGCTGTCATTAGTAGTATCATTGATGTCAACCTCTAGTTTTTTTTTATGAGCATGTGTTGGTCATGTTCAACCTATTTTGTGGTTGAGATGTTGTAGAAGTGTTCTAGGTGATGAGTTTGGGTTTATGGTTCTTGGTTTCTAAGTGCTTTTGAGAAAATTTTAAATAAAAGAGGAAATAGTGTGGTGAAGAGTGTTCAATGTGATAGAGTGGTGTTTGGTGTTTTCTTCTACATTTCTTCATGGTTGAAGATCCATCTATGAAGTTTTGATATGTTGATTAGAGGAGCTCAGAGGTGTTATATCCAAAGTTTCAAGTTTTATATCATTGTGCAAAGAAAGTTGTGTTCACTAGTGTGTGAACTGTGAAAGCAATGTTGTCTAAGAGAAATGATTTTTTCTCTACATTTCTCTGTAGTTTGGTTTCTAGTCTTGTGGATCTGAGGGTGTGATGATATTGCTCATATCTATCCTCTTCCTTTTTTTTGTTTTGGTTCTCTGCAAGGTTTGATTCAGGTGTTGCAGTGTGTGGAAAGTTAACTGGTTGTGTAGAATGAGTATGTTCTTCTGGTGTATGGTGTTGCAAAGGAGTTGTTAGATTTTAAGGCATGATGGAATATTGTAGATGGTGTTTAAGTGTTGTATGTTGTCTATGATTCATCTTTGGATCAAAATAAGCATGTGCTTAATTGTTTAATGGTGTTAACACAAGTTCAGTCGACCTTGGGTGTTTACACTAATTACGGATATGCTTCAATGTTTGTGGAAGTGTGGTGTGGTGTGTTTATGTGAATTTAGGTCTGAGTTAAGGTGTGATGTCATTTTCCTTTATTCCTTTCCACTGTGGGAATTTTTTGGTTCTAACCTAATTTGAATTTGCATGTCTGAGGTGCATAACTAACCTTGTGAAATTATTTTCAAGGTTTAATATGGTATATATGTGTGATGATTTGATGTGTGAAGTGTGTAATACAAATTTTTGAGATGTTAAATTATGAATGTGTGAAATGTAGAGTGAGATTCAATGCCTCAGACTATTGGAAGTAGTGAGTAGAAGGAGTCTACATTCTATAAAGAGAGTGTGAATGTTCTGGTGAAGTAGGAGTGGATCTTTCTATTGCTCTGAGATGGATTTATCATTGTAAAAATTTTTTTTTTTTTCTTTCTAATATGGAAATGATCCCTTATTTTCTCTTAGGTAGTGACCCCTTCGGCAGTGAGCCTATTGTATTTAGTGTTGCAATTGCTTTATATTGTGAGCTAATCCTCACTGTGGTTTTTCCCTTCTTGGGTTTTCCATGTAAATCTAGTGTTCTCATGTGTTTGCATTACTATTTCTCATGTTTACATTCTACTAATGCATGATAAGGGTGTTAGTTCTCAAAAACGTTGGCTGAGAAACCACAAGAGGTTTCCAAGCTCTTGGTACGTTTTTGGCTAACGTACAAGGCCAAATGATGAATTTGAACCTTCTTCTCTTCAGGCTCTGCTAGACCTAGGTGCGTGTACCTATGTAAATGGAGTAGATTTAAATTGTGTGCTTCCTACTTAAAAAATCTATCCACAATGGCAATTGGAAGTGGAGAGATGCAGACCTATTTGGTATAAATTGTATAAGCAATATCAAGGTGGAGTTACGAATATGTTCAGTTAATAGATGTAAAGCTTTGAAAATGAATTAGCTAAAACTAAATGATGAGATGGATAAGACCAGTGCCTTGTTGTGTGGATGGAGTCCAATGAAGATCTAGAATATGTGACCTGTAATGGCAATAATTCAAACTGCTTGGCACACTAATACTAGTTTATAACTGGTATAAACGTGTAGGTATATGATTGACAAACTCTACTTATAAATCCAACTGATACAACCAGGTACTTATAATTTATCAAAAGGATTTAATCTTTACTTGAAAGATCTGATTGAGTAAATTATGCAAGGACACAGATAACACCAGATTGGAGATAGATTGACAATCCTAACTATGTGGTTCTTCTTATTGATCCAATTAACACTTCTAGATTACTATGATTTATTAGAAGGATGTTTAATTACTCTGGGGAAACCAATTAATCACATCACACAAATACAACAAATGTGAACTGATAAATTAAATATATACTTGATATATCAATCTAAATAATAAAGAAGCATTAAAGTGGAGACAACCAAATAATTGAATAATTCCAACAAACAGTTGATACCAAGATTAGGCCACAAAATCAGATATCTTCCATTGACTTCTTCAAAATTTATACATGCATCATGGTCTTTTGAAATGTAAGCATTATATCTATCCCTACTCACTTGTCACTTTTTCCTATATCTAATCTAATAATTCCTTTTGGTCTTGGTCTCTCTTATTTATACAAGAGGCAACAAGCTTTAGACGAAAGGACATGTCTTTTGATAACAAAACATAATTATGAAATTAAGTATAATTGAAAGAAACAAACATGTGTGTTAATTCGTTAATCTTCAAGTAAAAGCATGTGGTCATCTAAGACCTATTCAAGGCTTTTACTGTATGATAACCTCTCCTCGTGATGCTTGCAATCAATCTTCATTTGACCCCAAATATTTCTCCTGCCACTTATTTATTGTCAGATCACTCAGCCATTTGAATTCTTGTGCAGATGCAAAATTTGTGAGATGAATTTTCCATCTATTATCTAGGAGATTTCTAACATCCACCACAAACTTCATGTATCCACTGTCCAACATGATAATCCCATCAAGTAAAGTATGGAGTTTGTCAAGATTGCTCTCCCCATCATCCTATACATGTGTCAAGCCTTTTGGAACTATATGATCAAATTCTTCTTTCCACTCATCCATTCCCTTTATCTGACTGTCATCTTTGAATATTGACGGGCTGAAGAGGCATTTAATGGAGTTGAATGCAATCCTCCTATTCTCCACTTTCTTCTTCATATCTACCAAATAATTATACTCCTCAATTACACCCTTTACCATTTCCTGGGTAGGTTTGAGTTTTGGAGGGGCATCTAGATCCCTTTGTGTGGCTTTGCACAAAGTAGTTAATATGTGATAGGTAGGTTTCCATCTCTTCTGGAGCTCTTCAAGGATAGGGGAATTAGCATCTATCTGATCCAAGGATTTAATAAAATTGCTAAATTTTTCATATAATCCACCTATTTTCTCCTTCAATATTCCAATTCTATGTTCCAATATCTTGCTCAGAGTATCCAGGATGTGATGCTTGACATCTTCCATATTATGTTTCTTTAGCTTATCAATTTCATCTTTCATCTATTGTATTTGTGGATCTTCAGCTTGGACAGGTGGGTGATAAAGAACTACTTCATCTCCTCTCATTGTGGTAGCCTATTGCAACTATTGTTTTAGCTTAATATTCTCAATGAACAATTTTTTCACTTCACCATTTGAAAATTTTAACCTTTTCTCATATTCATTTATCTTATTTTCCATATTTTCCACCACATCTTTAGTGAACATTGCATAATGCATGGTTATAGTTGCATCCTTTGTAGGAGTTGTGTCTTTCATCGTTCTCACCATGGCTGACCCCCTCATTTCTTGCACCACATCCAAGAGCCTAGGCTTCCTTGTGTTCTTCTATTTTTTCCACAAAGCAAGAGTTTGGGTAGTAGGGTTGTACCATGTTCTTGAAACACCTTCCTCTAAATCAAACTCAGATACTAACATTGGATCATCTTGTGCTCTAATCTGATCTAAAAGAAAAAATTTGGATAGCTCCATCCCAAGTATAATTAGTATATCGCTTTTCAATACTAGCTCTCTTGCCTCCTGGGGGGTGACACTGATATTATCAACATTCAATTCTGCAAATGTCTAAGCCTGTATTTCAGCCTGCTTTGATTCATCAACTCCTATAAGATTGATCTTCAATCTCTCATCAAATTGTTTCATCTTCTTATTAATCCAAAAATCCTTAAATTCACTTGTATGGATGAAGTTATCATCTTCTATAAACCTCAGAGAAGCAACTACCCTCTCATCATCCTGAATCTCATCAGCTCCCTCTTCTAATAGCCTGATCTTAATATCATGAGGCTCTTGACTTTTTTGCTGCTCCACTACTTCCTTCATTTCAGTCAAGGCTAAAACTATCTCTTCTTCTTCATCATCACTTGAGCCATAATCAACCAATCACTCAATATTTTGTCTCTTGGCCTGGGGTTCATGTGTAGGAGATGGAGAGGATGGATTTAGAGGTGGTTTTCATGATGTGGATGCTTCATGAGATGGTTGGAGAGGTGTGGGAAGTTGAATCAACCCCTCATCTTGGGCCATTTTGTATAACTCATCAAACTTATCAAGAATCATTTGCATTCTCTTGAGGGGGTTAGGTTCATCAGCAAAAAACCCTTCAAAACTTTTATTCTTCTTATTCTTCTCCTTCTTCTAATTTTCCCACCTCATTATCATTATCCATCTCCTTATACTATGAAATACGTCAGTAAAATATACCAAATTCCTTATTACATCCTCCTCAGGGTCAAATACATGAGATATGGCCCTCTTTGTTAGCAAGGTCCTTCTGATCATATTAATATGACCCTCTAGGTCATATACTCTTTCCTTTCTAGACTTGAGGGGATAATTAACCCTCATGAACCTCTGTAATTCCTCCAACATATCATATCCAATAAACAATTCCTCAAATACTATTAAATCAGGAAAAAATGTTCCTTTCCTCTGATTCCTCATTAAGTCATGTTCCATCCAAAGCATCTACCAAATGAATTCTAGAAAACATACCCTTACAAGAAAAAATTTGGGTAAGATGTGTGGTGCTTGGTCACAACCGTACACTCTAATACTAGTTTTTTGTGGCATGAGGAACCAATCAACATAATTATGAGTACATCCAAGCTCTAGCTTGTATTGCACAGTCCTCATTATAGTCATCAAAGATTTAGGTAACCTTAGTGTTGGGTAACCAAGGATGGCTATCAATCTAACAACAAAGTCATCTCTAAATATAACAAAAACACATTTTGTACACCTATTGTCCCAAATGTAACACCAATTCTATACAAAGAGTTTTACTCCATTCTCTTGTGTGCATAGCTTCATTCTCATAGTCCATTTCATTTCATTTTGGTACAAGATTAAATGACACAACAAAGAATATTTTCTAAAGGAAATGGGAGCCTTAGCCTCTCTGACTTGCAACAAACCCTCATGTATTTGTCCTTCAATTAGAGATGCAAAATAAAATTCTACATTTGACTCAAGGTGTTGAATAATCATAGCCATCCTCATTAATCCCACTGACATATTTTCTTTTGCATCTATCCCTAGTACTTGACACAATGCATGATAGGTATTTTTGAAGTAAACCTAAAAATATGAAACTGGGAAAGGCTCCATTTTTTAAGAATGGATGGGGAGTATTATGTTATTATCACCCTTCTTCATATGCAAGGGGAGCTCATCACTTCTATATTTTCTTCTCAGCCTCTTGTACTCTTGCTCAAGCTTCCCCAAATTTACCTCTATTACAACTTGTTTATTTAGGTTAAAACACTTGATAATGGACTCTCTTGAGACATCAACCAAGCACCCACCATCTAGAAGCCTAACAATTTTGGTTGGAGCATGGTAGCTATAGGACAGGGCTTTAATCAGCTCAATATCAATGAAAATATTCGAGACAATTAGTTTGGCTAAATCAAGGGTCCATAGGTTTGATGTCGAAACCTTATCATTTTTGTTTCGATAGAAATACCAATACAAGTTCCAACCCGACTAAGGCACAATAGGTTCTCTACATCCCTGAGCTAAGTCTCTAAAAACCTTTTTGGGCCCTTTATCTACTGAACCAAGTAATAAAGAAAGTAATGGGGACTATAAAGAGGGTTTACTAGCTTTGACTTCATCTTTTTTAGCTCCCACTTCTGCTTTCTTTGGTGCCATTGTTATAAAATTCAAAGAGTGATGAGCAGAGCTTACCCAGTGAGATAATTCATCTCAAAGAATTCCCTTTACTCCCACACCTTGAGCTCGTCTGCACTTGGTCTCTACTGCTATGAATGGGAAATCTCAATCTATTTTTTGTATCTACACACTAAGATGCATTAACTCTCAACTCATAAATTCACATTATTCAAATCTTTGTATCAAGCTCAATTTCATATTTTGATTTTGATTGATGTGATTGGCATGCTTTAAATGACCCAATGACTGCTTTACCGTGATACCTCGTGTCACTTTTCACTCCCCTGCGGTACCGCGGTATGTTTTTTATCCTTCTTCAGTGTACTGCTCTATCGCACATCACCTTTTCCTCCCTTGCGGTACCACAGTGTATATTTAATACATATATCAATATACCACTCTATTGTGGGCTACCCTTTATCTTCCTGTGGTATCGCGGTATCATCCCCGTACTCCTCCTTAGTATACCTCTTTACCGTGGGCTATGCTTTGACCCTTTGTGGTATAGCGGTGTCTCCTTTTATCATTACTCTTCAGTATACTTCTCTACCATAGGTTGTTTCTTGACTCCCTGAGGTACAACAATAAAGGGGTATAGATGACAATGTATAATAGTGGCACCTTTTACCATCATACCACAAGCTACTTTGTAATGAGCTACGGTAGAGAGGTATGAAGTGAGGGATATGTGGGGTGACTAATGCAATAGCGGTATAGCAGTAAAAGGCAATTTTAACCTTATGGATGGCGATAATGAGGGTTTTTATGAAAATGATAGTATAAATTTTAGATTTTCACTAATAAAATCCTTAAAAAATTTATGAAAATTCTAGTTCCAACAAAGGGTTTGAGGTTTGTTAATGGTTTAAGGTCTAATACAAATCTAACTGTTAATGAGGGTTGATGTTTAATGTGAAACGAATTCACCCCCCTCTCTCAGTTGTCTTGTGCATTCAACAATTGGTATCAAAGCAAGGTTCCTTGGAAGAAAACTTAACCACTTGAGGTAGATATGGGATGGCACACAAGAAGGAGACTCCTCTATTTGATGGATATGATTATGCATTCTAGAAGATTATGATGGAAGTTTTTTTAATTTCTCTAGGATTTGGAGTTTGAAAGTCTGTTGAAACTGGATATACAATACCAAATGGTCTGAGTACTGATGATGAGATCAAGGCATATGAAAACAATAGAAAAGAAAGATATGCTCTTTTAAATGGTCTTTCTAATTCAAAACTTCTGAAAGTTATGAGTCTTAGAATTGCTAGTGAAATTTGGAAAAAGTTGGAAAGTGTCTATAAAGGAGATGATAAAGTCAAGGAAGCAAAGATGCAGAATATGAGGAATAAATTTGAGACCTTAAGGATGAAAAAAGATGAATATATTATAGGCTACATGTTGCATAGAGTGGAAAAAAATTTCAATTCCATCAAAGGCCTTGGAGGAAAACTTGAAGAAGATGAAGTGGTAAAGAAGGTATTGAGAACTCTTCCTAATTCCTATAGTCAATTTTTTTGCTATTGAAGAATTTCATAATTTAGATCATTATTCTATAAATCATTTGTTTGGTGCTTTAACTACTTTTGAATTGAGAGAGTTTGGTCCAAGTGATGTAAAAAGGGAGTCTTCCTTTAAAGTTGGAAAAGTAGAGAAGAATGAGGAATCTAATCCATTTGAATTTTATGAGTTGGAAGAAAAATTTGTGAGGAAATCGAAAAAGGGCATTGGAAAAAACAAAGTTAAGTTTCCCTTCAAATACTTTAACTATGGAAATATTGGTCATTATGCTTCAAGATGTCTTGTCAAAGCTTCAAGAGATAGACCTAACGAGAATAAAGATAAATCGATTAAGAAAAGTTATTATGTTAGAGAAGATGCAGTATATTTGATGATGAATTTGATTACCCTAATGATGAAGATTATGAAAGCTTGTTCATGGTTCTAAATGCTAAAACTAATTCTACTAAATCTAAGAGATGTATGAAGGAAAGTGCTCTAGAAGCAACCCACAACATTGAAGTAGCAATGTTGACTAATTTTCATGCTAGAAAAGAGAAGAACAACTAGATCATTGATAGTGGATACTCAAATCACATGACAGGTGATAAGAGTAATTTTTTTAAGCTTGAGAAGTTTAAAGGTGATTTAACTAAGTTGGTGTTGATACATCTGCTAAGATATGTGGAAAGGTTCAATCAGTTTTGATGGAAAGCATAATACAAATGATGTTCTTTATGTTAAGGGTCTATGGCATAATCTTTTGAGTGTAGGAAAAATGTGTAGCAAAGGATATAATCTTGTGTTTCATAACTGTAATCAAAGGATTTCTTCAGATTAGGAGGGTTAGCAATAAACAATAAATAATAAACAAAATCCAAAGATTTTACGAAACACAAAGGAAGTAGATGAAAGAACAATTATACCTGATTGTTGATACCTCCATGATTCCCTTTCGTAATACCTTCTTGCTTGCTGGAGAATGTTGCCCTCAGATTCGTCTTTTGAGCAATCTAAAATGCCTAAGCCCTACAGCAAGATTTGAAGGATTTGATATGCCGAAATGACTATGTCTACAAACCAATGCCTATGTCTAAAATAATGCCAAAATCGAAATACTAAGATTTCCTATGACCATGAACATGTGAGAGTAAATAAATGCCTATAGTAATTACGCCAAATGTGTGTCTCCAAAAATGAGAAGAAGATGGCATTTTATAGAAAAGGCCATTTTGAACGAACGAACGAGATAAATCATTGACAAGAACCTAAAATGAACGATCCAGATTAAACTTGAGAATCCCTAATTAGGGTTAGGGCAAAATCTTTAATTGAACTGTCAAAATAAAATCGGATCGACGGTGGAGAATAAATGAGGAAATTAATTAAAGAAATAAAGATTTTTGAAAAATCAAGAAGATAAGATTGTCTGATTTGCAAGATTCAAAAAATCAAAGAGATAAGATTTGGACTGAAGATAAGATTTGGAAAATCAAGAATCTGCCCGATTGCTTGATTTTTGGAAGATTAGTTACTAATTTGAATTAAAATAATTCAAATTATGGATTTTAAGAGATAATAAATAATCTTTTTCAGATTATTTATCAAAAAGGACTGACAGTTAAGATTGACATGACATTTTAAATAATTTAATTTATTTAAAATGAGAAGAATATTAATTGACAATTAAATAATTAAATTTAATTATTTAATTTAGCGGATAAGACCAATTAATTAAATAAATTAATCAATTTATTTAATTAAGACAATTAGTGACATATTTAATAAATAAATGAAATTTATTTATTTAATAATCAGGAAGAATTAAATGACAAAGGGGAATTAAATAAATTAAGAAATTTATTTAATTAAGGAAAGACTTGACAGTTAATGACGTATTTAATAAATAAATGAAATTTATTTATTTAATAATCATGAAGAATAAAGGAAGGAATTAATTAAATAATTATGAATTATTTAATCAATAGTCGAATGTGGACCAAGGACATAATTAAATGTCTTAATTATGCTAGGACGAAAGTGGTAAAAATGAAGCTTGCAGGCCTAGGTCATTTTTAGGTGTCTACATTTTGCCCCTCTTTGTCATAATGTCGCTTGTCACATTGTGACAAAGAAAATAAGTCAAAAAATGCCCCAATGCAAAATAAGATGAGGAAGAATGACGAGGAGGGTTACGGTATGCCCCCTCGAGTTGACAGACATGTTCCAAGAACAGGAGTGTGCTCTCGAAATTGATGAGAAGACTAGAATATGGAGACAAAGAAATGTTAGTGCAAAAGATATGGATGATGATATGGATGCAATGCCTATATGAGACGAGTGAGAGAAGATAACAAGACTAAAGAAGATGCATGTTAGTTCCTAGACCAAATCCTTCAAAACATTGCCATAGGACTAATATTTATTGCTCTTAATCATCATTGGGCGGTAAAAATGACACAAATGGACAACAAACACAATGGTATGACGTAGACCAAGGTGTGCAAGGTCATCCACTTGAAAAATAGATAGTCACAGACAAGGAATGTCCTAACTCATACTAAGGGTGAAGTTGCCCCAGTCTTTTTGTCAAGACAACCCACGACAATCGAGAAAATAAAATAGGCCAGGAGACGTCATCGCACCTCTAAATCCTTCATGGGACATCCTCGAGGTAGCTAGTAACATGACCAAAAAGACAAGATAGTAAAATATAAGATAAAATAGCCAAGATAGCCAAAAGATAAGAAAGACCAGAAAGATTAACAGCCATGTAATTTTGTTTGCCAATGTTTGTTTGCCAAAGATTGAATTCTTGTTTGATTTGACAGTTTTGACAATTTAAGAGTTTTTCCAATTTGACGGTGTTGACGGTTTGACGGGGCCTATTGTCAGGAAGGACACATCCTGAAAAAGGCAAAGGATATTTTGATGATGTCTAACTCCAAGAAGGACACATCTTGAAGAGGACCAAAGAGTGACAAGATTGACATTGTTTTGAGTAATATGTTTTGGCAAGTTGACTGATGTTGACTATATGATTGATTGGACTGTGTTGTCTGATTTTGACCAATTTTGACATTGACGTTTTGAATGACTATCTTGTGTCTGATTTTGACTATGTCTGACTTATTTGACCGATGTGATGATTGTGACAAATGCTATGATTTTATTTGGACCAATCTAAAAGGACTGACCTAATGTCTTGGGGACTCATCGACTGATGGCCTTGCCTACGTAGCAAATGCGCAGAGACAATGTAGTTCGACTATGACATGGACTGACTGACATGACTAACTTTGACTCCATTTTTTGGATTTTGACATTGATTTGGATGTTTTTGTGTTTTTCTTCAAGACGTTTTATTATTTTTAGGTCTTTCTTCAGGAAATTTTATGATGTTTTTGGTCTTTCTTCAGGACATTTTATGATTTTTTTGTCTTTTTTGAGGACATTTTATGATTTTTTGGATTTTGACGTTTAAGAGGATTGTGACAAATGCATATGACTGATGCCTACACATGAGAATCCAAGGACAAACATGATTGTGCCCCTAGTGAAGTTGAATACCAATTGACAGGTGATGACAACGTTGTTTGACGTGGGAAGGACGCATCCCGAAACAACGTGAGGACAACGACGATAATGTGACAAAAGTATCGAGGTCTACAGCCAGGCCAGGAATACAGTCAAGTAAAATTTTGGATAATGTGCTTGTACGGATTAGACTCGTTGCATTTGGAATGACTTGGTGAGGACTAGATGGGATGATGATTATCCTTAGACTATTTGACAAGGGAAAGCCAAGATAGGTGATAGGCATGAAAGGATAGGGGGTGGCCTTGGTAAAGGACGGGAGACATGAGACTAAGGGAATGTCATATGGTTTTCAAGGACTATGTCATAGAAGGACAATAAGACTATGACAGTCAATGACATGATGTTTCATGAATCGTGTATGACCGAACGATAGACATGTCAAGAGTTTTTCCAAAGCATGATTTATGTGTGCCAGTTTTATGTCAAGACCAAGGTAGGTGGGAAATGGATGGAAATGATAGGGCTTAGATGGATGTCAATGTCATGAGGAAGGCATGGAAATGAGACGACTTGCCCCCAAGTGTAAGAGTCCACATAGACGATTTATTTTACACATGACGCCTGTTTGCCAGGTTTTCATCATGGTACTTATCCAGGGCGCCTATTTGCCAGGTTTTCACCATTGGATGAATTTTTTCTCTTTACTATTTTCTTGACTTTTTTGATTTTTTTGGTGTCACCAAGATGCATGTTTGCCAGGTTTTTATCAGGGTGACAATTTTTTTAATTTTTTAATTTTTTTTGTATTTTTGATTTTGTGGATAGCCTAGATGCTTTAGATAACCACTAGCTGTTCTAAATCCACTGACGGTGCCGATGTAGAGACGGGTGCCATGATATGCCAATAATGACCTTGCTGAAGGAGTTGTCTTGTGAGGATCGTAGCACTTGCATACAACTGATCGATGTCATTGTGATCCTTTCTGATATTAGAGTTGGCCTTATCAAAATACGCACATCACAATAGAGTGTCATGAGAGTCCTTGTGGTAAAGAGTTGCTGCCATGATGTGACGGATTTGTGATGTAGGATTTTTGGACTTTAGGCGAGATGTAGGATTATGACAAATGATGGTAGACATGGAAAGTTTGTTTGGACGTTTAGATGAATGGCGTTTTACTTTCCAAACTTGGGATGGTGGATGACAGATTTTGGAGGAATAGTGTTTCGAACCAACACTTTTATATGCCTTGATTGATGACCATTTTGAAGGAGGTGGACATGTGTTATATGTGGGAGTCCTCTTTGCTTGTGGCTCCACATATTTATTGAATTTTTCTTTTGACATATTTTCTTTGCTTGATCCACTTTTCTTTGGGATCCATTTTAATTTCATTTTTCCACTTGTCATTTTGTTTGATTCAATGGCCTTTGACATTTGATTTTGATCTTTTGACTTGTAAGACTTTTGTTTTTGTTGGTTCCAAAGGGGAGGTTTATTTATGATGGAATGATGGTTCATGGTGTGGGTGGAGGGGGTGTTGGCAACAATCTTATGACAAGGATTTCTCATGGAATCCATTTTGACGTTTGTTTTTGACAAAGTTGCCCCCAATATCGAGGAGGTACCACTAACATCGTTTGATTTGCTGACTGAAGAATAGCCAAGACCTTGATGTCTGTAATTTGCTCGGAGTTGTATTGGTTCTTGAATGCCTTGCTCATGTATGCCTAGTCCTTGACCTTGATATTGCATGCTTTGACAGATTCTATTTGCGATGGGGTATTTGTTGTTTTGAAAGCAAGATGCTAACCCATCATTAGGTATGTGGATACTGTCACTTGTAATATTTTCATCTGCAAGAAAGCCTGCTTTGACAAAGATAGATGACCCTAGTTGATAAAGTGTCTTAGCTTCATTGTCATGTTGGAGATATTCCTGACTGATAACTTTGGCCTGATCTTGTGACATGTTAGGTTCAGACGATTCTGTTGGTACTTCCAAATCAATGTCAAAGCCATCATGATGGTCAGTGTTATAAATTCCAGTAAATTTAGCTATAGCTTGATCATTTTCAAATATGTCCATATTGGAATACTCTTGTGCTTGAGGAATATCGTCTATGTGTGTAATAGAGGCAAGTGTCTCATTTTGGAAACTATCAATAGTCGAACCCTGTATAGGATTGGAAAGTGTTTGATCATGAATGGCGTAAAAGTCAAGGAGTGGATCGTTTTGGACTTCTTGGTCAACAATAGGGTCTTGGTCAAAGATGGGGTTGTCATGGATTTGGACTTCTTGGTCAATGGTAGGGTCTTGTTCAAAGATGGGGTTGTCATGGATAGGTGTGTTTTGGATGTCATGATTGTCTTGAAGGACTCCCTGAATGGAGTTTAAGATAGGGTCATGGGATGGACTACCTTGTTCTTGACATGAGGGTGACATTATAAGGTTATGCTTTGGGCTTTCATTTTGACATGTATCCTCAAGTTTAGACAATGGGATTTGACTTTGAGCAATGACAAAATTTTCATGACTAGATGTGGCTTGTGAGGGGATGACTTGAAAATGATTAATGACCAAAGGATTAGGATAGGACGTGGGAACTTGGACTAGACTAGTATGTGAAGGACTAGTATATGACATGGGTACTTGCATTGGACTAGTATGTGAAGGATAAGGGTATGACATGGGGACTTGGAGTGGACTAGCATGTGAGGGACAAAGATAGGACATGGAGTCTTGGACTGGATATGTCATGGAGTCTTGGACTGGATTAACTATTGAAGGACAAGGATATGACATGGAGACTTCGACTGGATTGGTATAAGGTTGATTGAAAGACGACATGGAGACTTGGACCGGATCGGTATGTTATGATGTGGGGACTTGACATGAGTTGGTAGATGATTGATAAGAGATGCAGACTTGGACGGGATTAATAGGTCAAGGACTAGCATATGATGGGGAGACATGGAATGGACTAGTGGACAATTGACTTCCCTTGTCAAAGTTAGGATAAGGGTGATAACTAGACATTTGTTGTGAATTAATGGCAAGATTTGTGTTAAGTGAATTTTGGTAGTGAGGGTAGATGGACGGAGGACTAGGACTGATGGGTTGTTGGTACGAAGGACATTGATTTTTGGCTTGGATAAATTGTCTCCTAAAGTCTGAGGCTTCTTGGTATTAACCTCTACAGAGTAATTCGTATTCGATTTTACTAGCAAGCCTATCCATATCTTGGTGAAGGGAAGACAAGGTGGTGGATGTCATGATGTTGTTAAATGCAGAGTGATAATGATGTTTTTCTAAGGGAAATGACTAATGCAAGGTGATAAAATTGGTCAAGAAAGGATGCCAAATGCTAAGGTGATAATGAAGATGTTGACTAAGGAAAATGACCAATGGCAAGTCTAGATACCAAATGAGGACTATGATGGACAATACCAAGTCTAAGTTCAAAATGAGGACTGAGATTGTGTTTTGATGTCTTGTTGAAAAGTCTAAGTTGTCCAAGGTCGATTATTTGTGTCCAGATTTGTGAATATTGTGTATAATATTTGAAAAATCCAACAAGCACTTGACAAACACAATGTTTTGGGTGTAAACAAACACACATAAAACAAGTACAATCCTAAAAGGCCAATAGGCCAAGGGTTTGTATACTTGGTATAGCCCACCGATATACTCCGGATTGGTGATAAATACCTTTCCTTCTCGAGAGCGGATAGCTCAGAATTTTGGTGGCATTGGCTCCCCTCCATGGCTCATTAACATCATTCGAGCACACCAAATTCGAATTCTTGGGTAGTGACTTCCCAAGAACTGCTATCTCTACTCAAGGGGATCAGTAGTGAGTGTCTTCGGGCATGATACTGTACCCTGCACTATACCAAGCAATGGCCAATAGAACAGTTGGACACTAAGACAAGAGGTTTTTAATTCGGGCATTCCGTTCATGGGGCGTGATCCATGCGGCGAGAGTCCCCTTTCGGATCCATCTCGTCGGAACCACGCTTGTGATTCTTGGGCTTTCCCCAAGAACCCACTTTTATATACCGGCTGGAAGTCCCTCGGTGTCAGGGTGCTACCGGTCTGAGTCGTCCTGGGGTGAGTACTTTTTCTCACCAGAACAGGCCCAAGTTCTAGAGTTAATAACCGTTTCTCTTACACCCAGGATCGCACGAATGCGCAAGGGGAGAGGATACTCCGATATACCGAATCGTGAAGGGTAATTAACAAATAAAGATGGGTCTGGTTTTCTGATCACAAGGTTTTCACCAAGTGAGAGCATACTCACCTACCATCTTGCAAGCACAATCAATCAAAGAAGACATGTGTTCTTTTTATATGCACCAAAATCAAATGTTTGCTAATCTATGAAAGAAAAACAAGCACCATGTTTGTTTATCTTGTCTTCGACATTTGAATCTGCAAATAATGAATTAGTAATCTCTTTAATCAATGGTCTTCGACACATGAATGGGGATCGCCACACGCTACAAGAGAAGATTAGTAACACAAAAAAAATTAAATAAATAAAACATTAATGACAGTAGCAAATTAAAACAGCAATAACTTGCTCAAAACTTAACAAAATTATAAGTGGTAAATATCCATGGAAAGCTAAATGATAGACCTTCAAAACCCAGAAAACTTTTTTCACAATTCTGCACAAAAAGAATGTTATAGACAAAAGAAAAACGCGGGTTTAAAAATTAAATTGAAAAAAAACTGCGATCACTAAAATACCTATAACTTATTCAAATCTCAACGAAATTTAAAACCGTTTGATGTTCTGGAAAGCTGAGAGCGAGATCTACAAAACCCAGAAACTATTTGAAAATATTTTATTCACCCATTTTTCTGTGCTCTAATGAAGGTGACGGGATTTCGTATGACGTCTTGGCTGTAACCTGTAAAACAGTGAAAGCAAACAAGAACACACAAATTTCTCTACAAAATGTCAGGTTCACCAATGTAATCAAAGGATTTTTTCAAATTAGGAGGGTTAGCAATAAACAATAAATAATAAACGAAATCCAAAGATTTTACGAAACACAAAGGAAGTAGACGAAAGAACAATTATACCTGATTGTTGATACCTCCATGATTCCCTTTCGTAATACCTTCTTGCTTGCTGGAGAATGTTGCCCTCAGATTCGTCTTTTGAGCAATCTAAAATTCCTAAGCCCTACAACAAGATTTGAAGGATTTGATATGCCTAAATGACTATGTCTACAAACCAATGCCTATGTCTAAAATAATGCTAAAATCGAAATACTAAGATTGTCTATGACCATGAACATGTGAGAGTAAATAAATGCCTATAGTAATTACGTCAAATGTGTGTCCAAAAATGAGAAGAAGATGGCATTTTATAGAAAAAGCCATTTTGAATGAACGGACGAGATAAATCATTGACAAGAACCTAAAATGAACAATCCAGATTAAACCTGAGAATCCCTAATTAGGGTTAGGGAAAAATCTTTAATTGAACGGTCAAAATAAAATCGGATCGACGGTGGAGAATAAATGAGGAAATTAATTAAAGAAATAAAGATTTTTGAAAAATCAAGAAGATAAGATTGCCTAATTTGCAAGATTCGAAAAATCAAAGAGATAAGATTTGGACTGAAGATAAGATTTGGAAAATAAAAAATCTGCCCGATTGCTTGATTTTTGGAAGATTAGTTACTAATTTGAATTAACATAATTCAAATTATGGATTTTAAGAGATAATAAATAATCTTTTTCAGATTATTTATCAAAAAGGACTAACAGTTAAGATTGACATGACATTTTAAATAATTTAATTTATTTAAAATGAGAAGAATATTAATTGACAATTAAATAATTAAATTTAATTATTTAATTTAGCAGATAAGACCAATTAATTAAATAAATTAATCAATTTATTTAATTAAGACAGTTAGTGACGCATTTAATAAATAAATGAAATTTATTTATTTAACAATCTAGAAGAATTAAATAACAAAGGGGAATTAAATAAATTAAGAAATTTATTTAATTAAGGAAAGACTTTGACAGTTAATGGCGTATTTAATAAATAAATAAAATTTATTTATTTAATAATCATGAAGAATAAAAGGACAGGAATTAATTAAATAATTATGAATTATTTAATCAATAGTCGAATGTGGACCAAGGACATAATTAAATGTCTTAATTATGCTAGGACGAAAGTGGTAAAAATGAAACTTGCAGGCCTAGGTCATTTTTAGGTGTCTACATTAACAACGGTTGTGAGATCAAAAAAGGCTCTAGAACTATGGTTGCAACATGAAGAAGGATAGATGGAAATGTTTATCAACTTAAGGGTGAAAATGGTCAATGCTTTATGACTCGGATTAATGAAAGTTGTTTATGGCATAGGAGAATGTGTCACATCAATTTTGATACTCTAGTGAGGTTCAATTCAAATAAATTTGTGGGAGATCTACCAAAGATTCCAAAGCCTATTAATGTTATTTGCAAGGAATGTCATATTGGAAAGCAAGCTAGAAAAAGTTTCAAAGTCAGAAAAATCTACTACCAGTCCTTTGGAGTTGGTGCACACAAATCTTTGTGGACCTACAAGAATCATAATTTTTTAAGGTGATAGGTATTTCATGTTATTAATTGTTGATTACTCTAGAATGACTTGGGTTACTTTTCTCAAAGAAAAATTAAAAGCTTTAAATAAGTTTAAGGCATCAAAGCTATGGTAGAGAATGAAATGGACATGAATATCAAAATTTTGAACTCTAACAAAGGTGGAGAGTTCACGTCCAACAAGTTTAACACTTTTTTGTGACGATCATGGAATAAATTATCAGCTCCTAGGAATTTGTAGAGGAGGGTGACTGACTGCTCAAGACCCTAAGTCATGGGAAGGTCTAGAACAATAGGTTGCCCTAATCTACCTCAAGCTAATGGAATTGTTTTGGGAGAATTTAAAGTTTAAATTCTGAAAGGAAGAGCAACCAGGTTGCTACTATCCTTTTACAAGCTCAAATGTTTCAGGAAGTCAGGTGAGTGAGTTTCTAGAGTTTGGCTATGACTTAGAAAGCTCATTGCTGAAGGATTACAATGTGACACACTGGCATCTCAGTGGGGAACTAGCATCCATACAGATAGAAAGTGTAAAGTACACTCAAAAAATAAAGGGAAACTTACTAACGACCTAATGGATATAGTTTGATGTAATAATAGAAAAAATAATAATAAAATAATAAAATATAGAAAAGAGAACTAGGAAAAAATATAATTACAAAATGAAAAAGGGTGAGGAAAACACACCTTCCTACCCACTACTTGATATCTTCAAGATCTTCAACTCAAGGAGAACCTACACATAGAAGACAGAAAATTTTTGGGGATGTGTTTAGAGGACTACCGTAGTCAGTCCCCCACTTTAGTGTTTCCACCTCCACAGAGAGCCAAGATAGCAACAGTTGGAGAAATATGATAAAAAAGATATTGAAATAGCAATACCAAGCAATATGTTGAACAACAATATGCTACAATATTAAAATGATAATGCAAAGTAAAATGAATATGGAGTAATATCACCTTAAACCATGTGCACTCAAGGAAAATGGGAGGAGTGACCTCACAATCTTTCAAAGGCCAACGTTGCTGCAACAATGCAGAGAGTGAACCAACAAAGTATCGAATTGTAGCTTCAATGGAGGTGGTAGAGCTTGAAGGAGCTGAAAGTGGGTGAGAAGCGTGTAAAATGGTGAAAATGATCAAGAGGAATGTGAAGAAGATGAGTTGAATGGAGAAGATAGCCATTTGAAGGAAAAAATGGAGGCAAAGGAGTCGTTCAAAGTCGGTCCAAAGGGAAGGAGATGTTACACTTCGTGTCCAATGGAGGAGTGTAATTCCTTTGCAGATTCTAGAGGGGGGGAATCTTTTCAGAATGGAAGTGCACCACACAGATGTATGTGCACCATGCTAGCATCCTCAATAGAATATCCCCCATTGACATGTAAAACAATAGCCAAGTGGAAAGGGGAAGGTGGTGGAAATATGATTTGCATCATTGGGTTTAATCTTCTAAGGTAGGAGGTAGCGTAAACATGGAATTTGCAAGGGGGTGAAAATTCATGCCTACATTTTTCTCCCACTTTAGCAAGCATAAGTGTTAGTGAATGCATGGTAAAGTAGAGTGAAAGTTAATGAATATATACCTAAACCATTGAGGAAGTAGACTACAATCTGGTGAACTTGGGTATAGGAAAGAGAGAGATGGATCCACAAGTACTCGGTCCTATGGATATTTGAACAAAAGGCTCTACAAGTGCTCGGTCCTATAGAGTTGGCTGCATGGCTGCTCGGTCCCATAGAATATTATCAAAGGGTTCTATAGGTGCTCGATCTTGCAAAATGGAAATACTTCATAAATGCTTAGTCCTGCAAAGGAGGCGCTACAGGTGCTCGGTCCTGAGGGAGGCCAAATGTGAAAGGCTCCATAGAGTGTAATTGACCCTCATAGGTGCTCATCCCTGCAAGGAAACATGTTAATCTACAAAAAAAACATGTTATGCAAGAAAAAATTCACATAGATAGACAGACAATCATATCTCAAAACAAGAAATTGAAGGAGAAGCTTTCAAAGGGCTCCCTCAGGAACCCTTCAAAAGAAAGAGGGGTTCACTCAAGAGATGCTCTATTTAAAGACTGATGACATTTTTCACAAATGATCCTATCATCAAGGAATCCTATTGAAATATTCTCTTTCATCAAGGAATCTAGAAAAAGAAGGGCCCTCGCAAAGGAAAGCTTTCCAGTTATTTTTGTTATGAATTCAATGTCAAAAGAAAAATCTTGCTAAGGGGGATCCTTAGTGAAGGATGTGGTTTTTTGAAAAATGTAAATATTTTCAGCAAGGGATTCATTCACCACCAAATACACCTTATTGAAAATTGAAGAGGTAGGGCTCCCCCTTAGGATGGTGTGTGCAAATTGAAAGAGCACGTGGCATCCTAAGGAAAGGAATAATATGAAGAGATCTCATGTACCACGATACATGATGAGATGTAGATGTGGAAATGTTGTCACAGATGTGAAGGACAAAAAATAGGCACCACAACATCAAGAAGCAAGTAAAGAAGAGAGAAAGATAAAAAATAAAGGAAAAGTAGAGATAAAGAAATCAAGAGATAGGGGGATTTCATAATTCGGGGTTAGAACTACTCATAGATATAGATAGATAGATATAATATAATATACATTTGAACTATTAATGAGCCTAGTTTATGGTCTAATTTTGGGTAGAGTTTATGATTTGTTTGTTGAAGTTATCATGGACCTTGGTGTTAAGTGTTGATATTTTTTTATGATATTTCCTCAAACTATAGACATTGGGCCTAATCTTATTTATGTAAATCTTTACTGCCATTGGCATATTATATGGACTATCTATACTAATTTTGCATGTGGTTAATGAATTTTCTTTAAGGTAGTTATGGATATGCAAATATTATGTGTGCTAACATTGCCATGCAGATATAATTTAAGGATACTAAATTGAGAAAGACACTGCCAGCTGGGCATGCACCATAACGTCCATCAAGGGAATCGTTCAAAGGTCAAAGGAGGTCAATGACAGGATATTCCCCATGCAAATCGAATGTAACCACCTTGTAGTGTACTTTAATGTTGTTGAGAAAATATTGGCATTACTGTTGTGTTAAATCTACGGGCACATATGACTAGATTCCATGTGTGCGTAACCACCTCTCCATTTTCTCTACTTTACCTAAAGTGGCATCCTCCCAGTTCCTGGAGTTGACCGCCTTGCTTAGTTGGTAGTATAAATAAGGATCAAATTCTCCTTCCTCAAAGGTTGCACGATCTGATATTGTATTTGCATCCTTAGTTTTCAATGATACAGTTACACTACTCTATTATACTGATGTTTCTTGATGAATAAAATGAAGTTCTAAGTTTATGCATCTAATTTTTCATTAGTAGTAGAGGATACTCATTCAAGGGGGCCCACTTGGTGAGAAATCCATCCTTTAGCTTATTTTAGCAGAGTTATTACTTTTTGTTCAGTAATTAGTTAAGAATCTGGCGCTAACTGTTCCTACAGCCACTAGAATTCCATTTTGTGACTATTCCTGCAGATAGAGTAGTTTCATGTTTGTTTGCTCAAATTTTTATTTATGTCATGCATTTTAGCTTAGTATAGTTGTTGGTTTATGTTCATCATTTATGTTATTCCTTTCCAAGCAATTCACTTTTAGCATTGTGTCTTTCTTAGTTGTAGAATGAAAATGACTACTTTGAGTTCCTAGTACACATACTGTGCTAACCCATTTCAAGTTTGTGTCATTGGGTTGACAAGTTAAATGCAACTTCATGATGATTGAATAGCTATTCAGTTTAGATGTTCAATCTATGAATCATAGTTGTAAGATCTTAGTTGTTAAATCATTGTAGGAGGCCAACATTTTTTGCATTGTTACCGGGGATGGTGTCAAACTAGGGAGTTCTTTGGAGTCATTGGTATTTTTTCTTGTTGCAGTATTTCTGAAATTTTCTCTTAGTATACCCTCATTTAGGAAGTAATGACCCCCCTTATTCTTTACCAATTCTTTGTGTGAGCTGGCTGATAGTGAGTTGATACCGCATGCATAGAGGAAGGAGAAGGGATGCTTATGGGAGATTCCTTCCTAGCAATCATAATCCATTCCAGCTAGTTGAATATCAGAACCTGCCAAGAGAAGATGAAGAAGAATATCCACACCCCTTTGTTGATGCATTTCCTAATTTGACTAGCTCTGAAGTTTCCTTTGAAGACAAAAATCACCTTGAGAATCCCTTTGCTTTGGAACTACATCAAGCAGGAATGGGTGATGCAAATAGAAACAGACCTAACCAACTAGCTTTTCCTTTCCCCATTTCCCATCAGAATAAAGTTAACAACATCAAAAATATCCTTTCTTCAACACTCCCCAATTTTTATGGACTTGTCACAGAATATCCTGATACCTTCTTGTTTGAGTTTAACATACTTTGCAAGAGTTATGACTATACCACCAATGCCCATAGGCTTAAGCTATTTCCTACCACTCTGAAAGAAGCTGCATTAAGATGGTTCATGAGCCCAGGTAGAGATACTGTGGAAGCTTGGGAGGACATGAAGACAAAATCCCTTGAGAAATACAAGGAGTATTGCAATGGCAGTGACATGAGAGGAGGTGACATTTTTAGGATGCAGCAGAAGGAAGATGAGAGCCTGGAGGATTATATTGCAAGGTTTCTATTTTTCCTACAAAAATCTCCACACCATACACTTAATGAAGACTCAAAAAAGTTTTTTTTCCTGAGAGGAATTAATGACAGTTGCACTGATGCCTTGGAATTGGTGGGAGGAGGAGATATCTCCCAAGTTCCTTGGGAGGATATCAAGAAAATATGTTAGAACTATTCTAGGGCAGCTTCAAAGAAAGGAAGAGCTTACCAATCCTCTATGGGTAAGTCATCTACCAATGGATTTTCAAGAATGGAGATTACTCATTTGCTGGAAGACTTCAAGCAAGACATTATAAACAAGCTAGCTACTTATCTGGATACACTTCAAGCCAAGAAGAAACAAGAGGAGGCAAAGGCAATGTTGGCAAAGTATTTCCCCCATTGCAGACAAAAGAAAAAGGACTACAAATGCAAGAAGGTAGCTAATATTGGAAGTAAGCATATTCCACCTGAGTTCAAACCAATCGAGATTGAGGAAGACCAAGTCTACTATGTTGCACAAAGGAGGCCTTGGGCTCCAAGACAAGGTATGCCACCAAATCCACTATCTTATGTTGGGACATATTCCAATTCCTATTCATCTAGCAACCAATGGTAGCCCCCATATCCATCCAGCTATGGAGGATATCCACCACATCCTTGGGGTAACCCTCCAAATGCTTGGCCCAATCATAAAAAATCTCCACCCCAGTGGCACCAACCTCAGGGGAATTGGCAAAAATTTCAAGGACATTGGTAACCACCTCCAAAAAATTGGAAACAAATAAATGAATGGAGGGGAGGATAACAATGGCCTACCCAATCAACCAGTTACATGCAACCACCTTCTCAACACTAGTAACCTGCTATAATTCCTCCACCTACCAATTCAAGCTTAAATTCACTTAAACCTACTCAGCTACCAGCTCAACCCACACCCAATCCAAATAACAAACCACAGCAGTAGCATGTATACTCTACTGATTCAAACCAATTCCATGCATATGCTATGAGTGTAAGTGACATCCACTTGTGTTTAGGAACTACTTTATCAGCCCCTTCCAAGCCCATCATCACTGAGCTTCCTATGGAAGAGGAAGAGGAACTTCTAAATGATCCCATTTAGCCATGTGCACCTAAAAATCTTGAACCAGTCTAATTCAAGCAAACTGAACAAGAACCACCATTTCCTCAGAGATTGGAAGTTGTCAAGAAAAAGGAAGAAAAGGAGGACACAACCTTTGACATCTTGGATCATCTGAAGCATATATGTGTTCAGATACCCCTATTTAAGGCCATAAAGGATGTCCCAATCTATGGCAAGGAAATCAAAGAAGCATACCTCAAGAAGCCAGGAAGGAAGAAGAAAGACCCCACTACGGTTCATGTGGTGGGATAGATACCTGACATCATGCTTAGAAAAGTGACTATCCCTAAGTACAATGACCCAGGTAGTCCTATGGTAGCAATTTTTATAAATGGGATTCAAATAAAGAATTCTCTAATTGATTTAAGGAGTAGCAATAAATGTAATGACTAAGGACATCTTGCGGCAACTAAACATTGCAAGCATGAGATCTACTCCTAATGTCATGTAGCTTGCTGATAGTTCTACTATTAAGCTTGATGGTATAGTGGAGGACCTTGTGGTAATTCTAGACTCCTGGGAGTACCCAGCAGACTTCATGATTCTTTCTCCTAAAGCTACACTAGGGGGTATCCCATTATTCTTGGAAGGACATGGTTAGCAACTACATATGCATATATTGGTTGTTGGTTAGGCGACATGACCATTTCTGATGGGAAGAGCACCAATTTTTTTTTTTTAATCCTTCTGCTCAACCATCCCATGATGAGGATAATCCTGTATGGCCACATGTTGGTGAAGAGGCCTGTTGATGGTGTTTTCTGCACAACAACTCAGACAAAATATGGAAATCCTATCTCTCTTGAAAGGTAAATCTCTATCAGCAAGCCTCAAGAGATAACCCCAAAGTCCCTAATGTCAAGTCTTGACAATGCATAAACAACTCAGTGATAAATGTGAAAATGTTGGTAATCACAAGGGGCCTTACAAATGAACAATGTTGGAA
Source organism: Sequoia sempervirens (assembly GCA_007258455.2). Taxonomy (NCBI): domain Eukaryota; kingdom Viridiplantae; phylum Streptophyta; class Pinopsida; order Cupressales; family Cupressaceae; genus Sequoia; species Sequoia sempervirens. The sequence goes on along the minus strand of VDFB02000008.1, from coordinate 239,266,218 downwards.
GCGTACTTTCATCAGATGCAAAAATACGGTGATGCTTTTAATCCTAAAACTAACCCAAATTCAAAGAAAATATCAAAAGAGAAAGGGTGGAAAGAGATTTTATTCTAAACTAACTCCTAAGATCAATCACAATAATGATGAATGTTGCAAATGGACAGATCTCTAATAAAACCAATCTCTGTTTGATCAAGGACAAGCCTACAACTCCATAGAAACAGTGCAATCTCCTAAGGAAACTGGATATTTTCAAACTTTGAATATTCATTCACATCCCAATAATTGGCGCAATGTAAACAAGCATCCATAGTTGAACTTAGCACAAAATAAGGCCCAGACTAACTTTACACAACAAATTACAATCAACAAATTGCTAAAAGTATGAACCGGAGATCGATCAACATCATTAACATTTTACCATTATTGCAAAAGAACTGAAATCTAACATCTAACATTGAGAATTGAGAACAAGAAACCATAAACTATCAAAGTGTAGCACAAAGCTTGCCAAATCAACAATCCAATTGCATTAACTTCTCCAACATTACATAACAATTTCCAGTCTCTCCTCTCTCCTACAGCTATTGAATTCTCTAACTTAGCCAATTCTGGCTTTTACAGCCTCTAATCAACTTTTCTAACCCCTAAATCTGACCCCTTTACAAATGGGAAGGCACTGGCCTTTTATAGAAAATTACATTTTGAATCAATGGCCAGGATTTAGTTCATCCACTTGCTGCAATTGCACTTCTAGAAGCATCGAGTTATTACATTTAATTTGGGAGCTCATGGTACATCATCATCCAATTGCATAAAAGCAGTTACATCATGGAACAATGAGAAAACAATATTATGCCAGCTTGTCATTAATGAAAATTTTGATTGGATGATCAAACCAGCTTCACATGTCTTCCAAAAACTCCTTCCAGCTGTAGACAGTTTGGGCACAGATTCTTATGCAAGTTCCACTTTTAAAATTTGAATTGAACTCTTCCATATTTCCCTTTTGGCACGAATCCATATGCAAGTTCCCCTTTTTATATTTTTTAATCCTGAAAAATAGATATTGTTATTAGTAGTTCACATGTTTAAAATCCAATCCAAATTAAACTTTCCATTTTCATAATTTTTTCCATTTTTTGGAAATTTTATTTTCAAAATTTTCTATCCATCTCAAGAATTTCATTTTGAACATTTTAAAATTTCAAGGAAAAATTGCATTTCGAAAAATTTCCATTTTTGGAAAAAATCCATTTTAAAAAAATGATTTATTTTTCCATTTTTGGAAAATTTCGGTTTTTTGAGTGGTCTCGGGATTTTGAGGGGGTCAAGGAATTTTCAGGAAAATCCTTCAAGAATGGAATTTCCTGGATTCCCTACAGGGTCGAAATCCCCTAAACCTCATAACTTTTTTTCTAGAAGGAATTTTTGAAAAGTTCAAAAAGCAACCCTGCCTAATTTTTCATCCTCTATCCACAGGTGCAAAAAAGATTTACATATAACATTGAAAATTCACTTCAAAATCCCCATTTTTGAATTCCAAGACAGGAAAATTTCCCCTAGAGCCTCAAAAATATTGTCCTCATCAAACCCCGTCTAGACTTAATCCCAAAATAACCTCCCAAGAACAGAAAAACTAAAATTCAACCGAGCCAAGAGGAATAGATGCAAAAGAAAAGAAAAAAAAGGGTCCCCGCCTCCGGTGGGGCATGTGTACAAAAATTTCACAACAAATGGCGACTCCTTCTGGGAAAATGCTCCAGAGCATTTTGATGATGAACAAGAATCATGAACCCAGAATCTCTGGTTTTGATCTCTTTATCAGACAAAAAAATCAAAATGCAAGATTAAAGAATCAGAACCAAAGGTAGACTGAACCTTTCATAAACTTAAATTCCAAGTGTGTGCAAGTGAGTTCATTTCCCTCCTTGAGCTACTGCAGAAACCAAGTTTAGTCAAGTTAGGCTACGTAAATTATTCTAACTCCAAAAGCAACCTGGATAGAGCCTCGCTGCCAGTCAGGCGTTCATAGCCCCGATGAGGTTATCGTTGTGATTCTCCCGAACATAGATCTACTGCCAACCAAGCGTCCATAGCCCCGACGAGGTTATCGATGTGATTCTCTCGAACATAGCTCTACTACCAGCCAAGCGTCCATAGCCCCGATAGAGATATTCAGATACTCCTGATAAGTTGAATTCATTCTTTTGATTTTCAACGTTTTCTCTTTTTCTTCTTTTCTCTTTTTCTTTTTTCTTTTCAATTTTTTTTCATTTCAACCTGTAAACAATGAAGTTCACACTCAGGGTTGAGAACCATAGTGGCGCTGAAGCAGAAATAGGATTTTTCACCTGACATGACCTCACAAAGATCCCACAGTGACCTCATGATTCTTAGGATGTATGAAAGATATAAGATTTTAGAATACTTCAAATTCAAATCAAACCAGTGACCCATCCTCTTTAAATCAAACATTCAGACTGCTTGACGATAACAAAAGACCTCAACCATCCATTCAAGACACATGATTAAAGTTCATCAATGAAATACTTAGAACAGTCCCAGATAATGAATAATTATTGTGCAGCAAAGACACTTCCCCAACCAGAAAGCAAGAAATCCAAGTCAGAGAAGCAAAGCAACAACCAAACCGAAACCCAAAGCAAACCTAAACTAACCAAAACATAAGAAAACCAAAAGCCATCTAAACTAAGCAAAGAAAACTAATCCTAAAGCAACCTATCCTAAAGAAAACAAAAAGCAAAAGAAAAGCAGAGCAAGCTACATTTATTCAAATTTGAATTATGTACAAAGAGACTTAAAGTGGCTCATGATTAGACAAGGCAGGCTGAGACTCATCCCCATATGGTAAATAAATGCATGGACAAGCAACAAGGTGATGGTAATAGTCCTGAAGAATGCAAATTCATCTTCATATTCAGCAAAATAAGGCTCAATAATGTAGCATTCAAACTCAACCTCATAATCAAGAATGATCAGCAATTGAAGCAACTCATTGAAGCCATGATATATCCATATGCAAGTTGTCTTTCCTAAACCTCCATAATCAAATTGATAAGATTCATAATCTTCAGTAAAGAAAGAAACAACCTAATTTTGTATTGTTGTAGACCGAATGTGGTATTCATCATTCTTCAATTGTGAAGAGCTGTTATCTATGTCGTCAGGAGGTCTCCACTAATGGTACAACAATCCCCTTGTGTTGGAAACATGCAAAATAGAACTAGAGTCATCGCTATGCAGTGCAAAGTGAAATTTAGATTGAACAAGTCTAGAATTATCAACATGGAAATTTTCACTTGCTGGAGTATTTCCATGAGGAATTAGTGAGGAAATTGTACAATTCTTGTCATACACAACAAATTTCTCAGTAGGATGCTCATGAAGAAGTATCACAGACTGGCCTCTAAGCACATTTTCACTTGTAGTTGTGTGATCATGCCCATCAATAGTGATTGGAACATCTTCATGCTTAGCATCATTCAGGTTTTCCTGCACACCAGTATGAATCGCATCGGCTATCTCATCCTTAATGCATGAAACTTGTGAATTTTCAATGTTTAGTTCATCAATAGATAGAGGAAAAACAGAATTTGATAAATGAAAAGACTCCCTGAATTCATCTTTTGTTGGAACTAGTTTAGACTCTTGATCAAAGCCATCAAGAACATCAACTTCTTCATTAGCAACATCAGCTCCTATAGTTTGTTTTGTGAGACATTCATTGGCAACTTTTTGAAGTTCTTCTATCAAAGACTTATTTGATGTATCTTTTTGTATATCTCTTGTATGTTGTAACAGTTGTACCTTTTCTTTCACCTTTTTTATGGCTTCCTGGCACTGGAAGCATGTGAATTCTAAATGCTCTTCCTCATGTATCCTACACCAAGCTGGTAACAACAAGTCCTCTAGGCAGAATCTATAACTCAAGCTTGACCAATCTCTCATAATCCTAGAAACAAACTCTTCATATCTAGTCTGTATTGAATCTTCATCCTGAATGGGAGGAACTTGCATGGTAACTCCTTCTTGTAGCTCATCCTCCACTATATTTTCAAGAATTTGAATATCCTCTATAAGAACATCCTCCTTGATATTTATAGGTGGATCTTCACTTAAATGTTCCTTTGTTAACTCTGATGCCTCATATTTTCATTCCTTACACTCAGTCCCTTCCAGAGCTACCTCAACATCAGTTGCAACATCATCTCTAGATTAAGAATTTGTTGGCCTCTCTATAGTACATTCCTTGTCTAACTTTTCTTTCCACTCCAGGTATCTTCCAACTTTAATGATGGCATCCACGCATGAGGGGCAAGTGAACTCCGAATGGGCTGTATTATGAACTCTGCACCATTTAGATGAGATGAATCTTGTAAACACCTACCACCACCAAGCTGATCTTCAACTATCTGCATAAATGGCTCAACTACAACATCAATAAACCCTAGATCTGTAGAGGCTAATTGTTCAGGAAAGTTCTGCATGAAAATACCCCTTTGCAAAATCATCTCGATTTTACCCAAAAAGTCTATGCATTCCAACTCACTGTGCCTACAGGTATTATGAATCCTACACTTGTCCGACAATGAATAGTGATGCAAACCCTTACTATTTCAGAGATCCAATCTCTTATTCAAAGACTCACAAAGTTGAGGAAAATCAATCTGAAGACCGTTTCCACCATGAAAAACATAAGACTGTTTTCCATCTTGACTCAAAAATTTTACTTTTAAGATTTAGAGATCTATCGTATCTCATATTTTCAACATGAAGGATCGTCCAACTTCCAACTATGTCACCTTCATTCAGCCCTCCTTCTAGCATCAATCTGTTGATGGTGTTTTCTACATAGCAACAACTCAAACAAAATATGGAAATCCTATCTCTCTTGAAAGGTAAGTCTCTATCAGCAAGCCTCAAGAGATAACCCCAAGGTCTATAATGTCAGGTCTTGACAATGCATAAACAACTTAGTGATAAATGTGAAAATGTTGGTAATCACAAAGGGACCCTACTACAAGTGAATACTGAATCTTTAATTTATCAGATCTAGCAATATGATGATACTTAAATCCTAAATCTAACCCAAATGATAAAAGAAATAACAAAAGATAAGGGTTTCAGAGAGATTCCTAAATTAAAACTACTCCTAATATTAACAATGCAAGTGATGAAACACTTGAAATGGACCAATCCCTCATAAACTAATCCCTGCTCGACCCAGATAGATCTGCAATCTTACAGAAATAGTGCAATCTTCTAAGGTATTAAAGATTTTTATATCATGAACACTCATCCAAGACAACCCTATTGCAATTGAAATGGATAAACCTTCACAATTGAACTAAGCACAATGAATATAAAAGTACAGGCTAACTTTGCAAAGCAACTAACAATCAGCTAGTTGTGAAAAGTATGGACCAGAGATTGTTGCAAACACTTCAAGCATCATACCATAAACACCGTTGAATCATGTCTAATTCTAAATCTAGCATATTATCTAATACTTCCCAAGCAATCTCAAAGATAGAACAACAAGAACCTTGTAAGATAAATCAACACAAGAGAATTCACCAAAAGCACAATGTCTCCAATTGTATTGAATCACCCAATAATAGCAACAATTCTAGTGTTTTTTGTTACAGCACTTGCTCAAAATGAACTAACTTCTAACTTCTAACCCTTGCTCTAATGCTTAATTCACTCTAGTATCAAAACTATCTATCTAGCCCTTAAAAATGAGTTAGAATGCCATATTAATAGAAAACCCCCCAAGGCATGTCGACCTAATTAGAATTTACAATAATAATAAATGGCCATAAAAAAAGGTCGGCCAAGAGAAATTCAAGATAAGATAGAATATTCATTAAATGTTGGAACACCATCCAAGTCGGCCTGGGATCTTCAATATAGTTCAAACCAATGCATGCAAAATAATAGGGTTGCCCAAATTCTGATGTAACCTTACATTAACTGCCTTCCCCTTTGTCTTTATTTTGATCCACCCTATCATGCACCATCACAAGTACCCTGTCCAAGTCGGCAATAGGTGGCATAGGAAAAACCCTAATTCTCCTTTCGATAGATTTAATATTTTCTCTTGATTGCTCCACCGACTTATCCCACTCAACCCTATTGGTTTGATATTTATCAATAACTGCAATATAGGTGACTGCATCTCCCAACTAATGTTCAGTAACTAGATCTTCACTGACTGGAGAATATACATCTCACCACCATTTTCTCAACTGCTCTAAGCTCAAATGCTTTGGAGAAAACTTCCTTCTCCCTGTCATCACCTCAAAGAAATAAATGCATCTGTCATAGATATTCATCAGGGTGCCCTCAATCCGTTCCCCCTGTTTGTGCATCTTCTTCAAAACCTTTTGCCTTATTTGCAAAGCTTCAAACCATTCCCAAGGTTCTGCAGCTTTGGAGGAAGGGATAATTCCATCACTCACCAACTTATCCTTAGTGTATTCAATGATGGTCTTGGTCTTCTGCAACATGAGATCTACATCTTCTTTATCTTGGTCCAATACATCTTTCAACCAATCTATTGCCCTCATTGCATCTCCTCTAGTTGAAAGGATGTCTTTGATAGCATCATCTCCCTTAGTATGCACCCCTTGTAACTAGTTTATTGTGGCAAGAGTAGTGGCCTTCATTTTTTCTAGCTCCGCTATAGTTTCTTGGGGCAGGAAACTCGCAGCAGAAGATGAGGAACTAATGGATTGCAAGGGTTTCATCAAATCTTCCAAATATTTCTTAAGTCTTTCATTTTCTTTCTTCAACTCCTATTTAGCTTGTGCTTCTTTCCTCAATATTCCTAGGATCACAACACTTGAACCCTCATATTCTTCAATATCATGTTCCATGGAAGTGGGTCCTAGGTTGATAGTCTGCATGTTGTAATCACTCCCAGTAACCTCATCTCTATTCTTTTCTGTGGTAGGAGTAGCAATGTGGACCACTCTATTGTTTGCTTCATCCCTTTCAATCTTGGAAATGACCCTGGCCTTCTTCCTTCCTTTACCTTTTCCTATTTTTTCCAGTAGCTCATCCCAATTGGGAGGGGTATCATCCACAACAAATTTTTTTCTCTTTATTTCTCTATCAAGCCAACCTGGAACAACAGACTCTAATTGTATTTCACTTTGTCCCACTTCTTCCTACTGACCCTTGGGTGTACCTTCCTGCCTCTCAGGAAACTCCTCATCTTTATCATGTTCTTCTCTGCCATACTCCTCTTCTTCATGCACTGGTAATGGAGTCTTAACAGGTGTTTCCTCTCTCTAAGGAGGTATGCCTTCTTCACTTCTAGTAGGTGAATCCTCATAAGTTACCAAAGGAGTCTGTAGAATTTTTTCAATTTCTCTAGCTACATTATGAAGCTCACCTTCTTGAAATTCTTCTCCCCCTTCACTTGACGGGTGTTCCACATCTGTTGGTTGTTCTGATGCACCATGTGGTTCATGGGGCGGAGAAGCCTCTTTATGTTGTTCTGCAACAAAGGTTGCTAGAGGAATATCCTTCTTTGGCACACTATCCTTGGGAGAAGGAGTTCTTGATCTCCTTGTGTATACCTATTTCTTTTCTCCAGGACATTCTACATTTACCAATGTTGAAGGATCAATTTCACTTTTCTCCTTGGAAGGTCCACCCTTCTTTCTTGAAATCTTTGTTGTTTTCCTCCTCTTAGGCATTGGGGCACTGGGTTCTTCCTCTACAGAATTTTTTGTCCTTGAAGTAGTAGTCCTCTTCTTTGCTTTTGGTTTCCTCTGTTTCTCCTGCTCTTCTCCTTGGGAACCTTTGATCTTAATCTTAAAAGGATAATCTACCTTGGTTTTTCCCTTAGGATCTTCCTCAACCGACTCCTCAGAAGTGGAATGGGATTCTAGATTCCCCTTCAGATTATAGGTACATGGTACACCCTCACTTTCGAGTTCCCACACCTTGTGTTTGAGCCACAACTTGGTGTATTTCGTCACAGGGGCCATGATTTGTTCTAATTCATTTTTTTCTTCTTCCATCCAATCTACTTCTCCAATTGGTTTTTCCTTAATTGGCTCATAATCGTGACTTTGGATTAAGTCTCCATCATCTTCCACCTGATCAGGAACCATTTTCACACTATACATTCGGACCACATCAACTGGGAGTCTAGAGAATTTCTTCTTTCTTACCTCAAACTCATCCTTGCTATTGGCCTAGTAGTCTTCTATCTCATCTCTATGGTGGTATTCCCTACTGGCTTTCTTTTGTGCTTCACCAGTGATATCAAAACCCAGCCTTTTGGAATGGTAAGACAACCCAAGAGTGCTCATTTCCTCCTCAGAACCATAGATTGAATTAATTGAAGGGCATACCTCACTAGTACCTATCTTCAGAGGAAAATCTCCACCAAATCCAGTTTTATGCTTATCTTTCTTTACAATGGCGTCAAAGTCACATATTTTCCTCGTGACCTCCAGAAGTATAACATGATCTGTGGGATACCTTGGAAGCCTGTATGGAGCCCTCCGACAACTATCTATTCTTATGTAAGAGAAAGTGGGATACTGTATGAACCAAGCCCCATACCTTTTGATCATCTCCTTAGCATCATCTGATATTCTCATGTGCTCTGCACCTTGGAGAAATCTAGTGATGTGCATGGTGAATGCATCATTCACCCTCCTGTAACTTGAGCTTCCTAAGTGTAATTGAGGATAAACCTCATAAATTACATCTTGTCCAAATATTCCTCTTGTGCTCAATCCTTTATAGGGATGGAATCTTTCAAGTGCATACACTAAATAAGAAGTCATGGTGAATGTCTTGGTCTATAGCACGTTACACATTTGTTCATGAATCACAACACTTATAATACCTGCCCAATTATAGTTAATATTTTCCTATTCCATCCTCACAATGACATGGAACATCCAGTTCTCGAACATACCTACACTCTTTAGGCCTACCACCCGACTAAGCAATGAGATGGCATCATAGACTTCTTGTTTAAACTTTTCCCTGTGCAACTGCTTAGGTAGTTTTGAGAAATGAGGCTTTGGATTTTCAAGCCAATAATTGATAACCTGTTGTGACTTAATAGTCTCCTCCTCATAGTACCTTTTAGTTGCCTCCATATTAAAAGCCACTACATGAGATATGTCTGGTATATCAAAAGTATGTGCAATAGAGACATGGTTAAGATTAGCTAGTACCCTCCCTTGAGGACTAACTATCCTTTGTGAATCCATGTCATAGTGTCGGGGACATTCCAATACCAACTCATAACACTGAACTGTGGGGGGAAATCCAACCACATGAGATAATCTTGATTCTATTAGTCTCCTAGCCAACACTGGGAGATCTTCTTGTGCCATTCTTTCCTTAAACTCCTCATAGTCCCATCGACCCACATTTGTGTCTGAAACTTCAGGCCAGATGGAGGGTATCTTACCTTCTAGAATCCTACTCTTTATGTCCAATTTAACCCTTTCTACTTTTGAGATAGAGGATCCCTCCATATCACCCTTACCCTTTCCAGCCACTGCCTTGTTAGCTTCAGCCTACATCCATTGAATACTAACAAGAAAATCCAATTTTTGATAACATATTTATCAAAGTGTTAGCTCAAAATCATACTAAAACCATCAAATCAACTATAAATGATCATAACTGAGAAGTTTAGGATTCCAAGCTAACTGGGGAAAACCAGTCTGGGAGGAACTTTAGAAAATTCCAGACCAGGCATATTTCCCCGAAGAAGGCACAAATATCAAAAATTGATCATCAAAATGAAGAAAGGATGCATATAACATTGTGTAATCTATCAGTTTAAAGCATGGAATGTTTAAGCATTCATCATAAAATTTGTCCATTTCATCCAATTTCTAAGTTCCACAAAGCCTCCCAGAGAACTCAGAAAAATCTAGTCGGACCAAAATTCCATGAAGTCTTCAAAACTTTGAATTTTCAACGTACACCCCAGAACATTGAAGGTTAAATAGAATCTAGGAAAATCCGGGGATGCGGAAATTCCGCGAAGTCCTCGGGATCCTAGAAAACCGTTATTACATTTGAATTTCCCTGATACGATCAAATGTCCATGAATCTCAAATCTCTTGAGCTCGACTCAAATCTAATTCATGTTTTCTATCAACCCCTTTGGATCAAGACTACTTGATGCATTAAATGATGAATGTTCATAACAAACCAATAATGCCCTAGATTTGATTGTTGAAACCTCTGTCATGGGTGAAAGGAACTAGCTCATATTAAACCTGGATTAAGCTTGAACGCACTCAACAAGGCTCGTAATGAGTTGTGGATCATCCTTAAGCAAGCTTTGACAGATAAATTAAAAGTGAAATCCGTGAACTAACTCAGAGTGTGCCAATTTGGACTGGACTTCGCGAAACCCTAACCCGAACCAAACTGAAACATTGACTTACAGGGCAAGTCGTGGGAACCATTTTAGAATGCAAAACATCACTAAAATCCAATTGGTTAACTAGGGCACAATATAAGATAGGAATTAAGAATCCCCAAACATCAAATGCAACCCTAGTTTGAAGCATTTAATTGTCAAACATGAAAAATTGAGCTAGACATAAGATGGCCATGGACAACCAATCATTAACATTTCAAAGGCAGGGACCATAGTTACATACCATAAGTAAATCAAATTCGACCATGAGGAAAATGAGTAGTGAGCTCGGATGCCCTAGCGACCAAATCAAATTGAATGTAAGAAATCCAAGCGCCTCAACAAGCAAATCAAGAAATTTGAACGCCCAAATTGCCGAATCTTAGATGCAAGAGTGATACACAATGAAAGATGAGAGCAAATGATGCAAAATCCCCTTAAATTTTACCACACTCGTGCCTCAAAGATTGTACCTAGGTGCATTAATGTCATCGACAAGACAGGCTGAAGAAATTTGGAAACCCGACGGTAAAATGGAATCTCGGAAAATTCCAGTCCATGTGGAATTCTGCGAAGTCCCAGATTTCCCGAACTGCAGCGTTAATCTCTTTTTCGGACTTTGAGTAAAATCCAGGAAAATCTGGATGGAGCGGAAAATCCCGAAATGAAGTAAAAACCCGAACTTTGTTCAAAACTTAAGATTTTCAAAGTGCTTCCTAGAAGGGGGGCATTTGCACGAATAATATAAGCATTCAAGCCCGTGCAAAGGTAACAAAACCTCAACATCAAAGGGCCAAAACACCAAGAACGAAAGCGAAAGAGGGTCCCTGCTTTCAGCTGGGCGTGTGTGCAAAAACTGCACAACAAGGCCGAGGAAGTTAATTTTGTGGCATAGCTTATGATGCTAGGCATAAGCTCCTTCATGTAGCTTCAAGATGAAGATGAAGTATTGGCTAACATCATTCAGAACCATTGTGAAGTGGAGGAAGCATCATCTTCTCATTCTGCTACTCCAGTCAAGACACTTCTACTTGCTCTTCCTGCAGCCACTGTTCTTGCAGATGTTCTTCCTATAGCCACTCTTCCTATAGTCGGACTTCCTGCAGCAATAGGTATGTCCCATACATTACTTCCATATGAACTCAAGGTACCATGTGTTAATGAAGAAACTATCATAAAGTCAACTACACAAGTACAGGTGTCAGAAGGAAAGTATTTGAATCTTAACAACAAACTAAGTGAAAAACAACTTATTCAGGACCCACCAGCATGCATTTGTGTGGGACTATCATGAGATGAATGGATTTGACCCTAAGCTTTGCACTCACATAATTTATATCAAAGATGATTTCACCCCAGTGAGGTAGCCACAAAGAAGAATTAACCCTGAACTAAGAGAAATTGTAAAAGGAGAACTGCAGAAATTGCTAGATGCAGGATTTATCTACCTCATTTCAGATAGTCAGTGGGTGTCTTCATTAGTGATTGTGCCTAAAAAGGGAGGGAAATGATGAGTTTTTTTTTATTACATGAAACTTAATGCTACCACCAAAAAGGACCATTTTCCCTTACCTTTCATAGATAAAGTTTTGGACTCACTTGTAGGAAATCAATACTTTTAGTGGCTACAACTAGATCCAAATTGCACCAGAGGACCAAGAGAAGACCACCTTTACCTATCCATGGGGTACCTATGCTTACTCGGTACTCCCATTTGGCTTATGCAATGCACCTGCAACTTTTTAGAGGGCAGTCATTAGCATATTTTCATACATTTCTCATGATTGCATGGAAATGTATATGGATGATTTCACCACCTATGGTGTTGATTTCAATGAAGCATTGGAGAATTTTAGGAAATTCCTATAGAGATGTGAAGATCACAATCTCTCTTTAAATAGTGAAATTTTTTTCATGATGATGTAGGAAGGTGTAGTTCTTGGACACTACATCTCTCACAAAGGAATTCAAGTAGATTCTGCAAAGATTGAGGTGATCACAAATCTTCCCAAACCTACAAAATAGAAGGATGTTAGGATTTTCTCAGGCCATGCAAGATATTATAGGAATTTCATCAAGGATTTTAGCAAAATAGCAGCACCATTGTATACTCTTCTCACTAAAGATGTTGAATTCTAATGGACTAAAGATTGTGACAAGGCATTTTCTGATTTGAAGGTAGCCCTGGCTCATGCTCCTGTACTCAAAGGACCTAATTGGGATCTTCCTTTTCACATCCATACAGATGCATTAGATTATGTCATAGGAGAAGTCTTAGGACAAAAAGAAGAAGCTATTGAAAATGCCATATATTTTGTTAGCAAAAATTTGCACAGAGTTGAATTCAACTATATAGTGACAAAGAAAGAAATGTTGGCAGTGATCTATGCCCTGAACAAATTCAGGCATTACATAATAGGCTATCAAATCTTTGTGCACAGTAATCATGCAGCCATTATATATCTCATGAATAAACCTTTGATCTCTGGTAGGCTAGCAAGATGGTTATTGTTGATGCAGAGTTTGACATAACCATTGTGGATAAACCAGGGAAGGCCAATGTTGTTGCATATTTTCTCTCAAGGCTAACTACATCAAGGGATAATTGGGCCATAGATGACTCTTTTCCTAATGAGCATCTATTCTCCATTAGTGTACAAACACCCTGGTATGCTGACATAGCTAACTATCTAGTCACAGGTAGAGTTCCTCCTCACTTCTCTCTAAAAGAGAGAAGGGAACTCATTGAAAAATATTTTCCTTTCTCATGGATTTCTGGATGTTTTTTTTATACTGGACTAGACCATGTCAGGAGGAGATGTGTGAGAGAAGATGAGGCATATGACATTTTTCATGCATGCCACAATGAGCCATGTGGAGAACATTTTGCAGCCAAAAGGATAGCAATGAACATTCTAACCATGGGACATTACTGGCCAACACTCCACAAGGATGAAGGAAGGTATACCAGAAAATGTGATAGATGCCAAAGAATGGGTAGACCAACCAGATCTAATGAGATTCCACATTTCCCTCAAGTAGTAATCACTCCCTTTGACAAGTGGGGATTGGTTTTTGAAGGACCCATTGACCCTCCATCAAATGGTAAGTCTTATATCCTAGTATACACTGATTATGTAACTAAGTGGGTAGAAGTTAAGGCCATGAAGCATGCAAGAGATAACAAGGTTGCAAAATTTATTTATGAGGATATTTTCACAAGGTATGGAGTTCCAAGAGAGATAGTGACTAATCAAGGGACTCAATTCACATCAACCCTCGTTGCAGTACTAGTTAATGAGTACAACATAAGACATAGGAAGTCTACTCCTTATCACCCCCAGGCCAATGGCCAAGTTGAGGTGACCAAGAGAGAAATTGAAGCTATTCTGAGCAAAACAGTAGCTCTCCACATAAAGGATTAGGCAAACAGATTACTAGAAGTTGTCTAGGCCTATAGAACTACTTGGAAAACAACTATAGGCTTCACTCCATTTGAGTTGTTGTATGGAAAAATAGCCATGATGCCTATTGAATTTGAACATAAGACTCTTAGGACTACAGTAGATTTGGGGATGGATATCTCTGAGGCACAAAGAGAAAGAATCATGCAACTGAATGCTTTGGTTGAGATGAGGAGAGCATCCTTGCATCACACAAAGGTAGTACTGAATCATAGAATCAAGTGGCATGACACATTCATCAAGGACAATAAATTCCATCTAGGTGACTGGGCATTGCTTTATGATTCTAGATATCAGGATAATGTTGAAAATTTGTAGACAAGGTGGCTAGGACCATATGAGGTTGTTGAAGTATTCCTTAATGGTGTTGTTCAGCTCACTACTATTGGCCCAGTCAGATTCAAGTTTCTTTTCAATGGTCATCGCCTCAGATTGTACCACAAGCCAGCTTCCAAGGAGGAGTTCCTGCATCAATTCACTAAGCATGTTGCACTCGAGCTTCCTGCAGCTGAAGGAAGTGGACCTAGTGTCCCTCCTCCTGGCTAATTAATGTATGCACTTTTCATAATAAAGACTTCCACTTCTATGGGAGTCCATTTCTTCACCCATTCACCCATCCATCTCCACCTTTCTCTCTCTTCCATCATATCACTTCATTCCACTCCACCTCATTCCACCTCATTTTCATTAATTGCTCAACTTATTTCCTAAAAAGGTGAACGGTACTTTCTCCACAATCTTTGCAATGAATCCTCCACACATTCAAGTATGTGCACATTAATTGCTATATCTTAATTATCTTTAGTGCATTCATTTAATTGTTGTACACTAATATGGATGTTCACCATAGCATGCCATTATTCCCTACCCCTATCAAATCATCATCTTGCATGTGAGGACACCTAAATTTAGGTTGGGGGGAAGAAAAAGATGTGAATACTTTGCCCACATGTCAGTCTATACTGGTCTACATCAACAAAATTTAAATTGATCTGATTTGAGATTTGAGTGAGAGGATGACTCACATGTGTGAGGTGACACCAATTGTTTCTGCCATTTCTCTCCATCATAGATTTCCTTTATTACTCCTTCCTTTCCATTATTGATCCTGTCACAATCTCAGGCTACAAACAAAAGGTAAAAAGCAAAAATTCAGTCGACATTGGCATTGGAAATTTGACAAGTGTTGCAGGAAGGTGAGTTTGGTTTTCAAACGAGAATCGCAAGAAGGAAACCGTAGAGTGATTGTTTGATTGCAGACAATGGGAGGTGGGTTAATTCTAAATGAACCCATGGTGCATGATGTATTATTGCAGGATGCACCCTTCTTGGCTGAATTCAGAAACTACAGGTGGTTAGACTATTTCATGAAGCTAGATGGTTTTGATGAAGGCATTGCACTAGAATTCACCTAGACATTTTCTAAAGGGAAATCCATGATAAAAGAGTTGGAAGTATTGGCAACTGAAGAAAGGATTGCAAAAGTTATAGGGTTTCCCATTGATGATGAAAATTACCCTACTTCCAGAGATGCCAAATCAGCAAGGGTCAAATTTACAGAACCAAGCGACCCTCCATTGAGCATAGATAAACAAGGTGTGAAGAGAATCTCTCTACCCGAGCCATTCTAGCATATAGTTGTTTATGTCATAAAATATATCACCTATGAAGGACACCAATCAAATCTACATTTCATACATTTTAAACTTTTGAATCACATGAGGCATGGGAGGAGTATGAATGTGTCGAATGTGTTGTGCAACCTTCTTTCAATCATGTTGGCCAAGACTCAAAAAGGTAGGGACAATTCTATTTCCCACCATTGTTTGATTAAAGTTTTAGTTGAGAAGTCTTTGCATGATGTGTCTAGATGACCTAGGAAGAATTCATATAAATTGATCAAATTAGACCTAAGCACTTGCAACCTATGGTTTTACCTCAACCTTGTAGGTCTAGCAAGAGATTGAGCATGGTTGAAGCCATTCTTGGTGCTTCAACCTCAGGCGCAAGCCCTGCTGCAAACCCTCCTGTAGTAGAAGAAACCATAGAAATTAGCTCTTCCGGGACAGAGCACTCAAACAAAGAAAGTTCCTCCTTATATTATGATGATGATGTTCCACTTGGCATCCTAATGAAAAATAGGGCATAGAAAAGAGAGGCCGAAATGAGAAAAGGAAAAGTTAAAAAACATTCGTCAGAAAAAGAAGTACCAAGCTCTAGGAAGTGGAAGGTTGACACTGTTCATCCTACAACCAAAGAAAAACATGAGAGCCCTCCTAGAAAATCAAGACCAATCAGGCCATCCTTTAGTATGCCTCTGTAGGAAATCCCTAAGTGTAGATAAATATCACAGGGGGACACAGAAGCTCCAATGGGGTAGGTGAATGTCGAGGAAGAGGATATATTTAAGACATTAGCAAACATAAGATTAGCAGATCTTGTTGATATTGCAAAACAAGTAGAGAATCAAGGGTATGACGAAAATCAAGATTTCCTACAACAAAAGATCCTACAACATGAGATCCTGCAACAACAGCAAGAACAAGAACAAGAGGCCCTGCAACAAGAATTAGGAGAACAATCAATACCCTTACAGTCAAAATTGACAGGATAGCCTGAATCCTTGCAGTTAGTACTATATGGAGAGCAAGCATCAATGCTAGGGAAAATGTTGGTAGGAATGCATAACCCCCTTAATTTTTCAATGCACATGGTAGCTATGCATTTATGGAAAGAGATGTAAAGAAGAGAAGAGGAATGGAAAGAGGAGAAACACAAATTGGAAGAACAAAGGGATTATTTTGGCTTCCCCTGACTTTTCAACTACCTATTCTGATGTGGCTCATACCAAACTTCAAGTTTTATCACTATGATATTGCTACAGAGAGACAACGACATAGTAGATTGGATAGATTGGGAGGATTCTATTGGGACCCTAATTCATGCACAACAAACACTAATGTAGGATAGTTGTCAGTTGTAAATTTCAGAGCATTTACAAAGAAGAAGAATAACCCCCTACTAGAGGACTAGCAAAACCTTAGGTTGGGGGGAGTGATGAGCCTAGTTTATGGTCTAATTTTGGGTAGAATTTATTATTTGTTTGCTGAAGTTATCATGGACCTTGATGTTAAGTGTTGATATTTTTTTATGATATTTCCTCAAACTATAGACATTGGGCCTAATCTTATTTCTGCAAATCTTTAATGACATTGGCATGTTCTATGGACTATCTATATTAATTATACATGTGGTTAATGAATTTTCTTTAAGGTAGTTATGGATATGCAATTATTGTGCATGCTAACATTTCCATGTAGATATAATTTGAGGATACTAAATTGAGAATCATTCAAAGGTCAAAGGAGGTCAATGGAAAGAGATTCCCCATGAAAATTGAATGTAATTTCCTTGTAGTGGACTTTAATGCTTTTGAGCAAATATTGGCATTACTGTTGTGCTAAATCTCTACTTTTCCTAAAGTGGCGTCCTCCTAGTTTGTGGAGTTGGCCGCCTTACTTAGTTGGTAGTATAAATACGGATCAGATGCTCCTTCTCTAGAGGTTGTGCAATCTGATATTGTATTTGCATTCTTAGTTTTCAGTGATACAGTTACACTGCTCTATTGTACTCATGTTTCCTGATGAATAAAATGAAGTTCTAAGTTTGTGCATCTATGTTTTCATTAGTAGTAGAGGATACTCATCCAAGGGGGGCCACTTGGTGAGCAATCCATCCTTTAGCTTATTTTAGTAGAGTTATTACTTTATGTTCAGTAATTAGTTAAGAATCTAGCGTTGATTGTTCCTGCAGCCACTAGAATTCCATTTTATGACTATTCCTATAGACATAGTAGTTTCCTGTTTGTTTGCTCAGATTTTCATTTATGTCATGCATTTCAGCTTAGTATAGTTGTTGGTTGATGTTTAGCATTTATGTTATTCCTTTCCAAGCAATTTACTTTCAGCATTGTGTCTTTCTTAGCTGTAGAATGAAAATGGCTACTTTGAGTTCCTAGTGCACATACTGTGCTGACCCATTTCAAGTTCACGTCCTTGGGTTGACAAGTTAAATGCACCTTCATGATGATTGAATAGCTATTCAGTTTAGATGTCGAATCTCTAAATCATAATTGTAAGAGCTTAGTTGTTAAATCATTGTAGGAGGCCAACAACTATCATCAATCCCCTACCATTTCAAATCATGAAGAAGGGTACGTCAAAACAAAATAAAAATAAAAAAATGGGTCAACATGGAAGGGAGGCCTAAATTCCCCCAACACTTTGCATCATCCCCAATTGTCAAAAATTAAGGCACAATAAATAGTAGAAGTTTACGACACAAAACACTCTTATATCCAAGCACCTACAAGGGTGACAAGGGTCCTCTAGGAACACATAAAACAACCATGGGGGAAACACAACACACACAAAAATCTAATCTATAGATAAAGAAGAGGTGCCCTCCTAGTCCTCATCAACCAAGAGGTCATCATTCTCCCAATCTAGATCATTATAAGAAAATGGTGGAGCCTACAAGGGTGGGATAGCAAGGGGAGCATCCTCTAACTCTCCTACAAAAAGAGCTAAGGAAGAGGTCCCCACAAGGTCTTCTTCACTCAACTCTTGTGAGGTAAACATCATTGATCTTGGGAAGATCACCGACAAAGTCAGTACATCATCCACTAAGTTGAACATACACTTGACGGAAGTGCCATGTGTCAACTAGGTGGGCAACGAAGGAGGCACCTGAGATCCACTGTTGACCTCATCGAAAGACCTAGTGGTAGTGAAAAACTTGGGGAATGTCAAGGCTACCTCCATCACTAGGATGGTACAAGCCAAAGTAGAACCCTCTCCTAAAGAGGGTGATCATTTCTTCAGACCCCCATTAGACTTGGAGGGTCATCCTCCAACTTGCACTTCATCGGAGGGTGCAAGATCCCCATAGAAGAAGTAGAAGCAAAGGAAGAAGAAGATATAACCGTAGTAGACACCACCAAAGTATTTGGCATATCCATGGGTTTAGGAAAATGTGATATATCTAGAAGAGACATCAAGAAAGGAGGATAAACTAAGGGAGTGATGAACACTTTCACCCTTTTAGGGTGAGGATCATCCATGCTCATGGTGGGGGATGAAAACAAGATTGAGGTGATGGGAACTGAAGAAGAGGGGGTGGAAGAGGAGGGCACAACAAGAGACACCAAAACAAGAGTTATCATCTCCCCTTCTGCCTTCTACAAGGCTTCCTTCTCAGTAGCCAGAGCCTTCCTCTGACACTTACACTCACATGTAAGGCAATTTCTTCGGCTCCAAGAGCTAGAAGATGCAACTTCAAATGGAGAAAAAGTATCATATTCTTTCATGGGAGTGCCCATCACAGTTGTTTCCAATGGAGGGAGAAACTCCTAGATAGAAACAAAAGGAAGATATGTAGGGATTGAAACAACAATTGATGGAGAAGAAGACTCAAGCACCTCGACAGTGGACCTCTTCCCATTCACTACCCTAGGGGCAGGAGCAGTAGGAGACCGTGAAGGACAAGACATAGAGGTGACTCCATGGGGACCCTTCCCCTTACCATATATTGGGTTGAGGCATTGTGGTAAAGACAAGAAGGTTGATCACTTGACGCTTGGCCTTCCACCAAGCGAGCACCATTAAAATCCCCATAAGATGCATGGAGGTAGAAGCAGATGGAACAATAGAAGAAGAGGAAGGCTCGTAAGTGCAAGAAGACTTCCTCTTCCCCTTTGAGATGATGAAGAGGCAGCTTGTTTTTGCACTATCATAGAAGCCTTCACCAAAATAGTATAGGAGGAAGGAGCATAAGTCACTTTCAGTGCTATGCCTCCATTATTGTATTTCACATAAGTGTGATACAATAGGTCTATCCTTAGAGGAAGTAGACCAATAGGGGCAAGCTACAAGTGATCTAATGAATAGGCCCCACGCAACACCAAGGGTTTACACTTAGTTTCATGCACAACATGCATTGAGCCCTCATGAGAGAATTTCAAACATTTATGGATTAGTGAAGGTACTGCATTCGTAGAAACTAGCCAAGGGATGTTAACTTCACCCTAAACAAGTTATACTCTAGGATGATGTCAAAAATAGTATTCATGACCTTAGTACCTACCAATACTGAAAGAGAGATAGAACCAAGAGGAGTAAATGAGAGTCCATCATGGGTATATATGGTACTTTTTTCATCTTTTTGTATTCCTCCTTATGAAGGATATTCAGAAGTAGCATCTCTATAATCACATTCACATGACTCACAGGGTCCACTATGATCTCGATCACAACATTCCCATTGAGGTGAGAAGGACTGTATAAAGGAGTAGGCTTCCCATTCATGGGCACATCTTGCAATGTAAAGGTTAGATCCGATGAACCAATTGCAGGTTGAGCCAGGGGAATGTGAGTAAACAAGACCATATTGATGTACTTTCAAAGGACTTCCTCAAAATGGTGTGAAGGCTCAACAATCAAGTTCATAGAGTGTGATGGAAAAGGATCCGTGTAAATCTGTAACTCACTATTAGCTTTCACCATGAATTTATTTGCATTCTTCTTTTTCCCATTGAGGATAGTACCATCATTGATATGATCTTGTATCTCATGATGTAGGTGCATACATCACTCACTATCATGTCTATTAATCAGATGATATTGGTAGAATGTAATTTCTTCATACCAATCAGGGTAGGTTTTGGTAAGGGGTTGAGGATCAAGTAAGGTTATTATCTTATCCTTTAACAACTTCTCCAAGATGGAGGAATAGGATTTAGAAAACTTTGTGAACTGTCTATTACATTTAAGGCCTTTGTCACTAGACACAGTGACTACATTGACAATAGATTTACCCCTACCAAAGATCGACATAATGGATCTCCCCTCGCGATGGGAATGCTAGGAAGATCCCCCAAACTGGGTAATCATCTATTGGTATTCCTGTAGGGTTGCACATAGATACACAAAAGAAGGGTATTTAATCAAGGAAAACTTCTCCTGCCATGACCTATGTAGGTTGCTAATGAAGACCTTCAACACATCTGAGTTGGGTAGAGGTTATGATATTTGTGAAAATAGCTCTTGATATCAAGCAATGAAGTCAGTTATCTTCTCATTTTGTCCCTGCTTACATTAGACGAGATATGAAAAGGCCATCTTCGGCCTGATGTTCACTTGGAATTGCTAGAGAAACTAATTCACCAATTGATCAAGTGAGACTATGGAGTTACTAGGTAAGGAAAAATACTACTCTAGTGTTGTGTCCTTCAGAGATTTAGGATATAATTTAGCCATCAAGGTGTCGTGGTGAAAGAAATTTGTGCACATTGCATTGAATGTTGACATGTGTGTTTGTGGGTCTCCCTTACCACCATATTTCTTAAATTTAGGAATCTCCATTCCTTGGGGGGGAGTCTTTAGAATTGCTATAGAAAGAGGACTATGATGAAAGTGATGGAACTCTCAAAATTTACATATGTTAGTTGCTGCATTTTCTTTAAATCAATCAATATAGACCCCTATTGGAAAATGCAAACCTAGGAACAAAGCATAGATCAAGGGCTCATAACAGACAAAGGTAGCGAGCAAGTGATTGAAACCATGTCCATAAGTGAAAAATAATTAAAAAGGATAGCCCCTATCAAGGCAAGATAACCATGTATCTTCAAGGGATGGACATGAGGGAAATTTCAAAACAATATAGTGGGTTGTCCCTATTTTTTATAAACAGTGCTAAAAGAAAAAAAGGGAAAACAATTTATTAATAATGACTCAAGAGACATTCACCAAAGAGTAGGAGGACAAGAGGAGTAGGTCTAAAAAATATCATGATGAACAATAGGTGGTAGCCTTGTGTTGCATCCATGCAGTTTATTTTTCCTTTTCTGATGAGAGAAAAGGCAATGGAAGATAATACGAAAGGGTTTTCAAATGATTAAGGAGGTTTTAATGCAATGCTAGCTTCCACAATCTTTTTCATCATCCTCCTTGCTTACTCTGTGTGCACAGATCAAAATAATTTATTGAAAAGGGCCGTAGGAACTCTCGTGCAAATACAATCAGCGGTTATAAACTTTTAAAAGAAAATAAGTAAGCACAACGCTAAATATGGGGAGAAATTTTTTTTCAAAATGGACATCATTGAATAGCTTGCACTGGATGGGAGCATTGGAGTAGAGTATGCACATTGATCAAATCTTAAAGGATTAAGGAATTATGTTAGATATTATAATTGTAAGTGCCCTGCTAAATATGCATGCAAATGTGGAAGCATAGACATATTGCAAAATACTTGACATGAAGCTTCGAATGAAATGTTATCTCACAAATGCAATGATTGTAAACATGATTAGAGGGCAAAAAAGCCAACGACTAGAATGTGGTGATGTTTCACTTGAGTTACTATGGGATAAAGTCAGAACACTATTTGTCCTTGCATGTTGTTTGAACAACTACATAATACTGAGAAAGTAAACTTTTTAAACAAGCTAATACTATTCAAAGTTCTTGATTATGTGGATGCTATAACATCATGAAAATAAAATGGATTAAAGCAATACAATGCAAATAAACTCGAATTTAAACTAATCTAACAACAAAGAACAATGGAAAGATAAAACATAAATACAGAACAATCTCACCCAATATCTACATAGTTCCATGCATAACCTCAATTGTCCTTCTCCATTTTTCCATTTGATTATAATTGCCCTCAGATTTCTCTTTGCAAGTATAGCCTATGATAGTGATTTAGCAAAACATGGAAGATTCAAATAATAGATTGCTTCCAAAAGTCATAAGATTTCGAGAGGAGTAACAATGATGAAGGTCAAGCCAATTTATAGAAAACAGGGTTTTCAAATGACATGCTCATATTGAAAGATAGACGAATGATTAAAATTAAATAATGTGACATGCATTAAGATTAGTGTCAGTAGTTACGTGAGTGATAAAACACAAAAGGTGGGAATTAAGATTAAATAATAATTTAATCTTTAGTTGAAAGTGTTCGAAACTTAGAAGAATAATGATCGCATGCAAAGATGAGGACTAGCATGGAGGAAATGGTCTATTCGAATGCACGAATGAATTAATTAATTAAATAAATTTATTTAATTAATAAATGTGTGCACACAAAATAATTAAAACAAGATAATTGATTGATTAAAATAGAGAGTCCATTTGTCAAACACAATCAAAAATTAAATCAGGAGATAACTAACTGATTTAATTAAATCTCGAGTTAAGTGGTGAATGAATAATTAGATAACTAGATGATTACCCAATTATAGAAGAATATGCCAAGAATAATTCATTTTATGAATTAAATGATTATTTAATTCAACATTCAAAATTAAAGAATTACATTAAATAAATGAAGATTTATTTAATTGACTAAAGAAAAGATTAATGAATAATTAAATGATTATTTAATTATAGTTGAAAATGTAATAAGGATAAATTAAATAAGAATTTATTTAATTTTAGAAAGCGAATAAACTTAATTAGTGATGTAATTAAATAAAGAATATTTATTTAATTAATCAGGATTGAATAAACATAAAAAAATGAATTAATTAAATAAAGTTATTTAATTAATAGAGGACCAAGGACTTTAGAAATATAATTAAATAATTAACATTATTTAATTATGACAATGAAGATGATAATTATGATGAAATTGATGTCGCAAGCCTAGACCAATTTTTAGTGTCTACATTTTGCCCCTCTTTGATACAATGTCATTTCAGCGTTGTGTCAAAGAAAAAGATAGAAAAAATATATATGCCCCAATGAAAGTAGGATGAGGAAGGATGACGAGGAAGTAGTTGTATGCCCCCTCAAAAGGACAGACAGGTTCAAAGAAAACAAATGTGCTCTCGAAATGGATAAGAGGACTAGAAGATGAAGGACAAAAAGGATAGAGGAACATAAATAAGGGTGGTGAAGATGCAAAAAAGAAGAAATGTTAGAGCAAAAAAAAATGAATAATAAAAGAGATGGATGTTAGTATTAGAAATCTTCAATGTTTTTCTGAAACATAATAGGCCTTGCATTAAATCATCATTGAGTGGTAACTAAAAAAAATGGAGACAAACACCATGATATGAGATAAATCAAGGTGTGCAAGGTCATCCACCTGCTAAAAATAGACAGTCGCAAACAAGGAGTGTCCTGACTCATACTAAGGGAAAAGTTTCCCCAATATTTTTTTTTAAGAAAAACCATAGACAACAAAACAAAATAAAATATGGGTCATGAGACATCATCGCTCCTCTAAATCCTTCATGGGATAGCCTCAAGGAAGCTATTAACATGACTCAAAGATAAATCCAACAGACAGTCAACAAACAACAATCAAAGAAAAGAGATTCATAATACATCATTGCTTCTCTAAATCCTTCATGGGACATCCTTGAGAAAGCTAGTAATAGGACTCAAAGATCAAATCAAATAAAAATATAAGATAAACAAGCCACAAAGTCAATAGCCAGTTAAAAAATAATTTCCAAAACTTGATATGTTTGCTTGATTGTTTAGATTGAGCAGGTGACTGATTGATAGGACCCGGTTTCAGGAAGGACACATACTGTATAGGATGTTGAGTCTGGTTTCAATTTTGTGACTATCTATATAAGGCATGACAAAGCTTGGTTTCAGAAAGACACGTATCGTATAAGACGTTGAGTCTGATGTCGTTGATGTGAAAACCTGTGTAAGGCTATGATGATTGTTTACCTAATGTTTGTTTCCAGGAAGGACACATCTTGTATAAGACATAAGTTGATTGTTTTGATGATGTCTATTTTTAGGAAGGACACATCCTATGTAAGACATAATTTGATTGTTTTGGTTTATTGCTTTTGGAAATTTGTTTGATTGACTTAATGACATTGTTGACTTGTTCATCTTGTTAATACATGCCTTGATATGATGTGTTGACAATTGTTTGTGTTTGATGATGAACCCTAAAGGACTGACCTAGTGTGGCCTCAAGGGCTCATCGATTCATGGCCTTGCCTACGTCATACATGCAGATACCTCATTGCTCGACTAGAATTTGACTGACAAAATAACTAAAAATGCTCTGATTGATTTACAAATATGAGACATGTGTGATAGTGAATGTGACGAACCCTAATGGATTGACCTAGTGTGGCCTTAGGGGCTCATCGATTGATGGCCTTGCCTATGTTATACACACAAAGACCTCGTAGTTCGACACAACCAATGAACTTGTCTTCTAGGCAATGGATTGAATCATGATTTTATATAGACAAACCTAAAAGGACTAACCTAATGCCTCGGGAGCACATCGGTAGATGGCCTTGCCTATGTCCAATCGCAAAGGCAACATAGTTCGACAATGACAAAGACTGACTGGTGCGACTGACTCTGACTTTTCTTTTTGGATTTTTAACATGTTTTGAATTTTTAGTCTTTTTGAAGTTTTTTGATGTTTTTGGATTTTTTTCAAGACATTTTGTGATGTTTTTGGATTTTTTCAGGACATTTTTGTGATTTTTTTGGATTTATGAGGATCATGATGAATACATGTGAATTATTCCTATAAGCAAGCGAGCAAGCATGCACAAGAATTCAAGGACAACCATGATCTTTCCCCTAGTCAAGCTGAAAACCAATTGACTGGTGATGAGGATGATGATGGCGTTGTTTGATGTGGGAAGGACACACCTCGAAACAACGTGAGGATGATGATAATGTGACTAAAGGATCAAGGTTTTCAGCAAGGATAGAAACAAAGCCAAGGAATGTTTTGAATGATGTGCTAGGATGCATAGCAAGATTGTATGGATTGGGCTTGTTGCATTTGGAATGACTTTTTAGGATTGGATGGGATGATGGAAGATCCTTAGACCATTGACAAGGGAAAAACCAAGGCATGCAATAGGTATGAATAGATGATGGATGAATTTGGTAAAAGATAAGGACATGAGGATTTTTGGCTAGAAAAATTATTGTATGGTCTCCAAGGACTATGTCATATAAGGATAACTCGTTTTCTTCAAGGTATGGGATTGGAAAATGTTATGAAGGCAAAGGCGTGATATTTCATGGATAGTGTATGACCAAAGGATAAACATGTCAAGATTTTTTCCAAAGCATGCTTTATTTTTGTATACTCCTTATCAAGATCAAAGTAGGTGCGAAAATGGATGTGAGTGGTAGGGCTTAGATGGATAGATAGAAATGTCATAATAAATGTCATACAAATGGTATGGGAGATGAGACAACTTGCCCCCAAGTGTAATGGTCCACATATATAATTTCTTACACACGATTCCTATTTTCCAGGTTTTCATCATGGTACTTATCCAAAGTTCCATAAGCATGGTTTTCACTATTGGATGAAATTTTTCTCTTGACTCTTTTTTTTGTTCTTTTTTTTTTGTATTTTTGTATTTTCTGGATGGCCTTGATGCTTTAGATGATCATTGATTGTGTTGAATCCATTGATGGTGCTAATGTAGAGACTGGTGCCATGATATGCCAATAATTACCTTGATGAAGTAGTTTCCTTGTCAAGATCATAGCACTTCCATACAATTGATTGATGTCATTGTGATCCTTGTTGATACTAGAGTCAAGGCCTTATCAGAATATGCACATCGTGATAGAGTGCCATGGGAATCCTTACAAGAAAGATTTTTTTCCAAGATGTGAGAGATTTGTGACATAGGATTTTTAGACTTTAGGCAAGATGTGGGATTATGACGGATGATGGTAGATGTGTTTGGAAATTTAGATGTAGGAATTTTCATTTGCCAAACTTGGGGTGATGGATGATGGAGATTGGATTTCGGATTGGGATAATGTTTGGAACCATGAATTTTATATGCCTTGCTTGATGACCATTTTAATGGAGGTGGACATTTATTATATGTGGGAGTCCTCTTTTCTTGTGGCTCCACATTTTGATTGACTTTTACTTTTGAACTATTTTCTATGCTTGATCCATTTTTCTTTGGGATCCATTTTAACTTTATTTGTCCACTTGGGTTTTTGATTGATTCAATGGCCTTTGATATTTGATTTTGAACTTTGAATTTGTAAGACTTTATTTTTTTGTTGGTTCCAAATGGAAGGTTTATTCATGTTGGAATAACAATTTATGGTATGGATGGAAGGAGTGTTGGCAACAACCTTATGGTAAGAACTACTCATGGCCTCCATTTTGATGTTTGTATCAAATAAAGTTGCCCCCAATATCGAGGAGATACCATTAACATCATTAGATTTGTTGGTTGAAGGATAACCAAGACTTTGATGTCTAGGATTTTCCTAAAATTGTACTTGTTCTATAATTCCTTGCCCGTGTATGCCTAGTCCTTTTCCTTGATACTGCATCCTCTAACAGATTCTATTTGTGATAGGGCTTTTTTTTTTGAAAGCAAGATACTAACCCATCATTGTGTATGTGGAAACTTTTACTTGGAATCTTCTCTACAAGAAAGCTTGATTTGATAAAAGTGGATGATCCTAGGTGATAGGATGTCTTAGCTTCATTGACATGTTCGATATCTTTGGTGTGATTTTGTCACATATCAGACTCAAATGATTCTATTGGTGCTTCTAAGTCGATGTTGAAACTGTCTTTATGGTCATTATCATAGAGTCCAATGAACTCAAATATAGCTTGATTATTTGCAAATATGTCTAGAGTAGGAGATTCTCACTCTCGAGGAATATCATCTATGTGTCCAAAGGAGGAAATTGTCTCATTTTGGGAAATGGATGTGTTTGGTACTTGGATAGGGTCATCTTTAAGTGTTTGATCATGAATTACATAAAGGCCAAGGAGTGGATCATTTTGGACTTCTTTCTCAATAGTAGTGTCTTGATCAAAGATGGGTTTTTCTTGAATGATATGGTTGGGAATGAAATCTTGATCAAGGATAGGTGTATTTTGGATACCATGTTTATCTAGAAGGACTTTTTGGATGGACTTAAATATAGGGTCATGGGATAGACTACTTTGATCTTGACATGAAGGTGAAGCCATGATGCCATGCTTTGTACTTTCTATTTGAAATGTATCCTCAAGTTTAGTAGATAGGATGTGACTTTGGAGACCATGAATAGATATATTTTCATGACTAAATGTAGATTGAGATGGAGTGGCTTGGAAGGGATTAGTGGATGAAGGACTAGGATAGGACATGGAGGCTTGGAAGGAATTAGTGGAAGGTTGGTTTCCCTTTTCAAGGTTAGGATAAGGGTGATAAGTGGATGTTTGTTGTGGATTAATGGCATGGATTATGCTAAGGGACTCTTGATAATGAGGGTAGATGGTTGGAGGACTAGGACTTATGGATTGTTGGTAGGAAGGGTATGTGGGTAGTTGACCATGGGTTGATGTTGATTGCAATTTGGATAGGATAAATTGTCTTTTGAAGTCTATGGCTTGTTGGCATTGACCATTACGAAGTAACTGGTATTCAACTTGACTAGCAAGCATATCAAGGTAAATTGCAGACATGGTGGTGAGGTTATGAAAAAAGATGGAGTATGACTAAGGTATGTGATATGAAGTCTAAGGTATGACAATACAAAGAGGGTGACTTAAGTCTAAGGTATGCAATCTAAGCTATGTTTTTGGATTTATTTTTTTATAAGGGGTGAATGCTAATGCAACTATTTTTTTGGTATTTTTTGGAAAAGAAGGAATGTCTAAAATGATGATGTCCTAGAATGAATATGTCTAAGTATGCAAAAGTATAAGCAAGCTTTCAGGGTAATCAATTTTGGAAGACTCTAAAAAAAAGTTACCAACCACCTAAAGTTTAACTCAACTTTCAATTTAGTTTTGACAAGGAACCTTCGTAGGACTAGGACCAAAAGATAAGGTGAGCTCCATAACTAGACTGATGAGTTGGAAGGACTCATGTGTAGGACAATAGATATGATGATAAATGACTATGTTCAATGACAATGTTCATTGAAGTAAGATTTTATCCAAAGCGTGGAAAGTTGACCTATTCTAAGATCTACAAATGATGATTTCCTAAAAGCTTGATCGATCTGAAGGTAATAAAGACTCCTAAGATGAAACTAAAATTTGCAACTAAGATGCCTATCGCTATGGCTAAATGATACCTAAAGGATGCAAATGAGCAAATCATTCTGGTTTCTACTCAAGGATCACTATGAAAGGAGAAATCAGAGACTAGTATGACTGTTTGGTTTTAGACTGTGATAGTGAATTATGGTTTTTTGTTTATCAAGAAAATGTGGTTTAGTTTTATAGGTGCATCTCATGAATTAGCAGATGCAATTTTACTGGTAAACTGTGTATCAGGACTTGTGACAGCAGATGTGTCATTCCAGATTGCAAATGCGACTTAGGAAATCAACTGCAGCTTACTAATAAACAAATGCAGTTTTCTAGTAACAGAAACTATTGAATGGTAAAATGTAACCTAGGTCTATGATAGGGCATATGCATCGTTGCAGACTGCAAATGCGACTCACCTACTCAGATGCATCACAAAAAGTTTCAAATGTAGTTTTCTAGTAACAAAGGTGTAAACATTTTTAACATATGTGACTCGGGATATCAGATGCGGTGTTCCTGTTAAGAAGATGTGACTTAGTATGAAAAATGTGACTAATTGTCTCATATGCAACTTGGGATTTATCAAAATTGGTTTTCAAATAATAGAGGTGTTAGCAGACTGGACATATGTGACTCGGGATATCAAGTGTAGTTTGAAAATTGGCTAATGCGACTCTCAGTAATAGATGCAGCTAATTGGTAAATAAATGTGACTCAGTTTTCTGGTAAATGACAGTTTGGACTCAGTTTGATAGATGTGACTGACTGATAAAAAAATGTGACTCTAGCTAACAAATGTGTTTTTTTGGTGAACAAATGTGACTATGTTTGACAATTGCAATTTTTTGGTGAACGGTTGTGGTTTTCTGGTGAATGACAGTTTAGACTAACTCTGCTTGTGAAACAAATTTGGCAAATAAAGACAATAATAAAATAATGTATTTCAAGTTTGATGATCATGAACATATATAATTCTAGAAGAAAAGTACAATCCTAAGGCTGGCAGTGACAATACTTGTTGAGTTCTCACTTGGGTTTCCTCAGCTGTACTTATTCAAAGCAGATGATTAGAAGCTTGACCCCACTGGCTCCACTCCACAAAACTCACTTCTCTAGGGAAGCCAAGCTTTAGTACCCATGAAAATCCCATGGCATACTTTTCATCTCTACTAAGAACCGCATGAACGTGAGATGGCTTCAAAGGTCTGACCTCTTGCACCAACAAATAGAAGGTTTTTGGTTTACTAAAAACAATTGGCTCATAGTACGAGCACCCATTCAAGTGGTTATGCATGAGGTAAGATACAAAAATCTCATCTACTTAACAAATTTGCACCTGCAATTCTAGGCTTTCCCTTAGGATTTACATTTATATACCGGTTGGGAGTAGCTTGGCTAAAAAGCTTTGTTGCCAATTTGAGTCATCTTGGGGTGAGCACTTTTTCCCACCAAGAAAGACGCAATTTATAGAGTCAGTAACAATTTCTCTTACACCTAGGATCACACGAATGTGCAAAGGGAGAGGATACTTCTATTATTGAATCGGGTTGTAATCTAAAAAATTGTGCAAATGCACCAAACATAGTAGGCAGTAGTTAATTTTAAGCCTAAATAACAATTATCTAATCTACTCAAACAATTTGTTTCAAAATAGTCTTCGACACATGTCCTACAAAATAATTATTCAATAGTTTCAAATTTTTCTTCATCGACCGTCCTGCAAAAAGGTTTTGAAAACTTGTCTTCTACACATCTTGCAAACACTATGTTAACTCCTCAAAAACACACGTTGCAAACTCAAAATTCGTCACAATGAAAACTTCAAATTCAGAATTCAAACTCAGAAATTATACTAGTCAGATGCATCGTAGAAATCCACAGATGCATTGCGAGTTATCAGATGTGTTACTTTACTCGTCATATGTGGCTCATAGTGTCAATTGCGTCATTCTATGTGTCAAAAGCGTCAGACCGTATGATACCTACAAAAAAAGAATAAAATTTATATGGATTTGCGAAGAGCGTGTCTTCATGTCGGGTTCACCAACGTAACATCATGAAAAAAAAATGGATTAAAGCAATACAATGCAAATAAACTCGAATGTAAACTAAGCTAACAATAAAGAACAATGGAAAGACAAAACATAAATACAGAACAATCTCACCCAATATCTACATAGTTCCATGCATAACCTTGATTGTCCTCCATTTTTCCATTTGATTATAATTTCCCTCTGATTTCTCTGTGAAAGTATAGCCTATGATAGTGATTTAGCAAAACATTGAAGATTCAAATAATAGATTGCTTCCAAAGGTCATAAGATTTCGAGAGGAGTAACAATGATGAAGGTCAAGCCAATTTATAGAAAATAGGGTTTTCGAATGACAGGCTCAAATTGAAAGACAGACAGACGATTAAGAGTAAAGAATGTGACATGCATTGAGATTAGTGTCAGTAGTGACGTGAGTGATAAAACACAAAAGGTGGGAATTAAGATTAAATAATAATTTAATCTTTAGTTGAAAGTGTTTGAAACTTAGAAGAATAATGATCACATGCAAAGATGAGGATTAGCATGGAGGAAACGGTTTGTTCGAATGAACAAATGAATTATTTAATTAATTAAATTTATTTAATTAATAAATCTATGCATGCAAAAGAATTAAAACAAGATAACTAATTGATTAAAACAGAGAGTCCACTTGTTAGAGATAATCAGATATGAAATCAGGAGATAACTAACTGATTTAATTAAATCTTGAGTTAAGTGGTGATTGAATAATTAGATAACTAGGCGATTACCCAATTATAGAAGAATATGCCAAGAATAATTCCTTTTATGAATTAAATGATTATTTAATTCAACATTCGAAATTAAAGAATTACATTAAATAAATGAAGATTTATTTAATTGACTGAAAAAAAGATTAATGAATAATTAAATAATTAAATGATTATTTAATTATAGTTGAAAATGTAATAAGGATAAATTAAATAATAATTTATTTAATTTCAGAAAGCAGATAAACTTAATTAGTGACGTAATTAAATAAAGAATATTTATTTAATTAATCAAGATTAAATAAAGATAAAAAAAATGAATTAATTAAATAATTAAAGTTATTTAATTAATAGAGGAATAAAGGTTAGAATGAATTAATTAAATAAAGTTATTTAATTAATAAAGGACCAAGGACTTTAGAAATATAATTAAATAATTAACATTATTTAATTATGACAATGAAGATGAGAATTATGATGAAATTGAAGTCGCGGGCCTAGACCAATTTTTAGTGTCTACAGATGCATATGTATTGCTTTGTAGCCATGGCTTAGGCTCGAAATGAGCTCTATCTAAGCTTGGAATTGTTGGGGATACACTTAAAGTGGATAAAGACTCATCAAAGGTTTTATGTATGCTAGCAACATGCAACTAAAATTTGATAACTAGCATAAAGCAAAAGGAAAATTTTAAATCTGCACAAGTGAATCAGTTGCGAAGAATTCTTGTGTTGACATTACACTTGGAAAATGGGATTATTTTGTAAGTTTTTCCAATATAAGCAGAGATCCAAAGAATGCAGCAATGCATCTTGAGGAGGCTTGAGAACTATTTTGTATGTATTAACACTAAGATTTGGAGATGTGTGTTGCAAAAGAGTAGCCTGTTGAGACTTAAAATTTCATACAAATTTTAAGTCCCCATATTCAAAAAAGTTAATTTTAACACTCAGGAGTACAATTGAAAAATCTGCTCAAGTGGCTCACTTTGAAAAATCACAAAATGAAGTTAGTACAATTTCAAGAGAAATCCCTTTGCAGACATGTTCATCTATCATATGGGAGTATCTCTGCAAGTTTTCAACTTCATACGATTGTTTTTGACAAAGTTTCAGAAGGCCAAGTTGAAGGGTTTTTGAGAAAATCTGCTGTCAGCACAATGAAATCTGTTAAAATGGTCAAAGTTGAGGGTGAATATTAAGCAAATGGATGATGATAATGACAGAATGATTGGTGTCTTCAATTCTCTACACCAAAGTCTACTTCCATGCCAATTTTCAGGTCTCCAAGGCATCATTTGATATTTTTTCAAAGCCAAAACCAATTGAATTTTACACAGTTTGGAAACTGCATTTCTAGAACAGCTGCAAAATAGTCAACTTTGATGTTTGATATTTCATGAATGAAGATGATTGGTGAAAAAATATCTTGTACACATGTTCACCATGCCTAAATGAGCTAATATCCAAAGTCATAGCTTCCCAAAATCACATTTAATATTTTTTTGAAAGGGGCAAATGGAAGGTTTCAATTGAGTTTAACAGTGGTAATTTTCAGAAAATGCTGAGTAAGCAACTTTGGAAATTTATAGTTTGTAATTCCGAAAGATTCATACCAACCTATTTGATGAGCATACTCTCCTATCAAAACTCAACATGTATATGCATTCTCATGGTCGTTGGAAGAGTTCTGGTATGTTTTTTAATTGTTTTACGACTGCCCCGGGCTAGATTTGGCACTTCGAAAAATTTGCAAATTTTAAAATTCTAAGAACGACCCAGTTGGTGTTTTGGCCTCAAATGTCTCTAGTTTCAATTTTGTTGGATTCTGAGCTAATTTTGTTTAGTAATTTAAAATTTTATTTTTCTTGCTACATGCCCCGACAGGCCAGTTTACAAAGGAAGTACCTTGATTTGGCGAGCTGTTCAAAATCCATAAAAAACCCACTTCCAAAATAATTGATCACAGTCACCTACAAATTTTCATGGCTCCAGGATGCTCCGTGTGCTGGTGGTGAAATTAATTAATTTGCTCTCCAGTTGACATTGAAAAATTATTTTTAAGTTTTAAAGTTCAAATGACATATATTTTAAAACATTGGGTATGTTTTAAAATAAATATGGATGCTTTCAAAACCCTAAATATTTCAATATTTTATAAAGTTTAAACTTTGTAAAATATTTGAAAAATAAATAAGCAATGAAGAAAATTATCGGCAAGAGAAGGGAGGTCGAAGTAAGTTTTATGGAGTGAATATGTCTCGCCGATGAATTAAGGGCATATGTAAATATTAAAGTGAATGAGAGAACTCTAAGGTAAGAATGCACAAGTGATTTTCTTTGGGAGTATTTAAAATGGAATTATAAAAAATGATGGGAAAGATTTGAAACAAGAGAGTGCTGGAAGAATATGAGGGTGAAAATTATCAAATGAAGGTTATTTTTCTTTTTACTAAGTAAAATATTTGCATGTGATTCACGGAGGGGGTGATTACTTTAGCCAAAGAATGTTTTTATGCTAAAGGATACAAGTGAGATGTTTTACCAAGGAAGGTAGAAGTGGGCAATTTTTGTTGAAAGAATATTTTATTAAATATGGTACCCTAAAAGGAGAAATGAATAATAATAAATCAAAATTTATTTTCACGAAGAGGCAAATGCAAAAGGAGTTAAAAGGGGATCATCACCGAAATTGATTTTTCACGAAAGAGCGAAATGATGAAGATTAATTAAAATATTTAATTTGCCAGAAGGCAACTAATTAGATATTTTATTTTTCTGAAGCGTTGCACGAAATGAAGAATCGCGTTAGATGGATAATGAGAAGGGTTGTAACCCTAAAAATATGTATATATGCAAAGTGAAATTGAAATAATAAAGAGAGAATAGATTTAGGAGAAATAATCAGTAGGTTAGGTAAATTGAAATAATAAAGAGAGAATAGATTTAGGAGAAATAATCAGTAGGTTAGGTAGTTGGATAGGGTGAACTGTTGCCGAAATAAAACATCATGTTGTATATTGTAAAATCCTTTCAAATTATTTAATGGAGAAGAATACATAAATTTGGTGAAATCCTTTCTTGGTGTTCACTTGTTGTGATGCAATTATTTACATTTTTATCTAGTTGTCTCCAACTTGAGGTCTTTTAATCATTTAAATCAGTATATCAAGTATATTTTTGATTTATCGAAATGTATTCTCATTTTGTGTGAATTAATCAATTGGTGTCTGCAAGTCAGATTTAAATTATTTTGGATGAATCACAGTGATTTAAATATTTCTTTTGGATAATTGAAGAAGAACCTGGTAAGAAAATATTCCAGCACAATTTATGCAAGTTATAAATTTAGTGAAGTTTTATGTCAGTCATAGAACCTCATTCTCAAAGTGCCTAGCAACTAGAGCTAAGCCAAAAGGGGAAACACATATCATTTACCTCTTGACTCCATTAGCCCAACAAAAGTAGGTACTGGTCACATCAATTCCATTTTAGAACTTTATAAAATATTATCCAAACATTTAAATCTCACATTTCAGTAGGAGTAATCAGCAAGCTTTCATCTATTACACTTTGTGCCATCGTAATAGATCCATCAATTCAATCAAGTACAAGTTAAGTCTGCTTTATCCATTTAGGTACACCCACCTAGGTCTAGCAGCACCTGAAGACTAGAAGGTCTAAATCATTTGGCCTTGTCTGTTACCCTGAAACGTACCAAGAGACTGGCAACCTCTAGAGGCATTTTGCCTGCATTTTTGAGAGCTAACACAGCCATCGCGCGCCAGCTGAAGGAGGTTATTTTGATATTGCAAAAGAATTTTTTTAACTGGTACAAGATATCGATGTAGGAAACATATTTTATGTGCCTGTTGTGTGGAAAGCCTCGAGCATGTCTACTCTGCACAAGGTTGATTTGAGCTTACAGTGAAATGCTTGAAGTGTTTGAGGAAATTCTAGTTGGGTACTACACCCAAATTATATTAAATGTTTGCTCGAATGCATTCTATATCAAGCCATGACCCTGAGTGTGGATGTGGGTCTTGCATGGAAAAATGAGTAGACATGGTTTGCCTCCATGAAAGTTATGATTCTCAGAATGTTTCTTTTATTATGATATGGAGAAGGTATATGTTGGGAATGGTAGTACAGTATCCAATGGGTGCTTACCAATCACATATTCTTCATATTGCAATGGCGCCATCTAGAGGTTGGAATCAAACAAAGTTATATCTAGATCGAATTAATTATAGAGCAATTTTTCCCCGCCATCCCATGAGGGCATATGTTGATGTCAGTATATGATGGCAAGGAAGCGAGAAGATGAAAGACAAAGTAATGGCATGGTTTGTAAAGGAACATATTAAGATAAACATGTTTGGCGCCTACTAAATACATGCTATGCTTTGTATGGTTGGCCCACGATGCATAGTTTTCAACTTCAACACTTCAAATGCAGAAACGTGCTACTGATGAATTTGTCGAGTAGTGTCGAGATTAATGAGTGCGGATTTGTGGAGTACAGCCAAATGCAAAGAAAATAGAGGAAATTGATCAATGACCGACAATGAGGCAATGTGGACCAATCCAATTCGTCCCCCACTAGCCCGTGGGGGACCCACCAATGTCAAGCATCATTTGGCGAGGGAGCATGGAGGCTCCACATGGCCTATCTCATGTTATTGAAACTTTATGGAGTCTGTGAAATGTTTAATGGAAATTTTTACAGTTATTGTGCTTTAATGTAAAGTGGAATAATTTCTGAGGCACGAGTAAATTTTTATATAGCCCTATAACAAAATTAAAGGCCTCCACAATTAAAAATAAGAAAACTTTGGCTAGGAAAATAACTAAAATGTGAGATATGCGAGTAAAAGAGTTTTGCATGGCCCCATATATCAAAATTAAAATCTTCACCATATGAAGAAAAAATATTCTTTGTTAGGAAATAATTAAAGATAGTGTGCGAGAAAAACCAAAAAGTAAAGGTTTTTTACTAATTAAAAAAAATCCAACTGTGTGAAAGGATTTCATAGTAAAAGGAGAAATGGGTAAATGGGTTTTCTACAGCCTGGTGAAGTGAAGTAAAGGACTTTCACCATATAAGACAGAATATTTTTCATCTTTAGGGAAAAATAAAGGAAGAATGAAAGCTTTCACGATGAAGAAACAAAGGCTTTCTATTGCAGGACATGGGAAATGAATGAGGGCTTTCACAAATAGTATTTTTCAGCTACAGGTAAAATGGAGGAAGAAGTGAAGTTTTTTCACAAAGTAAAAATCAGATTTTCTATTGCACCATGGGCAAGAAGATGCAAGGAGAGGGAATAATGTGCATAGTGAGGATTCTTCATGAGTTGAAGGAAGTTACTGATCAACGGAGCTGAGTGATGCCAGATGTCTATTCTTGCTCTTCATTAGGGTTTCTGCTTTTTCCCTTAAGTGTAGTTTTCTTCATTTTTCCAGGGGTTGGTTGTTTTGTAATTAATCAAAGAAAACATTGTAATGAAAATATAGAGAATTTTAGAGTTAAGTCTTAAGTTATGATTCTGTCAATGTATATGTAATTTTGATAGCAATACTAGAAAAATAATTCTAAATGGTGCAAATTCAAGGCCATTTTCTCTCCTATGTATTGGTTTTATAAGCTATGAATAACATAATCAAGGGTTATTTTATTCGTCTTCATTGATTTCCAATGGATGTGTGGTTTTGTTCTTGCTTGTCAATTCAAAGAATTAATGTAAGTGCTTGAGTGAAGCTATTGGTTTATGTTAAATTGAGTGCTAGGATTATGATAAGAAGTGGTGGTCAAGATATAATGTTGAAATACTGTAATGAAGTATATTTAAAGCTTAATTGATGTCATGTATGAAATTGTTATCAGGTTGTGTAGGTAATTGAATTGACTATGTTCCAAGGATAAGGCATTGATCTAAGTAAAGTATTCATGTTACACTGAGTTGGTTAATTCAATAGAAAATCACAATTCAAAATCAATTTTACTTATCTATCTCAGTGTAATTGTGTGTGGAATTTAATGCTTTATATCTCTCATGTTTAAATTGGACATTTCCATGAAGGTCATCCAAACCTTTAGGGTAGTATGTGTATTTAGCAATTGAAGGATAATTATCTATTTATAGTGTTTTGGGTACTTTGGCACACAAGTATTTGTAGGCACACTTTCAAGATCACCCTCCTAGGTTTCGCAGAGCCCAAAGTGCAAGGGAGAAAGGTTTTAAATTCAATCTCTCGTTTGTTGGCCAAATCTCTGCTTGAATTTGACCATTAGGCCTGACACCCCTTCAGGATTCAAGTATATTGCAGATTTGGGAACCAACAAATTGGCGACTCTGCTGGGGAAGAACTTTGAATCTCTAGTTGATGATTGTCCTATCATAGAGTCATATTATTTGCTGATCTAAGAATTTGGTTCAAATATTGAACGAATTCATACCTAGAGAAAGAAATTGTTGCAATGAACCTAAAAGTTTCATGATCTATGGTGCTTTGCTAGTGAAAAGAACTCATAAAGAAATCTCACTATTGAAGATGTTTCAACTGCTTGAAGATTTTGTCTTCTTGAAGAGAGGTAGTGACTCTGCTAAAGAACTTTGTAAATATGTGAAGAAATTTTTAGATCTATAAAGATTTCTAGTAAAAAATAAGAATTTGCAACAGCTGCAACATAACCAGGTATTTTTCTGTTTGAAGGTCCTAGAAAACTTTGGTGCCCTTATTTAGTGAAATTGAGCACTGCAATAAAGGGATATTGAGAATTGAATAGTTGTAGAGGGAATAAATTTTAATTGCAAATATGTATTGCTATCCTAGTTCTCCCTCTACAATCTATAGTGTCATGCCTAGAACATAGTCATGTCCTCAAAGAAAGGTGTTCACTAGTGAAAGATATGACCCTCTAGATTTCAGTCAAATCTAGGGTTACCCACATTCTATCCCAAGAAGAATTAATGAATATTTTCCTCTAAGTTTAGAGGAGATCTTGAAAATTCAACATCACAACATGTACAAGGTTTTCTTGATTTGATGGAAGACTATCAAATAATAGAAGAGGATGCTATCATGAAGTTTTTTGTAAGAACTTTAGAAGGTACTGTTGAATATTGGTTTTCTAGTTTTCCAATGCATTTCATATGTTCATGGAAAGAGCTTGGAACATTTTTCATTGATCAATTTTATGGAATATCAAATGATAATAAGTGCTTGTTTGAAAGTAGAAATCTGCATATCCAAGAAGAATATGAAGAGAAATTGGAAAATGAGGTTGAACTTATGTCACCTATTAATACATTGTATGATATAAGGAGATTCAAGGGTGAATCCTTCTATGATTTTCATTATAGATTCATGAAAATTATGTTTGCTACACTAATATTAAATAGACCTGATGAATCAATATGTATTGATGTTTTTTGTGAAGGGCTTGAGTCAGGTCTAAGTACCATGCTAGCTCACTTTAGGCCCCCTAACCTTGAATGCACATATCAATGGATTTTAGTGATTGAGGAAATGATAGAGAAATATGGAAGTAATCTCCTGAATAGCCTATGTGATGGCACTTTTTCTAGATTTCATCAAATAGATCTAGATGGTATAGAAGAAGACAATGATAATGCATCATTAGGCGGCGAGGATTTAGTCTTTAATCAGACCATGAAGAAAATCTATCCAGATGAAGATTGTAGCCATAACAGTCATGATGAAATGAATGAAATGTGTGAGGTTTCTACTATTTTCTCTAAGAGTACATAAATGGTGAGTCAATTTTATGTATCAAAAGAAGGCTGCAATGATGTGGATGACACCAAAAGTATTTTCTCCTCTATGTACTTTGAATATACAGTTGAAGATTATGTTGATTCTGAAGTTTCATGTCTTCATGATGAGAACAATGGTGTTGTAGATAGAAGCTGCAACCAGCTAAAAAGCATTCTTGTATGGGTGATCAAGATGATTACAATTCTATTTGCAAACCTAGTGATTGTTATTCCTTTCAAGAAGAGGTAGTAGAATTAATTTCCTTAAGTGATAAGTGTTTAAATAATGATGATGACAATATTTCTAAAAGCTCACAAATGTATGGTGATCTTGGAAAACCTATGATAGTCTTGAGTTTTCCTTGAATGGTCATCTTAGTCCACATTGTACTAATGATATAAGATTTTTTGAGCCTTGTATGGAAGGGTTAGATGCTAAAAACCAAGGTGACTTGAATATTTTCTCTTCAATCAATGAATGTGATGTTGTGAGAGACAATGGAATTTAAATTCCTCTTACACAAGAAAAATATAATGGATATGAATTGAATATCTTATTTGAAGAAGAAATGTGTGATCGGCAGTGCTTGGTACACTTGGTCCTACCTCTTCTATAAGCATTGAGTGTGGCATTGATTCAATCTTTCATGAAGAATGTGACCCTGTTGATTGTTGTAGTAGTATGAACAAAGAAAAATATGTAGTTGTACATGAAGGTGGAAATGTAGAGACAAATGTTAGTACAACTAATAAAGCTCTTTATGATGAGTTTTCATTTGAAGAATGTGATTGTGTCAATCACATGGATGCATATGAGGATCTCTTTTCTGGATCTACAACTCATAGTTTTCCTCATAATCAATATGCTTCAGATTGTCATGTTGATGCAGCAGGAGGTAATGTTGAGTATGATACTCCTTGCATTAGTGAATGTGCTTTGAACACTCAATATGAGGGTTTTATTGCAAACAAATATTTTGAGTCATATGAACCTACATTTGAAGCTTCTTTTTGTGATAACATGATGAGTATTGGCAATCTTGTTTATGAACCTAAAGTGGAAGACATTGTTTGGGATGCTAACATCTTTTTTGAATGCTATGATTTGACTGTGAATAATGCACTTGTGGATATTGATAAGTTTTTTTTTCAAGACATTGAGACATATGGTAATGTGATTGGGTTGTTTTGTTGGGATGATGATAAACTCAACTGTGATGTAATTCAATTGAAGGAGTTTCAAATGTGTGAGCATTTTTGCTTAATCCACAGGAGGATTGCACACTATTTTTGAGGCATGATGTCTTTTATGACCTTAATCATTATGAGGGGGTTAGTAAGTGTCACAAGAGTATGTATTCATATAGTCTTAATCATTATCTTCATTATTTATCACTTGTTAGAAAATCGGAAAATGAAATGAGTGGTAGTGATGTGGCCTACATGATTTGCTTTGTATGGTTGTCCTACAATGCATAGTTTTCAACTTCAACACTTCAAATGTAGAACTGTGCTACTGATGAGTTTGTCGAGTAGTTCCCAAATTAATGAGTGTGGGTTCGTGGAGTGCAACCAAACACAAATCAAACAAGTGAAATTGATCAACGACCAAAAATGAGGCAGCATGGACCAATCCAAGTTGTCCCCCACCAGCCCGCGGGGGACCCACCAAGATCAAGTGTCATCCAACGGGGGAGTAGGGAGCCTCCACATGGCCTCTCTCATGTTATTGAAACTTTATGGATCCTGTGAAATGTTTAATGGAATTTTTTACAGTTATTGTGCTTTAAATGTAAAGTGGAATAATGTATGAGGCATGGTTAAAGTTTCATATAGTTCGATAACAAAATTAAATGCCTCCACACTTAAAAATAAGAAAAGTTTGGCTAGGAAAATAACTAAAATGTGAGATATGCGGGTAAATGAGTTTTTCATGGCCCCATATATCAAAATTAAAATCTTTGCCATATGAAGAAAAAATATTCTTTATTGGGAAACAATTAAGATAAAGTGCATGGGAAAAACAAAAAGGTAAAGGGTTTTCATTGGTAAAAAAAAATCAGCTATGTGAAAAGCTTTCACAGTAAAAGGAGAAATGGGTAAATGGGTTTTCTACAACTTGGTGAACTGAAGTAAAGGGATTCACCATATAAGATAGAATATTTTTTATTTGTAGGGAAAATTAAAAGAAGAATGAAAGCTTTCATGGTGAAGAAACAAATAATTTATGTTGCAGGGCATGGGAAATGAATGAGGGCTTTCACAAATAGTATTTTTCAGCTATGGGTAAAATGGAGGAAGAAGTGAAGTTTTTTCACAGAGTAAAAATCAGATTTTCTATTGCAGCATGGGAAAGAAGATACAAGGAGATGGAATAATGTGCATAATAAGGATTCTTCATGAGTTGAAGGCAGTTATTGATCAACGGAGCTGAGCGATGCCAATTGTCTATTCTTGATCTCCATTTAGGGTTTCTACTTTTCCCCTTAAGTGTATTTTTCTACTTCATTTTGTAGGGGGTTGTTTGTTCTGTAATTAATCAAAGAAAACATTGTAATGAAAATATAGAGAATTTTAGAGTTAAGTCTTAAGTTATGAATCTGTCAATGTATATGTAATTTTGATAGCAATACTGGAAAAATAATTCTTAATGGTGCAAATTCAAGGCCATTCTCTCTCTTATGTATTGGTTTAATAAGCTATGAATAACATAATCAAGGGTTATTTTATTCGTCTCCATTGATTTCCAATGGATGTGTGGTTTTGTTCTTGCTTGTCAATTCAAAGAATTAATGTAAGTGCTTGAGTGAAGCTATTGGTTTATGTTAAATTGAGTGCTAGGATTATGATAAGAAGTGGTGGTCAAGATATAATGTTGAAATACGGTAATGAAGTATATTCAAAGCTTAATTGATGTCATGTATGAAATTGTTATCAGGTTGTGTAGGTAATTGAATTGACTTTATTACAAGGATAAGGCATTGATCTAAGTAAAGTATTCATGTTACACTTAGTTGGTTAATTCAATAGCAAATCACAATTCAAAATCAATTTTACTTATCTATCTCAGTGTAATTGTATGTGGAATTTAATACTTTATATCTCTTATGTTTAAATTGGACATTTCCATGAAGGTTAGCCAAACCTTTAGGGTAGTATTCTATTTAGCAATTGAAGGAGAATTATTTATTTACAGTGTTCTAGGTACTTTGGCACACAAGTATTTGTAGGCACACTTTCAAGATCACTCTCCTAGGTTTCACAGAGCCCAATGTGTATGGAAGAAAGGGTTTAAATCCAATCTCATTTGTTGGCCAAATCTCTCCTTGAATATGACCATTAGGCCTAACACCCCTTTAGGATTCAAGTAGATTGTGGATTTGGAAACCAACAAAAAGAAAGGCTAAAATATTGGTTGGGAGGTGGCTTTGGAGATGTTAGCTATTTGACTTTGCATCTGGCCCATATTCTATAGTAGAGCATTCAGAATTAGATTAGATGATGAAATAGGATCGATGGAACCACTACCAAAACCACTACCGAAACCACTAGAGCCACGAGGACTTGCACCCCCCATTCTACCAAGGCTTCCACCACTAGAGCCATCGTGGCCCCCAGGGTTGCCACTGCTAGAATTAGAAGGGATAGTGTTGAAACTGAGAGGTATTTTATTTACTTTGATGGTCAGAGGCACCTCGGGCACCGAGGAGATGATGATAGATGGGTCTGATTTGGCCATGTACATCGATGTAACAGGCATCAAAACTTCTACTACTCTTCCAGAGGCTTCAAGCCCAGAACCTTAGGTAACACCTGCCCCCAGGTTGTATGAGGGGACGTATGTTTTGACTATGTCTGTGATGCCATAGAGGAGGTCCAGTTGCATCCAATCTTTTTCTAGCATGTATCTCATCTCATTGACAATCTTAGCAGCCCTAGTTGTGTTTTTTTCTTTCACCAAATGTTTTGC
This sequence comes from Sequoia sempervirens, assembly GCA_007258455.2. Classification (NCBI taxonomy): domain Eukaryota; kingdom Viridiplantae; phylum Streptophyta; class Pinopsida; order Cupressales; family Cupressaceae; genus Sequoia; species Sequoia sempervirens. Next base: position 239,222,685 of record VDFB02000008.1, on the reverse strand, counting down.
AAGATACAATAGCCTCATATATAGAGCCATGAGATGCTCTGCAAGAATATAGAGAGCATCGTCATCATTCAAAGGTGGGGTCGTAGGAGAGATAGAAGGGGTAGGGGCACAAGTGGTTTCATCAAAGAAACTCATCTCTTCCCTTGAGACCATCTCTTGTGAAGTGAAACTAGCAATGACCTTTTAAAATTCTATTCCAAGGTGTTGATGTCATACACTCCTTCACACAACATACCCGAAAGTTGTAGACTGAGTTGTGATGCTCATAAAGTTTCACAACCCTCAAGTCTACAACCCACGCAATGTATAGGAGGAGGAGTTCCTACACAAGGAAATGGATACTACATGGTTCATGCCAAGTTCACCAAAATGTTAAAGAGGGGGACTGACTACTCAAGACCCTAGGTCACAAGACGGTGTAGAATAATAGGCTGCCTTGATCTACCTCAAGCTAATGGAATTTTTTTGGGAGAGTTTAAAGTTTAAAGGATGAAAGGAAGAGCAACTAGGTTGCTACTGTCCTTTTACAATCTATAATATTTGAGGAGGTCAAGTGAGCGAGTTTCTAGAGTCCGATTGTGACTTAAATAGCTCACTACCAAAGGACTATAGCATGAGACATAGATGACAATGTGACATGCTAGTGTTTTAGTGGGGCACTAGCATCCATATTGAAAAAAAACATAAAGTATAGTAAAAACTAAGGGAAACTTTATAACAACCTAATGGATATAGTTTGATGTAATGAAAAAAATAGAAAATAATAAAATAACAAAATATCAAAAAGAGAAGTAGGACTAAATCTAAATACAAAATGACAAAAAAGGGTGAGGAAAGCACACCTTCCTACCCACTAGTTGATATTTTCAAGATCTTCACCTCAAGGAGAACCTTCAAATAGGAGACAAAAAAATGGTGGGGTTGTGTTTAGAGGACTATCACAGCCAGTCCCCCACTTTGGTGTTTCCACCTCCATGAACAACCAAGATAGCAACAATTGGAGAAATATGATAAAGAAAGATATTAAAATAGAAATACCAAGCAATACTTTGAACAAAAATATGCTACACTATTAAAAAAATAATGCAAAGTACAAGGAAGATAGAGTGATATCACATTCAACCAGGTGCACTCAAGGAAACTGGGAGAAGGAGCGAGCTTGCAAGCTTTCAAAGGAAAACATCGTTGCAACAATGAAGAGAGTGAACAAAGTATCAAATTGTAGCTTCAATGGAGGTGTAGAGCTTGAAGGAGCTAAAAGTGAGTGAGAAGTGTGTAAAATGGAGAAAATGATCAAGAGGAATGTGAATAAGATGATGTAGATGGAGAAGATAGCCATTTGAAGGAAAAAATAGAGGCAAAGGAGTCATTAGAAGTTGGTTTGAATGGAAGGAGACATTACACTTCGTGTCTAATGGAGGAGTGTAATTCCTTTGTAGATTCTAGAGGTAAGAATCTTATCAGGATGAAAGCATGATGCACAAACATTCACATGTCACGCTAGCATCCTTGACAGAATATCCCCCACCGACACATAAAATAGCTACCAAGTGTACAAGGGAAGGTGGAGGAAATATAAGTTGCATTATCAAGTTTAATATTCTAAGGTAGGAGGTAGCGTAAATGGGGAATTTGCAAGGGGATTCAAATTCATGCCATTACAGACTTCTTAGCAAAATGAATTTGTGGAAACGAAGAATAGGACTACTAAGGAAGCAACAAGAATAATGATGAAGGAAGAAAATCTACCCAATGACTATTGGAGAGAAGAAATTCATACTACAATCTACATAATTAATAAAGCACAAGAAAGGACAAATAGTTCAAAGACTCCCTATGAGTTGTGGTGTGGAAGAACGCATACTATGAAATCTTTTAGAGTGTTTGGAAGAAAATGCTATATCAGAAGAGAAGAAGAAAGCCTTGGAAATTTTGATGCAAGATCTAATGAAGGAATCATCCTTGGATATTCTACAAGAATCAATGCTTACTGATGGTAGAAAAAGAGGTTGAAAAATATTGTTGAAAGTACAAGTGTCAAAGTGGATGAAGACTTACAGAAAATTTCAGTGATGATAGATTGATATGAATCAGATGAGTCCTCTTACAGAGAAGAATAAAAAGATGAAGGTAAGGAAAAAGAAGTGAATGTTGAAGAGGAAGAAGCTCTAGAAAATATCCCTAAAACCCCTAAGTATGTGTAGAAGAATCATTCAAAATATCAAATCATTGGTGAAAAAAGTAGAGGTGTGTTGAAAAGAAGAGAGGCTACTATTATACAAGAATAAGTAAACCTATGTTTACTTTCCAAAGTTGAACCTAAAACAATGATTAAGGCATGCAGGGACGAGTATTGTATCAAGGCTATGGAAGAAGAACTAATGTAGATTGAGAAGAATCGGACTTGGGAAATTGTCCCAAAACTACCAAACATGAATGTGATTAGAACTAAGTGGGTATTCTAGAAAAAACTAAATGAGAGTGGAGAAGTGGTAAGAAACAAGGCAAGACTTGTGTGTAAAGGCTACCCACAAGTATAAGGAATATATTTTGAGGAAACATTTGCTTTGGTGGAAAGAATGGAAGCTATTATGATGTTTTTTACTTTTGCAACATATAAGGATTTCAAATTCTATCAAATGGATGTGAAGTTTTCATTCTTTAATGGTGAGTTGGAAGAAGAGGCTTACATTGAACAACCAGAAGGATTTCAGGTATTAGATAATCTTGATATGGTCTACAGATTGAAGAAGGAATTATATGGAATCAAGAAAGCTCCTAGAGATTTGTATGCAATATTGGATAGGTACTTGTTGTAGCAAGGATTCAATAAAGGTATCATAGATAGAAATTTTATTTCAAAGTTGGAAAAGATCAAATATTGATTGTCATTGTGTATGTTGATAACATAATCTTTGGAGGTAATGAAGCAATGTACAAGAGATTTATAGAAGAGATGCAGAAAGAGTTTGAGATTTTTATGTTTTGGGAGATGAATTTCTTCCTTAGAAATCAAATAAATTAGACAAAGAAAGGGATATTTATTTCACAATCTAAGTATGTCAAGGAAATTTTGAAGAAGTTTGGGATGGAAGACTCTAAACTGGTATGTACTCCTATGGTTACTGGTTGCAAACTGAGCAAGAATGATGCATCTCCTAAGGTTGATCAAAGAAAGTATAGATCAATGATTGGGGGACTATTATATCTAACTCCTAATCAACAAGATATCATGCATGTAGTTTGTCTTATGGCTAGATTTCAAGAATATCCCAAAGATTCACATGTGGCAGCAGTGAAGAGGATATTCATATATTTGAAAGGCACTCTGGAACATGGTTTGTGGTATCTAAAAGATACTAATATTTCTTTAAGTTCTTATACAAATACAAATTGGGTAGGTTGTGTGGATGACAGAAAGAGTACAAGTGGTGGTTCTTTCTTTCTTGGAAGCAGGTTAGTGTGTGGCTGAGAAAGAAGTAGGATTTTGTGCCATTATCTACTATAGAGGCAGAATACATTGTTGTAGCATCATGTTGCACACAACTGTTATGGATGAAGAAAAATTTGAAGGATATCAGAGTGCTATATGATGAACCTATTTCTATCTCATGTGATGATACAAGTGCTATTAATATTTCAAAGAATCTAGTAATGCATTCAAGGACAAAGCTTATTTCAATCTGGTATCACTTTTTGAGAGAGAAGGTTGTAGAGAATGAGGTGAGGTTGGAGTATGTACCTACTAAGGATAGGGTTACAAATATCTTCATGAAGGATCTTCCTAAGGATAATTTTGAGTATCTTTGACAGAATTTGGGGGTTATTTCCCCTCCTTTCAATTAAATTCATAAGTATATGCATTAGTCCAGTGGATCTCAAGATTCATTCTTCATTCTGGACCGATGTTGGTGGCTACCTCTTAGGGGGGTAGGTAGTAGCATTATTGGTTGTTGCAGTTAGGGGGAGTAAGTGTTTTCATTGTGTGGTGTACAAGTTTTTTCATTTTTCAACTATGCCAAAGGATATGTGGAGTTATTGCTATTCAGTGAAGTATGTTGTGTAGTGTGCAAAGAAGGTGTGAAGAAAATAGAGTGCAATAAAAGGTAGTTGCAAAGCAGTTTTTTTCCCTTATAGGTGTTGCCTTTGAGGGAGAGAAAGTATGTATGTTCGATGTCAAAGGGGGAGAAGTAAAAGTGTGTTGAAATTTTCCATTGAATTCAAAGGGGGAGAGAGCTAACTGAAAAACCTTATGAAGGAGGAGATAATTAATGATAAAGAGAAAGTGTTGGAAAGAGATGATACTTGTGTAAGGGGGAGTAGTGTGTACTCTGGCACAATATATAAGCTGGTGATTAAAGCTATTGTTCTTTTTTTTGTTGATGGTTTTTCCTTATGTTGACATCAATGACAAAGGGGGAGATTGTTTGAAGTTTGTGTTGTCATTGATGTTAAAAAATCTATGTTGCATTGATGTCAATCCTAGGTCTATGGGGAGATTGTTGGAAGTCTATAGAGGTGCTTTGATTGGTTGCATTATGTTATCATTATTAGTATCACTAATGTCATCCTCTTGTGTTGTTTTATGTGCATGTGTTTGTGATGTTCAACCTCTTGTGTGGTTAAAATGTTGTAGAAGTGTTAAAGGTGATGGGTTTTAGTTTGTGGTGCTTGGTTTCCAAGTGCTTTTGAGAAAGTTTGTTTAAAAGAGGAAATAGTGTGGTGAAGAATGTTCAATGTGACAGAGTTGTTCTTAGTGTTTTGATCCACATTTCTTCATGGTTGAAGATCTATTTGTTCAGTTCGGATATGTTGATTAGAGGTTTTCAACGGTGTTAATCTAGAGTTTTAGGTTCTAGATTATTTTGCAGAGAAATTTGTGTTCACCAGTGTGCGAACTACGAAAGTAGTGTTGTTTGGAAGAAATGATTTGCTCCACATTTCTCCGTAGTTTGGTTTATGGTCTTGTAGATCTGAGGGTGTGCTTATATTTCTCATATATATCCTCAGACTAAGTTGTTTGTGTTTTGGTTCTCTGAAAGGTTAACTTTTTTTGCAGAATGAATATGTTCTAGTGTATGATGTTGTGAAGGAATTGTTGGATTTTAGTGTATTGATAGAATATTCCAAAAAAAAATTAAGTGTTGTATGTTTTCCATGAGTCATCTTTGGATAAAAGGAAACATGTACTTAATTGTTTAAAGGTATTAACACAGGTTCGATTGACCTTGGGTGTTTACACTAATTTCGTATATGCTTCGATGTTTGTGGAAGCATGGCATGGTGTGCTTATGTACATTTAGGTATGAGTTAAGGTGTGATGTGTTCCCCCTTCATTCCTTTCCATTATGGGAATGTTTTGGTGCAAACCTAATTTTAATTTACACTTTTCAAGTGCATATCCAACCTTGTGAAATTGTTTTCAAGCTTGAAGATGATATATATGTGTGATGATTTGATGTGTGAAGTATGTAATGTGAAGTGTTGAGATGTGAAAGTGAAAAAGTGTGAAATTCAGTGTGAGATTTAATGCCTAATACTACTAGAAGTAGTGAGTGGAAGGTGTCTACATTCTACAGAGAGAGTGTGAATGTTTTGGTGAAGCAGTGGTGGATCTTTATATTGTTTTGAGATGCATTTCTCAATGTAACAATCTTATTTCATCTTCTTTCTAATCTAGAAATGAGCCCTTCTTTTCTTTTGGGTAGTGAGCCCTCTGACAATAAGCCTATTGTATTCGATGTTGCAATTGTTGGTTTTTTTCTAACATAACCTTGAAATCCTCTAAAGGGAATCTAGCCCTTATGCTTAAGAATCTTCAAGGTCAGTAGCCAATGAATGGGAGATTGAATAAAAACCTCTTTCTCCCCTACACTTCAGGATCTGTTAAACCTAGGAGGGTGATCCCAATAGTGTTCTCTCAGATACTTGTGTGTCAAAGTATCAAACAAAAAGTAAACAGATAATTCTCCTTCAAATGCTTAACAGAAACAATACCCTAAAGGTTTGGCTGACCTTCATGGCAATGTATGAATTAAACATGAGAGATAATATTCATTAAATCTCAACACACATTCATACAGAGATTGACAAGTAAATTCTTTTTAAGATGTAGCTTCTCACAAAACATTCTTAGGAAACTATAACGGGGTGATCCCACAATACTAGTTTACAATTTTTGGCCAAATTGGACACTGAACTGATTTTTTCTAACTAAATCTTCACTTTCGGGCACCTATAGCGGCTAAACCATGAGGAATTTGAAGATGATGCAACCTAGTGATTTGTGACATTTTTTCTGTAGATTCTAAATATATTTAAAAAAAAAAAATTGGAATCAGATTGCACTTCTTTTTCCATCTCCTTTGAAAACTAGTTTTTTCAATAAACACCATTTTTAAGGAGTGATGCTCACCGTATAACACATAACTTTTTTTCCATGAAGGATAAAGTTCTAATTTTTTCAAATTTATATTTGTAACTACAATATCTAGTGCTTCCAATTGGTTTCATAGTGTTTTATTGAATATTTTTTCCTTAATCAAGTTTTGAAGTCAAACCAATTATAATTCAGACATAGGCGGACTATATAACACAACTTTTTTGTATGTATTGAAATTAAAAAAAAAATTGTTGGATCAAGGACTTCAATATCTAGTGCACTCATATTTTTCAAAAAAAAAAAATTGATAATCTTCTATTTTTCCACATGTACAGAACAAAGAGCTTGATTTTTGGTGAAAAACCTACATTCACAAGAAATAAAAAATAAATATAATAATTAAATTTTAAATTTATTTAAAATTATACTTTTGGGAAGCTTATAATAAGGACTACATACTTACAAAAATAAATTTTAAATGAATTCATTTGATCACCCAAAAGGTAAATCAAAAGTGGTTTTTTATCAGCATTTTAATAGGTGCAAAGGAGACTCCGTTATAGGTATGGTTTAAAACTAGCGAGGTTTTATCCAAGGGGGTTTGATATAAGGTAGTTTGATAAAACCCTCTTCAATTGGAATTCTTTAAATGGAACTTTTTAAGGCTTAAATCATTATATTTTCTAAAAATATGTGATTTCAACAAAAATCAAAATCTCCTAGAAATTGTAAACTAGCTTTGTGGGATCACCTAACACCAACAGACCAGTTCCATATTCCAGGGTGGAGTCACCTAAATCATGAAATTTACAACTTATTACAGCATTCACTCTGTCATAACTATGCCTATCAAATGATGCATTACACCATTGATACTAGAAACTAAACCAGACATACTTTATTAATCCAAGTATATAGTTGCACAAACCTCTGTTTATGTTAATAAAATTTAATTCATTCTTGGAATGAAGGTAACAACACAAAACATACATTAAAGGAAAAAAAAGAATACAAATAGTAGAAACACTTGATTTCGTATACTCATAATCTATGCAATGTGTATAATGGAGACAACTAATTCAGAATATATGATCATTTACTTGCAAATATAACAATGTTGTGAATAAATTATTCATTTATATGACTTGGAATACTTCATAAACCTTAAATAAACACTATACATTTGTGACCCTATTACAAAAAAATGCTTTCTCATGAGAAAAAGCAGTGAACAACCTGATCCATGATCTTTCATTCATATCAACGAAGTACATAGAGCTGAAATTGGAAGAGAATATTCCCTTAAACATTTTTTCACTCATCACAAATTTTCCCCACCTTTCTAGAGTTCAATCCACAACGCGAGCACAAACGCAATGAAATCCTAACCATTGGATCACTATCCCCTTTTCAGAAATCTACTCCTCACATCGTGTGTCACTGATTCATGTTTGAAATTTTATACCATATCAAGGACAGATTGAAGCTAGTGATGAAACCATATTAGGCCATGTGCACCTACGTGAAAATCTAAAGCACCAAAGACATTGCTCACAAGAAAAATTTAGATCAGTGAAAGAAGTCCCTAAACAAAACACTCCATTGCTCATCACCAATTTGAACAAAACAACAACATAACCATCCATGATGGGTGATGGAAATAAATTCAGAGAGCCCTTAGGTTATCGCTTATTGCCCATTTGAAACTCAAAACTTGGAATGAATCTGCAATGAGCAATAGAAGAAGATACAAAGAGCACCAAGGGCCATCGCGCATCGCTAATTCTCACCATGAAATTCATAAGAAATTAGCAATGAGAAAGACCCCAGCGATAATGAAAGAAACACACATATCACACATCGCTAATGTAAAACTCAAAACCCACAACCTATCCACGATGCGCGAAACAAAAGAAATGGCACTCATCGCTAATTGTTGATGAAAGTTTATTTTCAGAAAGTCATCCGCAATGAGCGATGGGAGAAAATAATGAGTGGGATTTAAGTGAAGTAATTTGGGATGTGCTCACAAGTTGCTCTAAGAAAGAGGGCCATCTAAGATGACATATAAAAGGCCTCAAAGGACATAGAACATATTATTTCAAAGGATGTAAAGGCCAAATAAAAGAATGTCAAACCTAGGCATGAGGGGCCGATTACTGCACGAGTTCAAATGCCTCAAGATGTTTTTGGAATGACTGGGAACAGGTGATAAGAATTCAACGATAGATTATATCATTAACAAGGGATTTGATTTAAGGGTTTCTTGGATGATATTTTGATAGAAAAATCCCCAGGAAATATTAGAGAATAAAACCCTAAGTCTAGACGTTTGTGAATCTTGCAAAGTCAAGAATGGAACCAAGAATTTTTCAAGGGTTCCATCAGTGACTCTAGTTGGGGACATCTATTCCCCAATGAATAGAGCAAGAATCCAGAATCTCAAGTGAAGCAGACCAAGCATAGAGGACCAAAAACAAATACCAGGCAAGAAAACCAAACCAAAATGAACAACATATGTACAATACTTACATAAGTTTCAAGGCCATACTAAGAGATCCAATATCCATCATTCTTGAAGCCTCTTATGACGTACAAGCTTTCAACTTGCATTTTGCAACTTTACTAGTCTTCAACATTACTTGGTGGCCCTAGGCCCCCCAACCTTAAAACTAATACTTATTCCTATCAAAAACCTTGTTTTCCACTGTTTGTACCATGCTAAGGCTGAAAACATTATCTTGAATTTCCCACCAGTTGATCATGTTGGAGTGACTACAATCAACCACTATGGACATGTGTCACTATGGACATGTGTCTGAACTTATTATTAGCAATATCATTCATGTCTAGTTGAGAGCTACAACCTAGCATTAATTGGGGCACATGACCAGTGTAGCATTCAATCTGACTCAATTTACAACCATATTCCACTGGATGCCCATCCAACTAGCCAGGGAATGTGAAACACTCATAATCCATCTAATCACCATCATCATACAAACTGATGTCAAATTCATTTATCCCATCAAACTAGAAATCCTCATATATACTCCTTTCAAGATTTCCATTCAAGGACATATATTCTAACCCTTTGAAGTGATACTAAAATTTCATTTCTAGAATTCCAAGGTCATTATCATATAACTTCTATCCCACATTAAGCACACATTCATTGTATGTGATGAACAAGAAATGTTCATATACAGGTTTTTCTTCAAATTTGTATTTGTATTCATCAAAACTGTATGAACCAGTTATGTTGCCATATGCTCAACTTCCTTGGGAGATTGATTCATCAAACTCCATAACACTCTTACTTTCATTTAGATCATAGTCATTCCCACAAATAGCCTTATCCATGCCATCCCAAGCATCAAAAAATATTTCAATTTAAAGCTCATTATCATACTCCATTCCTCCTTTCAAATCATTTCTCAAACTAAAACAAAATATCTCAAAGGACGAGTCAAAAAACTTAGGATTGATATGATCATCATTAAGGTATTCAGGTGTGTCATCAGTGGATAGGTTTTTTTGCTCAAATGTGTAGGACTTGCTGCAACTTGAATATTCCTTATGTTCAACTGAGCAATTTTTTTCATTTCCTTAACATAATTTATGTTAAAAACAATCATGTCCATTTCTGATATGAAACTTGTACATTCCATTTTTGTTTTATACAAGCATTCAGAAACAAGGCCTTGCTGACTAGCATCACCAATCCCATCATTTTTTACACAAATCTCAAGCTCAAGACCCTGAATACAAACATTCTTATCTTTAAATTCATAATCTACCACATTTTCAGGGCATTCCAATTCTGATACAATTGGATTGCATTTGAAGAATCCATCGCATACAATTTTTTTTATCTACCGGTGAGGGAAAAACCTCACAAATACTAATACAACTGAATCCTTCAGGAAAAAAGGATACCTTCAAGTCAACCTCACAAAAAGATTCATATTCCTCTTGAAAATAGTCATAATTTTTATTTTCATTAGCTTGGTCACCAACCTCTAAAGGTATATCAATAGTTCTTGCAGGTATGACAATATCATCATCTACACTACTAGATAGATATTCCTCTTCTGAAACTTCTCCACCCATTTCTTGGATGAACATTTGATCTTCAACAAAGAAATCACCATTGTGAGCTTGAGACCTCATTCTTTGTATATAATCATTCTTAGCTTCCTTAGCAATTCTGATCCAGCCAATTATCTGATAAAAATCCTGAGGTTTCAATTCCTTGGGAAAGGAATTGTTCCCTAGCTCATAAATTTCATAGAATATGTCAATGCATATTGAATCTGCAGGTTGTAACCCTTTAGGTATTTCTAACAAGGAATCTAAGAACATTGCTAACAACTCATATGGAAATTCCCCCTCTTATCTCTTTGTGTTGGATATTCTTTGGACTAACAACACTTGATCATTATTACTTAAAATTTGTTGAAGTCCATCCTGAGTTTGTCCATGATTATCATGTTGTAAGGGCAAACAAGATGAGGCATCAAAAGCATCATCACTTTGACCATCTCTTTTATCTTTAGGAACTTCATTCACTTGATGTGTACCAGGACAATAAACACTTGTAGCCATATATCCCCTCATCATAGAATATTTCATAATGTTTTCAATATCCATAGCAATGTGACAGGCCTAATGTAATGTTTTGGGTTCCTTATCCCTTATCAAATAACTCATCTCATTATCAAATGCACCTAGATATACAATCAAACATTTTGCATCACTAGGTCTCAGGTGTTTAGGAATACCTATTACTACTTGTACAAATCTCAGGTTAAAAGCGGGAACCAAATCATCTTCATCCTTTTGGATTTCCATAAATATTTTCCTTACTAAGCTAGGATTAACCTTTTCACCAAATTTTTCCATAAATTCTACCATAAAATCATCCCACGAAGCTACAAAATAGATTGGTAAATATGAGAACCAGTCCTTAGCATTTTCCTTTAAAGACTGAGCAAAGAGCTTCATGACAACATCCTCATGATCTAACTCAAAATCACCCCTCAAATCTATGAATATATTTAGGTATTTGGAAGTTGACTCATCACTTTGCCCTATAAATTTAGGAAAATGTTTCCTAATATCATTGGGAATCTTATTTGGAAAACCTTGAATGCCATTAAAACTTAGTGGCTTATATCTCTCAACAAAGAATTTCCTTTGAGGGCATGATAAAGGTTACATACCCTACATATTTTTACTTGATGTTCCACAAGGAGATACAAGGCAGTAATACATTTCTCTTGTATCCCTATTCAATCCTTACAAATCAACTTCAAGTTGATTACCTACTGCCTCATTTTCAAACACATTCATGCTTTAAAACTTTCTAAAAGGAATAGTTCAACGATAAGCATACTTCTTCAATCCAACTTAGATATTACACATTTCACCTTAGAATTATGTAAAACAATTACTATTTCCTCTCTTTGTGCTTAATTCACATAATAGGGAAACAAAAATTTTACCAAATCATTTCAATATGGTTTTCTCATGGATTTATCTCTTCTTGAAATCCAAAACAAGGGAAAATACTTGGATGCATGGTAGTTATTTTGAATTGTGCCCCTGATTGGAAAACCTTTGAGATCTATAACTTTCTTCACCTTTTCATCAGGTTCGTATGCATAGAGTCGCCACCTCCTTTATAGAAGAAAAAACTTCCACAATATGAAGTTTCTTTCACCAGTAAATTTCACTTCAAGCTTCCTTAATCATCAAAGTCACTCATGAGTCCTTTACACGTACTTATTTTTTTCCAATAAATTTTCATTCCATTTTACTGGAGTCTCTCAAATAATTTGCATTGGTTCAAATATTTTTGGAGTCGCCACCCACTTCTAGTGAGAATTTCTACAAATATTCATGGAATTGTGACAAATCTTGACAACATGTGCAAATTTTCAAAGGACACACAACAAACTCCTTCAACATCTCAGAGGATTGACTCATTGACACAAAAATAGGCTTGAAAATATAGCCCCCTAAAAAATATTTGACTCTTTAAGGAAAGATGATCTTCTATCAAAATTTTCTTAAGAAATTTCCACAGAAGAGTTGCCAATTTGTTGGTGTTTTTTCCAACAGAACCTTGATGCAAAGCATCCTCTAGACACTCATAAATTGAATCCAAATTTGGTGGCTCCTTCCTCACAATCCAATAAACAATATGATAGGTATAGGAGATTACAATATTATGACAAGCAAACTGATATAAAATAGAGACTCCATAAAACACCTTTGATACCATTCAATGAGACAAGTATACACACACACACACGAACTGGCATAGAATCAATGATTCTCCCTCACTTTCAATCAAATAGAAATAATCAACAACAGAGACGAAACCAAGGGAACCCGAATCAACAATTTCATTTGAAAAACTAAACTCCAATTCAAAAATTTCATAAGAATAAAGAAAGGAAAACTTATTCCAATTAATTTTAATCCCACAAAGTATTGTTTGGGAATCAAACTACATAATGAATTGAGACAATTCCAATTGTAAATGTAGTGTGCAATCTATAGTTTATCACATTCAAATACACTTTCTCAATTAACATGGCTTGATGGTAGTTGCGAACCTTCTCCCTCTCAATTTCCTTATATTTCCTCTGATGCGTGACTTTACCTCCTTATTCTTTGAGCGCTAGAATTCCTCACTATATGGTTTCCTTATACCAATCATGATGCTAGCTCTTCTTCTCTTCCTCATTGCCTACCATATCATATATTGCGGCCTCTAATTTTTCTTCTTTTATCATTCAATTGGCCCCCTTTTTCTTCCTCTATTGTTTCAAGTTTCTTTTAATTTTTTCTCACATCCAAAAACAAAAAACTGAACCCAACTAACCAATTGGTTATCACTCCTAATCTATACTCCCATAACTGTTCTTTCTTTTTGCACTTATCAGCCTTTATCTCGTGATCGACCACTTCTATTTCTCCCTCCATAAAATCATCAACCCCTTCACTATTTATTTGAGCCTCTATCCATCATTTCTTCTTAATAACTACCACATCTATTCTAGACAACAAATCGACCCCCTTCATAGTTGAAATGAAATGACTCGAGCATTTACAAAACCACTGGGATGACTTAGCAACTAAATCATTATCGATCACCCCAACCTGCCACATTTTACTGTCGAAGATAATTTCAATAGGAGGATAAGATGTATTGTGATAATGAAACACAACCAAAAAACCAAAACTGCCAAATCAACAAAAAAACACAACCCAAAATTTAAGGGACAGCGATGCCCCCGCATCAAACTCCCAAGGAACAAAAATCATGTGCTCCTACACATGGAGTCCACAATGTCCTCTTCCAATTCCAATTTTTGTTTACACACTTTCCAATTGTTCATCCTTTTCGATTTGGAACTTCCACATTGGAAGTGGTGCTTCATAAATTTCTCAATTGGAATTCTTCTACTTTGTTCTCTTCATGCATACTTCCTCCTTTGATTTTATTTTCCACATCCCCACCATGTTGTCTCTTCTTCATAGTCTTCCATCAACACAAATCTAACTGGAAATACAATTTTATCCTTAATTTGTATAAAATAATTTACCTCATGAATATTATTTGATACCACATCATCTTCATCCACATCAATTGCTTGTCCTTCTGCTACAATCTTAATTGAAATTTCTGCACTTTCATTCGTTTCTACGACCACTTCATTTTCCTTTGTTGCTTCATTATCTTTTCCCTCTCTATTCATCAAATCATTCACTTGTGGGCTTCCAACTGTAAGCTTATCCAACCATTATGCTTCGATTTCCCTAAGCCGCATTATTAAATCATCCTTGCTTGCATCTACAATTTCAATGTCCCCTACTAGATTCATTCCACTTCATCTCTGATGTCCTCTTTAATATGAACAAGATCTTCTCCATCATCGAACTCTACATTTTTGTCATTTTTTTCCACTTGATAATCTTTATCATCATCATTCTTGTTTGTTGCCTTATCTTGAAATTCTACCTCTTCTATACTTCCCTTTAGAATGCATTTATTTGCTGACTCAGCTTCTCCGTCTATATTTTCTGCAATTACCACCTTATCAGGAAAATAATTTTTTTCCAAAATATCCAGTCGTCTTGCAATCTCTTCCAATTCTTGTCAGAGCTTTCTGCACTCCTTATAGTCCCAATATATATCCCAATATGGTATTATCATGATCCTTCTTACACTAATACCCATCCTTCACGTTGTTGCAATCCATAGCACTTGTTTGACAATCTACTTTTCTCTCAATCTCCAACAATCATTCCCTCCTCTAGGGTCTCCTTACTTGCCCCCACTACCCAATCTTTGGGTACCTCTCCTTTCTTCTTAACTTACCAAACTACAACATACATTAGACTGCAACACATGTACAACAATACCCATCAAGAACACACTAAGTGCTCGCTACCCAAATCTTTCAGAGCTCTAATACCAAAATTGATGCAAGGCATCCTCTAGAAACTCATAAATTGAATCCAAATTTGGTAGATCCTTCCTCATAATCCAATAAACAATATGATAGCTACATGAGATTACAATATTATGACAAGCAAACTGATATAAAATAGAGACTCCATAAAACACCTTTGATACCATTCGATGAGACAAGTATACACACGCACATGAACTGGCATAGAATCAATGATTCTCTCTCACTTTCAATCGAACAAAAATAATCAACAATAGAGACGAAACCAAGGGAACCCAAATCAATAATTTCATTTAACAAACTAAACTCCAATTCAAAAATTTCACAAGAACGAAGAAAGGAAAATTTATTCCAATTAATTTTAATCCCATAAAGTATTGTGTGGGAATCAAACTACATAATGAATTGAGACAATTCCAATTTTACATGTAATGTGTAATCTGTAGTTTATCGCATTCAAATACACTTTCTCAATTAACATGGCTTGATGGAAGCTGTGAACCCTTCTCTCTCTCAATTTCCTTATCTTTCCTCTGTTGCGCAACTTTATCTCCTTGTTCTTTGAGTGCTAGAATTCCTCACTGTGTGGCTGCCTTATACCAATCATGATGCTAGCTCTTCTTCTCTTCCTCATTGTTCGCCATATCATATATTGCAGCCTCTAATTTATCTTCTTTTATCATTCCATTGGCCCCCTTGTTTTTTTCCTTTGTCATTTCAAGTTTCTTTTAATTTCTACTTACATCCAAAAATAGACAACTGAACCCAACTAACTGATTGGTTACCACTCCTAATCTATACTCCCATAACCATTCTTTCTTTTTTCACTTATCGGCCTTTATTTCATGATTGACCACTTCTATTTCTCCCTCCTCAAAATCATCGACCCCTTCACTATTTATTTGAGCCTCTATCCATCATTTCTTCTTAATAACTGCCACATCTATTCTAGACAACAAATCAATCCCCTTCATAACTAAAATGAAACGACTCAAGAATTTACAAAACCACTAGGACAACTTAGCAACTGAATCATTATGGATCAACCCAACCCGACACATTTTATTGTCAGGTTAGAAGATAATTACAATAGGAGGATAAGATGTATTACAATACCAAAATACAACCAAAATGCCAAAACTGCCAAATCAACACAAAAACACAACCCAAAATATAAGGGATAGTGATGCCCCCACATCAAACCTTGAAATCCTATAAAGGGAAGCCAACCCTTATGCTTAAGAATATTCAAGGTCAGTGGCCAATGAATGGGAGATTGAATAAAAACCTCTTTCTCCCTTGCACTTCAGGCTCTATTAAACCTAAGAGGGTGATCCCAACAGTGTGTTCTCAGATACTTGTGTGACAAAGTATCAAACACAAAGTAAATAGATAATTCTCCTTCAAATTCTTAACAGAAACAATACCCTAAAGGTTTGGTTGACCTTCATGGTAATGTCTAAATTAAACATGAGAGATAAGATTCATTAAAGCTCAACATACATTCATATAGATATTGATAAGTAAATTTGTTTTTAAGATGTAGCTACTCACAAAAAAATATCAGGAAACTATAACATCGAGAGACTAGTGCCATATTCCAAGGTGGAGTCACCTAAATCATGAAATTTAAAACTTATTACAACATTCACTCTATCATAACTATGCCTATCAGATGATGCATTACACCATTGATACTAGAAACTAAACAAGTCATACTTTATTAATCCAAGTATATAGTTGCACAAACCTTTGTTTATGTTAATACAATTTAATTCATTCTTGGAATGAAGGTAACAGCATAGAATAGACATTCGAGGAAAAATAAGAAGACAAATAGTAGAAACCCTTGATTTCTTACATTCATAATCTGTGCAATGTGTAAAATGGAGACAACTAATTCAAAATGTATGATCATTTACCGGAAAATATATCAATGTTGTGAATAAATTCTTCATTTATAGGACTCTGAAAACTTTAGAAACCTAAAATCAACACTATACATTTGTGACCCTGTTACAAAAATATGTTTTCCCATGAGACCAAGCAATGAACAACCTGATCCATGCTCTTTCATTTATATCGGCGAAGTACACAAAGCTGACATTTGAAGAGAATATTCCCTTAAACATTTTGTTGCTAATTGCATATTTTCCCCACCTTTCTTGAGTTCAATCAGTGACACGAGCACAGACATGATGAAATCTTGACCATTCCCCTTTTCGGGAATCTCCTCCTCACATTGTGTGTTGTTGATTTATGTTTGAAATTTGAGACCATATCAGTGATAGATTGAAGCTAGCGATGAACCCATATTAGGCCACGTGCACCTGTGAGAAAATATTAGGCACCAAAGACATCGCTCACAAGAATAATTTAGATCAATGAAAGAAGTCCCTAAACAAAAAACTCCATCTCCATCGCTCATCATCAATTTGAACAAAACAACTGCATAGCCATCCACGATGAGTGATGGAAAGAAATTCAAAGATCCCTGAGGTTATCACTTATTGCCCATTTGAAACTCAAAACTTGGAATGTATCTATAATGAGTGATAGAATAAGATACAAAGAGCACCAAGGGCCATTGTGCATTGCTAATTCTCATCATGAAATTCATAAGCAATTAGTGATGAGAAATATCCTAGCGATAACAAAATCAATACACATATCGCGCATCACTAATGTAAAACTCAAAACCCACAACCTATCTATGATGCACAAAACAAAATAAATGTCGCTTATCACTAATCGCTAATTAAATTTCATTTTTAGAAATCCATCCGCTATGAGTGATGGGAGAAAATAGTGAGTGGGATTTAAGTGAAGTAATTTGGCACGTTCTCACAAGTTTCTCTAAGAAAGGGGGCCATCTAGGATTACATATAAAAGGCCTCAAAGGACATAGAACCTATTATTTCAAAGGATGTAAAGGCTAAATAAAAGAATGGCAGACCTAGGCATGAGGGGTCGGTTACTCCACAGGTTCAAATGCCTCAAGATGTTTTAGAATGAATGGGAATGGGTGATAAGAAGTCAACGATAGATTATATCATTGATGAGGGCTTTGATTTAAGGGTTTCTTGGGTGAGATTTTGATAGCAAAATCCACAAGAAATATTAGTGAACAAAATGCTAAGTCCAAACATTTGAAATGTTACCTATTTTAGCTACCAAGCTCAAATAGGCAGAGTTGTTATGTTTTACAGAGCAAAACAAAAGGGTACATTCTTTTCTAGTAAGTTGCATTCATATGCATAAAAGAAATTATCAAAAGACTGCATTATTAGATTATGCAATTGCATACAATAGAGAAGAGAGTCAAAATTTATTGCAAAGGTAGTCTTTATTGATAATCATCAATGTATAATGTCCCTCAAAAGCTGAGGGACTAACCATTTTAATGCAAATAAGGAGAAAACTATACATTTATAGATACAAGAAAGGAAAATGCATATTTCAAGAAGGGGGACCCATCATTGCCTGAATGACAAATCCTAGTTGAGTTGCTTTGCATCAACTTCAGAAAAGGTGAGTCTCCTAGATCTTCCCAAGTTGACATTCCAAGTTTTAGGAGTTTCCCTTCATTTCAAGAGCATGTTATTGAGCAAGAAGCTAGCCCAGTTATTACCTTTCCAAATTCTTTTTTTCAAGAACAAGTTGCCAAGTTCAATATTCCAAGCTTCAAACAAGGTGAACCTCTTAAGCCTGCTAGATTTGAAATTCCAAGTTTTAGGAGTAATGACCATTTGCAAGAGCCTATACTTGATAAAAATTAGTCCATCATCCCTCAAGAGTAGCCCATTGATCAGGATGACTTACTCCTCATGGAGAAGATCAATAAGGTAAATCCATTACATTTAGTTGTAGCATGTTACCGACTACAACAACAAAATATTAAACAACAGAAGATCTCTCAAGGTGGATTTTCAATGATTTTGTTAATGATCCTCCTACTTTTATTGAAAATAATGAATAAATTTAATAGCTAAGCCAAGATAGCAAGATGAACAGGTTAGAGAGGCTGATCAATAGGATATTTCTATAGTTTTGATGGGAGAACTACCTTCTTACATTGAAAGTGATGAAGAAAGTGTGTTTTTTATCACCCCAACTACAATTTCAGAACAACAAGAGGACATTAAACAATCTAAGAGGTTTTTCGTTGATGACAATCAATATGACAATGGAGCCTTGGACCATGTAGAGGAGCATAAATCTAAACCTAACACTATCTTCAAAGGTATGAGCTTTGATACCTTTGAGCATGTTATGAATGAGAAAGCTAATGTTGAGCTTTATGAAGAGATGTGCACAAATATAATTAAACAGTTTTGTTCAAAGTTGGATAACAAGGAATCAGACCTATTAGAAAAGGTTGAAAATCAGGATGAACAAGAACAACAGTTTCACAAGCTTGAACAAGTGTTGAAGCAACAGGAGGAATATGGTCTTGATAAAGAGGAGTTCATTCTCTCAGGTCAAGAAACTTCTCATGAACTTGATTTGAAAGGTCTTAACTAGTTGGAGGAGTTTCCTTTATGTTGTACAAAAGAGATAGATGTTGATATACCAAGTGAAAGTTTATTTCAAGAGGTTGTTTCATTGTTTGAACTTGTTCCTTCTTTCATTAAAAAAGAAATTCCTAATTTGGAGTGTACCTCCTTGAGTGATAATAAGGATTTTGAGCTTGAACCAGTTGTTCCTAGGAGCCTTCCAAGAGCTGACAGCTTTGATGAGTTATTAGCTACCTTAGTGGAAGAGGATTGTTCATTGACCATGGAGGAGGAATCAATATGGAAAGTTATTATGTAGGGTGAAGGTAATGCTGCTATTTCTAACAATTCATATTTCCTTCTCTCTAGTCCAAACTTAGCGAAGAAGCATGACAACCATGAAAAATAGGAAGAAATAGGAGCAAGTAGCAATGGGAATCCAATTTTTATCCTTTCAAGAGGTTGTCTTGTTAGATTTTTAGCCAATATGGAGGCCACTGAAGTTTCATAGGTCATGCTTGCACCCAAGCATGAGGATGCAATTGGAGAAAAAGTTGAATTTATAGTTACAACTGAAGGTGATCAAATTCAACTCACTTGTCTAGTCCAAGACAATATTAGGCATGATCAAAATCAAAGCAAAAGTGAGTTTATTTTCATTTTTCATCAAGCATTGCAACAGCCTATTGAATATCTGGTTGTGTTTCATATCCTTTCATAAATTCACAATCATGCAATGCATCCTTTGTTGGTCAAGAGGGGTAGTTATTTTGCAAATCTAGTCAATGGTTTTGTTTGACTAAGCCTTTTTGTTGGTTAGAGTATGCTAGAATAATTTTTAGTTCAATTTTAGTTTTCTATTCCCTAAGTGTTATTTTGTACAGTTAGTTTTCTTTGAGTGTTTCGGTGTGTTGGTAAGTTTTCAAGGTGTCATACGTTGTTCTGATGAGTTACAACAATATTCAAGAATTTTTTTCAAGTCTTGTTAAGTTTCCAAGTGAATCTATGCCCAATGGATAAGCTCAGGAAACTAGTCAAGATGTTTAGAAAGCAAACATTTAGCAGATGTCACCAAAAATGTTACCTATTTTAGCTACCAAGCTCAAACAAGTAGATTTGTTATGTTTTATAGAGTGAAACAAAAGGGTACATTCTTTTCTACTAAGTTTCATTCATATGCATAAAAGAAATTATCAAAAGACTACATTATTAGGTTATGCAATTGCTTACAATAGAGAAGAGATTCAACATTTATTGCAAAGGTAGTCTTTATTGATAATCATAAGTGTATAGTGTCCCTCACAAGCCGAGGGACTGACTATTTTAATGCAAATAAGGAAAAAACTATACATTTACATATACAAGAAATTAAAATGCATATGTAAAGAAGGGGGACCTATCATTGCCTGAATGATGAATCCTAGTTGAGTTTCCTTGCATCAGCTTTAGTCCTTCTGCTTATCCAGTCTCCATTTTTTGCTTTCCCCCTACTGCTCCAAGCTTTCCTGTATATGTGAGAAAGATTTGGTTAGAGAAATAAAGGATCACCAATCAGTAGTACATAGGAAAACATCCATAAACATATATCCCGATCCTTATAAACATTAAAATAGCTTGCATACAATAGATGTCCAAGAAAACAAGAGAGTTATCAAACGCATCTATCACATGCTCTGTTTTATTTAACATGTTTGCTCATTGTGCTGGTATAGGTCAAATATTTGTTACTATTTTGCTTCATTTAGTTACATCATGTGGAGTAAAATGTGGCTCCCATGAGGATTGAGCCCAACATGCTTCCCTCTTATGTTTTAAGAGGGGTGGGAATGTAAGTAAAATTGAGAAACTTGATCAAGTTGATGATAAACCTATTCTTGATGCATTAAATCAATATGGAATCATACCACTTGATCAAATTTCATTATTAGATTCAAAAGATGCAACAAAATTGTGTGAATTATCAAGAAATATTACTCTTCATCATTTCACAATGAACCAAACAGTAGGATGCCACCATGTGGGTCAAAGGGGTAGTCATGAGAAAGGAAAAGAATAGTGATGCAATGAAAAATGTAGTGCTTTCACCAATTGAGAGAGATAAGAATTCATTTCAATCACCATTTATAGGAAAGCCTGCTTACCAGTCATGTTCCTCAGCAACTCTTTCTTCTTGGAAATCTTACTCTACTAGATATGTATTTCAATCTTTTTAATGGACCCATTTTACCTGAGTTTTCATGACTTCAAAATTAACACATTACTCTAGTGAGCAGAGGTTTTTTGATAAAGTATGTCAGTATTTTTGAATGTGTGGTGAGATAGAGGCACAATGATAGTGCTAAAGAAGATACTAGAGGACTTTTCAAGGTTTGGAGAGTTCAAATTTGATGAAAAGGTTGGGACAAATGCATCAAGTTCAATTATAGAGAAGGGGTGGTATTCATGAAGGAGTGGAAAGATCATGACCTTGAAATGGTACAATCACAATCACCACTTGAAAGATTCATATGAATACAAAAATAATGCTATTTTCAGAGGAAGTATTCATGTTTAATGTTGAATAAAGAAAGCAGTCCCAAGCATCATAAAAGTTGCAAGAATTGAACATGAGGGGAAGTCATGTAGGTTAAAATCTTACACAATAGTCATCACTCATGATAGAAACAACAAATAAAATGGTGACCATAATCATGATTGTGAAACTCACTCATAATCTTGAAATAGTGGTCCATGGTAGTGATCTAGAACATCAACTCATCAACAGTGATAGGAGGACATAAGCACTGTCAAATCACAATCAGCAAGCCATGAATCTATAAAGGGCAGTTCTCTTCAATTAGGTGCTTCTACAATACAGAGGATTGTGGCGGAATACAATCTTATATACCAAAACTTGATGAGAACAGTGACTCACAACAGTGAAAAGAGCTCCAGGAATGGTAATACATATTTCTTCAAAGTGACCAATGCAAATATGGTCTCAGATCTGCAATGATAGTGAGCAGCTTGATGGAAGTAGGGTAGACATTACATTTAAAAGAAGATCAGGTACAGGGGGTTTTGAAGCTTGCTTTAAGGATCTCATTGCATGAAAAACTGAGAATAAGGATTAAGAGAATAATCATAGGTTTTTCAACATAAAGGTTTTGAGGTGGAAAGTACTAAAAACACATTGTTTGTGAGTTAATGTAAACAGGGAGTTTGATAAAGGCAGCCTATGAATGAAAAGATAGCTAAAAGCAGCCAACTTACAGTGACAAAAGGAAGTTCCCTGTCCAAGGCAAGAGTGACAGTTGAATGCATTTATCAAGATGAAAAGATTAAATTCATTAGGCAAGCAAAGAGAGGACACTGCAGTTCCAAGGAGATAGTCAAATGGATTTAAAAGATAGTTCCCCTGGATGAATAAGAAAACAGTTCTTTTTAATTTTGAACAAATGCATAAATTAGGAGCAACTTTATAAGGACTGTCATAACATATCAAAAGAGATAGGTTTTATGCAAGTTAAGACAGACATCCATAATAACATCATAAGAATATTGAAGTCATTCAATCAAGAGACATAAAGAGCATTAAATAGGGTTACATTGAGGCAAAGCATAGAGAGAAACATCGCATCTAGATCAAACACAGGGACAACTATTTCTCATCAAGAAAACTAATGAGAGTTTACAAAAGGGAATATTTTTAGAAGTGAATGAGCATAAAAGTAATTAGAGCCACTGTGAACTACTTCAAGCTAAGAAGACAGTGACCATCATAGGGTACTGTGAAGCATTACAAGAATGTTGTTGGAAAAGGACTATGAAATCCATTAAGATTGTCGATTTGTATCAAAAACACTGTCCATTAGTTTCAAGAATGCACCATGAACATTTTCCTATCAAATATAGGGACTGTCAACCAATGATTTAGAGGGACTATGAGTTGTATAGGATTTGCAGCTAATGTACTGGATGATGAGGGAGTACTTGGTAAATGAAGGATGTTTCATTAGAGTTCTCAATATAATGACAACTCATTAAAAAGGTTGATGCAATGAGTGCAAATGTTGTTGATGTCCTTATTTCTTATCCAATATTCTTGTGCAAATTGTATTGATTCCATTTGATAGTTTGTGCCTATGGCCTTCATGATGGAGAGGCTAAATGGTCAACATATAGGACAAAGATGATAATAATATGAAAATATATTATGCAAAGAAAGAAAATGAGGACACGGATTTTGATAACCCATAATGGCCATGGGTTTTTTGAAGCAAATAAAATAGAGCCTACATAAAGAGCAAGCCACTGCCATAAAAAATCCCAAGGAAACCCTAGCAAGGGTTATCACAGTTAGAAGAGGAAAATGGAGTTAGGGTTTTGAGAGAACCCGTGATATTTTGCTATTTTGCAAAAACCTAGAACGGGTTTTGAAATCCCTGACATATGAAATGCAGAAAATTCCCGGTCATAGTTTGTAAGGAAGCATGCCTAGAATACAAGAAATGGGGTAGACAAAGTGAACATTTATACTTTCATTTTTATAGAAAAGTAAAATACAAAGCCTCGGCCTTTGAGATAGCTCATAAAATGAAACCCTCAAAAGAACCCAAATGAACACCTACAAAAACACATGGTCATGGAAGGAAATGCAAAGAGTTCAAGAAATGCACATAAAGACTCAGGATGTCTATCATTTTTGCATATAAATTCAAAACAAGCAAAAGAATTCAAAATAGCTACAGGATGTATGAGCAAAAGAAATGAATGGAGGTGCAGGTTTTTTATAACCCAAAAACAAATCTTGATACCTACAGTATGTATGGCCGCAGCCATAATAAAGAAGAGTTTCTTCCATTTTTTCTACAAAAATGCATGAAATATATAGAGATTTCATGACATGAGCAACAAAATATTCATCATATTTCAACATTTTGAGCTCGAGTTTGAGTAGTTTTTCCTATAGAAAAGAAAGTGAAATGAAGGAACTTATGCTTACATGAAGCTCACCCGAGCTAAATCTATCAGAAAATGCCTTTTGCTTCAGACTTCACCATGGAAACTATCTGCAGAGCTCCCTTGAAACCCCTATGTCAGCGGCCATAGAATTCTCCAAAAGCTCAATGGTAAAAATGAAATGTTTTTGAAACTTTTTATTTGTTTTGTTGTTTAGGGTTTCCTACCCTAAGGATGTCGACAAGAGAGAAGGCATTTTTTGCCTATCTTTTACAAAATTGAAATAAATTAATGTGTGCCCATGGTCAAGTTATTCCTTAGTAAATAAATGTTCCCATCTATTTGAGGCATATGAGTCCTTTAGGACTTAATTAAATTTTGTAGTGTCTCCCATATAGGCCGAATCTTGGCCTTTGTTATTTTGCATGCACTTGTTAAATGTAAAGCATTTGAGTTAAGTGATATTGTTATAAATCACTTAATCAAATTGCTATTTTTTAAATGCAAAATAGAGAAGCATGTGTTGATATGTATAAGTCAAGAGATTATAGTTGGGTCTCATGCTTTTGCAAACACACCAAAGGTGTGAGTTAGAATAGTTGGAGACATGTTTGAACAATAATGACTTGTGTCATGCATATGGGGAAGTTGGAGGAGGTTGACCAACATGTGGGAAGTGTGGGTTGTTTCTTACTAAGGTTTTGGAGAGAATGAGTGCATTTGGAGGTAGTTTATCATACTTTTAGTGTGGCCTGGGTCATGGCTTGACTTTTCTTCATTTTGGTGACTTTTTGGAGGGGTTTTTGGTGCTTTTATTATGGATTTTTTGGGGCATACAACTAGAAGCTTCTAGAAGGACATGTGTGGGGTGGTTTTTCAAAAAAAGCATAACTTCAAACAAAGATTTTGAAGTTAGTTCTTTCTTCTTGGAGCATGTATTGTAGCTTATTTTGGAGCTCTTTCAGGCAAAACACAACATTGTGACTCATTTACAAGCATGTATAGTAGTTGTAACACCTTTTGATCAATAAGTTAATTTACCTTCTCAATTGTTGTTTTATTGTGAAAGCATTTAAAATGGTCGATGAATTCTTATGGTGGAATTATTTTCCCTTTGATTTTGTCCTATTTTATTTTCCTTTATGTAGTTAATATGGACTATTGCAGGTCATAACATGTGTTGAGCTAGTTCAGGAGAGAGTCTAAGTTCTGAAGCTATTTTTACTTCCTTCTAGATGTTGTCCTTGATATTTTTAGCCTAATTATGAAGCACTGATGCAAAGACATGAATTTTTGAGTTGTGTAAGCCACTGTTTAATTTGTTGATCATTCTTGTGTGTAAAAGTAGCAGTATTATGTTTGGGATCATTTTGGTGAATCATCCATAGTATAGGTTTCATTTCATGTACTCATTTTACTCTTTTCCTCATAAAATCATTGGTTTAGCATTAGTTTAGGTGACACCATTTAGGATCCAGCCTTATCTAGAGGTCCACTCCAAGTTTAGGTGAACCACAGCCTAGGAGTGTTCCCACGGTACTCCAAATTGCTGAAGTTTTGCAACTTAGAAAGGGTGTAGATTTGAGAGCTAACATGAAACTGACTGAAACTTGCAAAGTCAGGAATGGAACCAAGCATTTTTTAGGGGTTCCATCAGCAATTACTTTATATTGTGAGCTAATTCTCATAGTATTTTTTCCCTTCTTAGGTTTTTCTACGTAAATATGGTGTTCTCATGTGTTTGGATGTGTTTGCATTATTGTTTCTTATGTTTACATTCTACTAATGCATGATAAGGGTTTTATGGTTGTTAAGGGTTTAAGGAGTAATACATATCTAAATGTTAATGATGGTTTTTGATTTTTTCATGTACAATTGATTCACCACCCCCTCTCAGTTATCTTGTGCATTCAACACATCCAACAAATTTTTCACTAATGAAATACACTCATCTTTATCTCTAGGTTGTAAAGGCTCCACTTTTATAGTTGATGTCAATGTTCTTAGATGATATTGTATCCCTTTGTCAATTTGTAAGAAATTCTCAGATTTTGGATTAGCTTTTATCGTGTAAACCTTATTGTTGTAAGTGTATTTAATTAAACGATGTAGCACTGAAGGCACTCCTTTAATTTCATGGATCCATGGTCTACCCAAGAGGAGATTATATGAAATATCATGGAGCATCACATGGATGGGATTGTGCAACACAACCATACCAACTTTGAGAGGTAGTGTAATCACACCAAGCGGTTGTTTACCCACATTATCAAAACTACAAATGGACAAATTATCTGGTTGAATTTTAGTCTTATCCACTCCAATTTTGTCCAAAAGACACACTACAAACATTTAGTCCTAAACCATTATCAACAAGGGTATGTCTAATCCCAACCCTATTAATGATAGAAATTATCATCAAAGAATCATTTTTATTGCATCTCTAAAGGAGGTAATTCACTTTGATGAAAGACAATATCTACATTGACCATGTTCATTCCTTCAATTAAGGTTGCTACATTGGTTAGTTGTGCACTAGGGGAACCAAAAAAAATTGCAAAGCAGTTTGAAGCATTCCATGGTAATTTTATGATGTTTTAATTAGGTCCCATAATGAAATCTTAGTAGGATTATTACGAAGTTGCTCCACAAGATCATACTCCTTTCCACTATGCTAAGGTAAAACAAAAGCACTAGGTAAAATAGGTTTTGGAAGTGGTATCAATGTGGGAATGGTTTGTGTTTTTATTGGTTTCCTATTATTCTTTGTGTTATATGTATGAGCACCTATGTGGTAACTTGGTTGTTGTGATACATTATTACTAGTGAGTTGTTTTGCAAATTTAAGATAGCACCTAGTGGTTTTGGTTTGCTTTGAGCTAGTCCTATGACAAGCACGAGTTTGGTTTGGACTTGAGGTTGTTGTGAAGGTGGGTAAATGATAAGTTGAAGTGTGATTGCATTAATTTTTTTTTTGTGTAATAATATTGCAAGCCTTAGTGGATGAGATTAGTGAGATGAATTATGCAAGGGCTTCATCTAACATGTCAAATTCATCACAACTAAAGGGATTGATAGGTATACAATGCACTTATAGAAATAGATCTGGCATGATCATATGACTATCTTCCCCAAGATTAATCATTAACTTCCACATAACTTTTAAGCTAACTAGGGTTAAAAATAGGTTTAAAAACCTACTACAGACTTGGAAACTAGATTGTAGACCTGCAAACTTATAGTAAATATTAGTTTTTTTTTTATTTCTAAAGTTTCTTATGGAAGATTGGGACTCCCAAGGGCATCTGGGTCCTAGTAGAGCTTTTTCAAAATTATCAATTTCAAAGGCTTGAGTAACAAAAATTAACTGTGTAACTATTTGTAAACCTAGGTTTAGGATTAGTTCTACTATTTTTTTGTGAGTTTTCAATTTTTTTAATGTGTTGTAACAATCTATGGTTTTTTAATGTTTGCAAAATGAAGAATAATCTACCTAGATTATGCAATGATTCAGAAAATGAAAACAATTGTTCCATAGATGTAGAAATTTCAAGTACTAAAAAGTAAAACTCTTTCAAAGATTTCAAAATAATCAAAATGACAAGTTTCTTTAACATACAATAACACTATTTTAGAATTTTAGAAAAAAAAATCACTAGTAGAAATAGAATGAAATCATAGAGACAAAAGTGTATGCAAAGTTTCCTTGAGTAACCTGTAGCAGGATAGGGATGCCCAAGGGCATCTGAGTCCCTAATAGGGGTTTAGAAAACAAAAAAAAATAAAAATTGTTTATGTTTAAGGTTTTTCTTTCTATTTACAAAGTGGTTTCACAATGACTATTTTCTTAGAATTTCTTAATGTAAGTGAAATGCAAGTGTATGACAATGTTTAAACTACAAATCACACTTTTGAAAGAAATTTTGAATGTAAATCTAATCTAAATGACTAAAAAAAACCCTAATGCAAGTGATGATGCAAGCTATGATGCAATATTTTTGGATGTTTATGACTTTTTTATGATGCAAATATGAAACCCTAATTGAGAAATGTAGGACAATATTATGCAAAACCTAGATCGAGGGTGAATGAATGTAATTTTCAAAAGGTCTATGATATAAAAATTTTAGGTTCACCAAACTGTAACATATGAAAAATGGAAACCTAAGTTTAATATGTGAAACCTAGGGTTAATTAGCTTCCTTTTCAATGGTACATTAGAATGGAGATCAACCAGATGAATAGATTGACTATCAACCATGAAGGTGGGCCAATCATACTTCAATATCCTTTCTTAGGGCCTTGAAAGTGGGTTGGAAATGATTTGAAATGATTGACCTAATTGAAATATATGGCCTAATATGATAAATGCAATATTCTAGAAGCACAAAGACTAAAACATAAAATTGGAGGCAGATTTAAGAAGTACTAGAGATTGTGCACCTATCATCAAAAGTTAGATCTGGCATCCAAAGGAGGACACAAATTCCTAGGGGTGTATGGGTCTTTGTAAGCCTTTCCAAAACTTCAAAGCTTGATCTTGTAGCTCTCATTTTTCTCTCTACTTCCTACCATACAAACCTTCCATCTTCAAAAATGTCCCTGTAATAAATCTACAAAAGGATGGTTTGGGGTAGCTATATGGGGATTTACATCATTCAAACCCCTATTTTGGCATTTAAACCTCTACAAATAGCCAAATATCTGATAAAATATAGTGTGTGATCCCTAACCATATGTGTGTCTAAGGTTGTTATGAGTTAAAATGCAAATAAACCCTACTCAAGTTTGTTAGAGATATTCCTATATGAAAATGACAAGATCCAAGTAGGGAGAAGTCAAACACCCTAATTAAATATGAAATGCAATGGTACCTTGCTTTAGGTTACAATATGAATGAAGCTTGAAGATGAGAACACCAAGAAACAATTCATTAGGTTTAAGGAAGTGGTCAAATGAATCTCCCAAACCTAGAATCCATCATGCTCTTATATTGGCATCAAACTTCAATCATGACATAAGACTTGATCAAAATCTACAAATGAGCTTGAAAACCTACAAATTCAAGTGTGGCAGAATGATCTCTTGATTCTCTTTTCTTCTCTTATTTCTTTCTAGTTTGAAATGGTGAAAAGACTAGGTATTTAAAGGCATTTCTCTAATTTCCCAAAAAATAGATCCCAAAAGCCAACATTTGAAATTTGAATTTTGAATGTTAAAATTCCACCAACAACACATTATAATTTGGGTCCTAGCTAAGAAGGGGGACTCATATGGCCATGGGCATATGGGTCCTAGCCCAAATTTCTAGGGCAATGAGTGTCAAGAGAAAAATAATGATTGGTTGCATTTTTCAATGCTTGTAATCTGTCAAAAAATATCATAATAAAGGGAATTAGGGCCTATCTAGGATGTTTTGTCAATTCATGAATGCAAGGGTCACTAAAATAGGTCCAAAAAAAGTGTGAAATTGTACTATCACCTACAAGGGAGTAAAATTTTATATGCTATAGTAATAACCACTCTTCAAATATATCTTGTTGAAGTATTTCAATAAGCTACTCAAATAGTCCATTAAATCATCCATACTTGTCCATAAGCATGTATATTTAATTTTAATCTTATTATTACTTTTAAATTTTTACACATTATCCACTCACCTTCTTTCTTTTTTTCTAGTACTATTGGTATCATTCATGGACTCAAAATATTTCTAATAAGTCTTTTCTTCAATAATTTTTATACTTTTTTATTTAATTATTTGTCTTCTATTTGTATCATTTTATGTACAAATTTATTTTGGAAAAAATCTCTTGGAATAAAATTCATATGATGCCTAATCCTCCTCACTAGTGGTAATCTATCTACCATATTATATAAAAATATAGCACTTTATCACAACAATTTTAAAATTTTATATATGGCACCCTTCCTCCATCTACATTATTACATACTCAAGGAATCAATGTAAAACACAATTTTTCATTCTTAAATCTATTTAAGAGATTAATACCATGCACCAAATAAATTATAACATTATCACATAACTACCTTTCCCTTTCTTTTAATGGAGTGAATGTATGTTTTTCACCATCCTTCATCATAGTGTAGGTATTTATCTATCATTGTGTATATTCTTGCTATCACAATATCATGGTTTCTACACTAAAAATGATGTATTTCCATGAAAATAATATCACATGACTTCATCATGATATGTTCCTATTCTAAAATTAATCAACATTGTTGACTTACCAATAATGTAGTATTAAAAACCCATTGATCTTGGTCTATGAGCACATCCTCCATATTGAGATTCAATAACTCAATTTGCTCTTGAGAAGTCTGCCTCTCCCTTTGATGTGCTTGTAAACTCTTCCTATAATAATACCAAAAAAATATTTATGCAAGATCCCACTTAAATTAAGATTAGCTCAAAAAACCCTCTTACCAATACCTAGAATCTGATGTTGTAGATACCCGAAATTATCCCAGTCTGTGAGTAACATTTTTATACTAACTTTCACCCTTTTCTCCTAATGATTAAATAATAATTCATTATTTAATTATTATCAAATATCATATTCTACTATTAATCATCTTTACGTTATTTAATTAATTCATTTTATTCATCCTTTCTAACTAATTAAATAAACCTTATTTATTTCATTGCATCATTAATTAAACTTATTATTCTATTTTAATTAAATAATTATCATTAATAATCTAAATTAACATTCATCTCACCTTCCTAAATTAAATAATTGTATTAATTATTTAATTGACCGCATTCTCACTTCTGGATTAAATAATTGTTTAAATTATTTAATTCCCCTTTTTCATCTCAACATTATCCATTCACTATTTGTAAATAAACATGTTATTTATTAAGTAATCCTCACTTGCACATTCCTCTAATAATTAATTATTTAAATTAATTTTTATCTCATGCATAATTCCCTCAAACTTAATGACCACTCTATTCCATTTGAGTAGATAATCAATTCTAGTTCACTGATCAATCAAATCAGTTCACTCTCACTCAATGTGAGTTAAAAAAGTAATCAAATCCCTTAACTCTTCAATAAATTCTTCATGCAAACAGTTAACTGGAATCTTGCAACAAGTTACAATCAATTCCTCTCAACAATCCTCAACCCTTGATCTTGATCTTCCCTTAATATCGATCATTCATTCAAATTAATCATTTCTATAAAATAATCCCTCACATCTCGTTGATGGCTAACCATGAACTTTGGAGTTTTGCATCATTGATCTCTTTGACATACACTTGAGCTTGAAGCAAAAGAATTGCATTCCAAATCTTAGAGAAAAGCAAAGCAAAGGAGGAAAATGGAAGTAAGTCATGTCAACATGGTGAAGGTAATATTAATGCTTTCTTAATTTTGATTGAACATTGTGTTGTTTTTTTTCCATTTATCGATTTGGATTGTATTTTGGTTTTGAATTATAATCTTTTTGGTTTACTATATTAATTCATTGCTTCTATTATGTTTAATCACATTTTTCAAAGTTATATTCTGGTGAACCTAACTTGAAATAGCAATTTTATATGCAAATTTTAGAAATACATAGCTATAGGAAGTCCACCACATCTGATCTGACATACACCACAATTGTCGATAGTTGCAATGTAATTGTCATGAACTGAAATGTATCTGAGAGATCCAAAGATGGATCACTGAGACACATATGTGCATTTTTGTGCACATTGCAAGGTTTTCGGAGCCACATTCATCATGTCTAATCTCTATTTTACAAGTTTTAATTTATGCACCACAATTGATATTATATGCATCGCAATTGATGTTTCTTGCACCGCAATTGATATTTTGTGCACCACAATCAATATTCGCTACACCGTAGTTGATATTCTTGTTGGATGTTTTGGTTGTGTTGCTAATATGTGGTGGTCATTGATGTCAACACTATTAGCATAAATGTATTTGAAGCTATATACGTCGAGGATATTAAGAAAATTGTAAAGAAATGAGCTGCAAGTTGTTAGTGGTTAAGTAATGTTTAGTATGGTGGTATGTTTTGTACATTGAAGATCAAACATTGTGGACTAAAGGGTTTTTTTTAGTGTATCTAGTTTATCCACATCGAGTTTCAAAGATCCACATAAAGAGTTGATTGAGTTATGAAGATTTTCATTCAAAAAAAAATTATGTTTCTTTAGTTAGTGTTCCTAATTGAAGATGATACTTTTTCAGTTAGTTCAGTTGTTGTGGATGCTTCTCTGTTGGTTCTCAATGTTTATGGATGCTTCTATATCATGCTCTATCTTTGTTGCATGTCTGCATTAATGTTTGTGATTGTGGTTGGTGATTTTCTCTTGCGTGTTCATATTTTTCATGTTCCTAGCCGACATGGTGTTGAAGCGTGTTGTGGATCTTTGAGGAGAATTTAATTGAAGTGTTTGTGTGTTGAAGATGTTGATTTAGGTCCTCACTAAGTTATGGACAACTTTGGTTGATACGCATTGATTATTATGAATGATTTGGGCTAACAGTTATACTCATTTATTATTTCTTTGTGGCCAACTTGTAGCGGTGAAATTTCTTGTTGCGGATATATAAGAGCGGTTGTTTATTTGAATTGAAGTGTTTGAATGTGTGTGTATGTGTGAATAATGTCCTAATAATTTGAAGGTAGAGCAGAGTGTGAAGAAAAGTGAAGAAGAGTGAAGAAGAGTGAAGAGTTGTTCATGTGCTTAACTGAAACTGTGATCAAGCATTAGCAGATGCTATTTTATTAGTTCAAATCCCTACGGATGGATTTAATTTGAATCTCTTTGTAAGACAATGTGTCTTCCTTTGTAATTGAGTAGTGAACTCTAGGTAGTGCACCTGAATGCAAGTTCATTCCCCATATTTTCATTTTCATTATACTTTTAACAAGGTATAATTTTGTGGAGTAACCTCCACTGTGGTTTTTCCCCTAACAGGGTTTCCACATAAAAAAATATTGGTGTTATGTGTGTTACTAATGTATTGATGATATTTTTTTCATGGTTAATAATAAGATCTAAGAATAAATTTAATAAGTTGGATAAGTTTTGAATTTTTGGAACAACTGATTCACCCCCCCTCTCAGTTCTGATCTTGTTTTTCCAACAATTGGTATCAAAGCTAAGTTCCTTAGAAGAAGTTTAATAGCTTAAGGTGATCTGGGATGGAAATTTACAAGGATAGTCTGAGGTTTGATGGAAAAAATTACTCTTTGTGGAAGAATCGAATGGAGTGCCATTTGAGATGCATTGGTGAACCCTACTAGAGCATTACAAGTAATAGGTATGTTATTCCATTGAATAGTACATATGTCGGGTATAATATCTAGGCTAAGGAAGCTTTGTTGAGTGCTTTGACTAATTCAGAGATGAAAAATGTTATGGATCTGAAGACTACTTATGAGATCTGGAAAATTTTGGAAACCTTGTATGAGGGTGATGATAATGTGAAAATTGCTAAGTTGCAGAGCTTGAAAGGGAAATATGAAAGGTTGAGAATGGGTTATGATCAGAATATTAATACTTTCATGAAAAGAGTGAATGAAATTGTGTGTGGTATTAGATGTGCTGGTGGAAAGATAGAAGAATCTGAGATTGTTGCTAAAGTGCTTAGATCCCTACCTGATTCCGACAAAGTCGAGGCTAGTGCTATTAAAGAACTTTGGACTGTAACAAACATAACCAGAGATACATTGGCTGGTAAGTTGGCTACTTTTGAGTTGGGTGAATTTGGTGATGCCCTTCTAAGGTCGAATCTTCATTCAAGGCTACAACTTCTGGAAGAGATAGACAGAGATATGAACCAGGTGAGAGTTCATCTAGAAAGACATTAAAGTATGAAGATGAAATCAGACATATTGAAGAAGAAGAAAAAGAGATGGAAGAGCTAGAAGCACTTATTGTCAAAAAGGTACTGAGAGGAAAAGGTAAGTATGAACGAAAGTTTCCTCTTAAATTTTTTTCTTGCAATAAGATAGGTCATTTTGCACAAGGTGTCTGAAAAGAGCTGCTAAACCAAGACATAACAAGCCTAGATTTCAGAAGAAATGTTACTATGCTACTGATGAAGGTGTAATAGATGAATAATCTGATAGAGATGATGATGAATGGGTATTTATTATTGTTAGATAAAATAGTCATGTATCTATTGAATCTGCCAGTTGTACAAATGTTGAGAAATCCCTGGCTGCTTGAGTTGAAGAGAAAGATGAATGGGTAATTGATAGTGGATGTTCACATCATATGACAAGAGACAAAAGTAAGTTTGTGAGCTTTGAAAAATATGATGGTGGTGTTGTGAGATTTGGTGATAATACAGCTGGTGTGATCCATGGAAGAGGATGCATTTCTCTTGATGGTAAGCATAATACTAATGATGTTCTATATGTGGAAGGCCTGAAGCAT
Organism: Sequoia sempervirens; assembly: GCA_007258455.2. Lineage (NCBI taxonomy): Eukaryota > Viridiplantae > Streptophyta > Pinopsida > Cupressales > Cupressaceae > Sequoia > Sequoia sempervirens. Next base: position 239,187,939 of record VDFB02000008.1, on the reverse strand, counting down.
AATCTTTTGAGTGTTGGTCAAATGGTTGATAAGAGATATAATCTTCAATTCAATGATGGAAAGTTCAAAATATTGAGTGTTGGAAATGTAATTGCATCAAGTACAAAGAAAAAAGGTAATATCTTTCACTTGAGTGTTGCTAGTAAAATTTGTTTGATTGCTCAAGTTGATGAAAGTTTATTGTGGCATAGGAGATTGTGTCATGTTAACTTTGATAATATTGTCAAGATAAGTTCTACAAAGGCTGTGATATATCTAACTAGGTTGGTGAAACCTACTAATGCAATATGCAAGGAATGTCAATTGGGAAAGCAAACTAGGATTTCATTTCGAAGTAAAAAACATTGTTCAAATGAATTGTTAGAGCTGGTGCATATTGATCTATGTGGTCCCTCTAAGGTCAAAAGTCTACAAGGTTATAGGTATTTCATGTTACTCATTGATGATTATTCTAGAATGGTATGGGTTACTTTCTTAAGAGAGAAATCTGAAGCACTTGAAAATTTCAAGATCTTTAAAGCTATGGTTGAGAACAAGACAGGTTTGAAGATTAAGTGTCTGAGATCATATAGAGGTGGTGAATTCACTTCTGGTGAATTTAATTCTTTTTTTGAAGAACATGGAATAAGGAGACAATTACCTGCACCATGGACCCCTCAAAAAGATGGAGTTGTGGAAAGGAAGAATAGAACAATTGAAGATGTTGCTAGAACAATGATGTTTGAAGGAAATGTCCCTCATATCTATTGGAGAGAAGCTATGAGTACTACTATGTACATACTCAACCAGGTACAAATCAAAGGTGATACTAGTAAGACCTCTTTTAAGCTATGGACTAGTCAAAATACTACTATTAAATACTTCAAGATATTTGGAAGTAGATGTTACATTAAGAGAGGTGAAGACATAGGAAATTTTGATGCTAGGAGTGATGAAGGTATCTTTTTGGGTTATTCTACTAAGAGTAAGGCCTACCGGTGTTACAATAAAATATTGAAGAAAATGGTTGAAAGTGAAAATTTCAAGGTTGATGAAGACTTTGGTACACCATCCAGATTCTATGGATATAAATCTGATGATCATAATGACAGTACAAATCAAGGAAAGCAAGAAAAAACTACAAATCAAGTGCAAATAAATCTAGTAAATCAAAAGAATGAAGAAGTAGGAGAAACTGGTGGAAACTTAGAAGAGAGATCAGAGGAACCTAAAGTTGAAGAACCTAAGAAGACTCTAAGGTATGTAAGATTGAATCATTCAGAAGATCAAATTATAGGTCATAAGATCAAAGGTGTCCAAACTAGGAGAAACATTGCAAAGGAATATTGCTTGATTTCAAAAACTAGACCTACTAGTGTGAATGAAGCATGTATAGATGAGAATTGGGTTGAAGCAAGGAAAGAAGAGTTGAAATAGATTGAAAAGAATGATACATGGATTCTTGTTCCCAAACCTAAGGATAAGAATGTTATTGGAACTAAATGGGTTTTTAGAAACAAATTGAATGAGCAAGGTGAAGTGATTAAAAACAAAGCAAGACTGGTATGTAAAGGACATTCACAAATGGAAGGAATTGGTTTTGAAGAGACCTTTTCCCTTGTTTCTAGAATTGAAGTTGTAAGATTATTTCTTGCCTATGCTACTCACAAGGATTACAAATTTTATCAGATGGATGTCAAATCAGCTTTTCTAAATGGTGAATTGGAGGAAGAAGTGTATGTTGAGCAACCTAATGGATTCTAGTTGACTGATAAGGAAGATATGGTGTGTCGGTTGAAGAAATCATTGTATGGACTCAAGCAAGCCCATATAGTATGGTATGCAAGATTGGAAAAGTATTTGCTAAAGCTTGGATTTAACAAGGGTATTGTTGATAGTAATTTGTATTTCAAGAATGATGATAAATATCTGATTGTTGAAGTCTTTGTTGATGACATTATTTTTGGAGGAGATGATGCTTTGTGCATGAAATTTGCTAGTGAAATGCATAATGAATTTGAGATGTCTATGATTGGTGAGATGAAATTATTTTTGGGATTGAAAATTACTCAGTTAGATAAAAGGATATTTATATCTCAATCCAAGTATGTGAAGGAATTGTTGAAGAAGTTCAGTATGGAAGATTCAAAGCTAGTTGGTACACCCATGGTGACCGGATGCAAGTTGACAATAGAAGATGACTCTCTGAAAGCAAATCAAAAAAGATATAGATCAATGATTGGTGGATTGCTATACTTAACTCAAACTGGGCCTAATATTATGAATTTTGTATGTATTGTTGCAATATTTCAAGTTGATCCAAAGGAATCTCATGTGACTATTGTGAAGAGAATTTTTAGATACTTGAAGGAAACTGTTGATCTTGGCCTATGGTATCCTAAAGATGATGATCTTACTTTTAGTGCCTTTACTGATGCTAACTGGGCTGGAGATGTAAATGATAGGAAAAGTACTAGTGGTGGAGCATTTTTCTTGGGTAAAAAGCTAATTTCATGGTTAAGCAAGAAGCAAAATGTCATTTCTTTGTCCACTGCTGAGGCGGAATACATTGTTGCTGCTAACAATTGTACTTAAGTCCTATGGATGAAACAAATGTTGAAGGATATTAGAGTTATATATGATGAACCTATTGCTATATACTGTGACAATTGAAGTGCTATTAACATTTTCAAGAATCCAGTGTTGCATTCAAAGACAAAACATATATCTATCAAGTTTCAATTTTTGAGGGAGAAGATAAGTGAAAAAGAAGTAAGATTGGAATATGTGCCTACAAAGGAGCAAATTGTAGACATCTTTACCAAGTCATTGCCTAAGGATACTTTTGAGTATCTCAAAGGGAAGTTAGGGGTAATTACCCCTCCTAATCAAAACTAAGATGCAAAGCAATGGATTGCATCATTCCCTGTATTTCATGGTCATATTTTGTTTCAAATTGATGTTGTGGTGGTTTCTACTCAAGAAAAGTAGTCAGATGTTCAGAAATTTGGATATGTGGTTCAGAACTTAGAGATTCTTTATCATTGATTTCAAAGGGGGAGAAGAGTCATGTGAAAAACTAATGATTATCTGGGGAGAAGAGTTATGTGGGAGAAGTCATGAGAAAGAGTTGAGGAGAAAATGAGTCAATTCCTAAGGGGGAGTAAGTGTCAAGAGTTAGTTGTGGTGATGGTGTTTTTCACATCATGTGTTGCCATCAATTCCAAAGGGGGAGATTATTGGATGTTGTGGTTGTGTTGCTGATATGTGGTTTTCATTAATGTCAACATTATTAGCATAAATGCATTTGAAGTTGTATATGTCGAGGATATTGAGAAAATTGTAAAGAAATGAGTTGCAGGTGGTTGTCAGTGGTTAAGTGAAGTTCAGTATGGTGGTATGTTTTGTACATTGAAGATCAGAGGTTGTGGACTAAAGGGTTTGTTGCTGAGTGTATCTAGTTTATCCACATCGAGTTTTAGAGATCTGCATGAAGAATTGGTCAAGTTATGAATATTTTCATTCAGACAGTTTTTTGGTTTCTTCAGTTACTGTTCCTGATTGAAGATGAGACTTTTTCAGTTAGTTCAATTGTTGTGGATGCTTCTCTATTGGTTCTTAATGTTTTTGGATGCTTCTAGATCATTCTCTATCTTTGTTGCACGTCTGCATTGATCGTTGTGATCGTGGTTGGTGATTTTCTCTTGCGTGTTCATATTTTTCATTTTCCTGGCCGACATGGTGTTGAAGCTTGTTGTGGATCTTTGAGGAGAATTTAATTGACGTGTTTTTGTGTTGAAGATGCTGATTTAGGTCCTCACTAAGTTATGGCTGACTTTGGTTGATACACATTGATTATTATGAATGATTTGGGTCGACAGTTATATTTATTTTATTATTTATTTGTGGCCGACGTGTAGTGGTGAAATTTCTCATTGTGGATATATAAGAGTGGTTGTTTGTTTGAATTGAAGTGTTTGAATGTGTGTGTATGAGTGAATAATTTCCTAATCATTCGAAGGTAGAGAAGATTGTGAAGAAAAGTGAAGAAGAGTGAAGAGTTGTTCATGTGCTTAATTGGAACTATGATCAGGCATTAGTAGATGTTATTTTATCAGTTCAAATCCCTATGGATGGCTTTAATCTGAATCTCTTTGTAAGACAATGTGTCTTCCTTTGTAATTGAGCAATGAGCTCTAGGCAGTGTGCCTGAATGCAAGTGCATTCCCCATATTTTCATTTTCATTATACTTTTAACAAGGTATAATTTTGTGGACTAATCTCCACTGTGGTTTTTCCCCTAACAAGGTTTCCACGTAAAAATATCTTGGTGTTATGTGTGTTATTGATGTGTTGATGATCTTTGTTTTCATGGTTAATAACTAGATCAGAGAAAAAAGTTAATAAGTTGGATAAGTTTTGAAGTTTTGGGACAACTGATTCACCCCCCCTTCTCGGTTGTCTGTTTTTTTTTTTCCAACAATTATATGCACCACATTCATCGATCCCTTAACTGCAATCGAGATTTCATGAACCACAACTAATTAGTCCTACATCACATCTGAATATAACCAAAAATTAGGTATAAAATTTTGATGTCTATTTTTTTGTATTATGATTTTAGTAGGGTAGAGGTTTTTTGTTACTGACATCTAAGTTTTAGCTTGTGGCGATCATTTATGGAGAAGTCTTGAAAATTTTATTTTAGTACATTAAAAAGAACCCTATCTTGACCATTTGATTTGGTGCTTTAAAAATACTCTATCTCAAACATTTTTTTTGGTGCTTTAAAAAATTACCCACAACTATCATCTTTGTTTGGGTTTTAAAAAGAATAAGACAACTTCTAATTTATACCCTAATTGAACATGACTCATTTTATTTTTGGTGCATAAAATTTACAACTTTCACATTTACATTGTTGTACCCTAAAATAACGATTGCATACTATGTTATTTGCACTTGCATACATGTGATTCAGTCCACTGAAAGTGTGTTATCTAAAGTATCATCTCCCCTTATGCTACATGTGAATCCTAGGTGATGAGAAATAACAACATTTAAAACTTTCCCTTTTTATTTTAAGTAAGAGGATTTCTTGAGATTACACCCTATGATTCAACCTCAAGCATATATCTCAAGTGAGCTACTAATGTAGGAGTATCCCTGGTTGTAAAGAAATCATGTATCGACCAAAAACATTTATTGTCTTGCATTTCAGTCTATAGAAATTTCATTAGTTCATTCTGTATTTTATCGCATTGTCATTTCTCAACTTGTGGAGCAAGATTTATGCTCTACATGAGGTCATCTACATCATATCTAGATTTGGGGAGATTTACATTTGTTTGCAAAAAGTTATCACTCATAGAGTTTCACTGTTAATTCACAATTAGAGAATTTGGGGCCAACCTGGTCTATAGTTATTGTGCAGACCTGTTTCAGAGCATGTGGAGCTTAATGGAGCATCATACAAGTATTTTAGGTCCAAGGGGATCTTTATTGGAGACATACAACATGTTTCATTTCATGAAGGATTATCTTTCATGTTTTAAGGCTGACCTACATGCTTGATCATTTAGTGGGATTCGTAAACTCTTGAGGCCAATGTGGACCATTATTGGAGCTAGAGAATCATATTTAAGATCATTTGTAATTCATAGGAAAGAAATTCCTAATTATATTTATGATTAGAATTTAAATAATTTGGATATTCAGATATGATTGTCGAATAAGGACTTTGCACTAGTTGTAATGTTATAATGCCCTTGTGGTAGGCCTATGAGCCCTAGTTGTTCTACATATAAGTAATATGATGCATGTAAGATGACAAGTTTTCAAATCAATACAGATCTAGATGTTTTCTAAGTATTTCTTGTGTTATTTTTCATTGTGTTGAATGTAGGTTACATGGTTGGATAGTCCTTTCTAGACCCTCCATCCATGACTGCACCAAGTGGTATCAAAGTGAGTTTGTGAGTCTTGAAGGAATTCCTTGTGGTTTGAATATTGTCATCCTGAGGAAAACTACATGTGTTTTCAGTCGATCACTAACTATGAGGTAGTTGAAACCCTTGTAGTTAGATCACCGAATTGAAGCAGTTGCACCAGATCCAAGGAGAGATATGCCACCAAGGAGAGCAACTACTATGGAAAATGCCACTACAAGAATGGATGAAATTTTAGAAATTATGTGGGTAATGAGAGTTCAATTAGATGTTGAAGAAGATCAAAGGTGAGGTATAAACCCTAGAGATACATACGAAAGTGATGATGATGAGTTAGATCATGCTATGAATCAAAATGAATAAACCCTAGAAGAAGAAGAATATTCAGATCAAGTGAAGATATTGAAATCTATTTCCAAGATTGGTAGGAAACCTAAAATTAAAATTCAATATTATGCAAAAAATTTAAACCTTGGGGAATTGATTGATTGGATCAATCATATGGAAGAATACTTTAAATATGAATAAATTGAAGTTCTAGAAAGAGTGAGATTCACAAAAACAAATTTGAAAGGACATGTTGCTATATGGTGGAAATAAGTTCAATTGGATAGAAATAGGAGAGGAAAGGATAAAATCACCAAGTGGGATAGAATGGTGACAAAGCTGAAGAATAAATTTATACCAACTAATTATGAGCTTGAACTATTGAAAATATTACAGAACCTAAGGCAAAAGGAGAGTTATATGAAGGAGTATATTGAATAATTCTATAAGATGATCATTAGATCTAGACATAGTGAAGCAAGCAAAGAAAATTTTGTCAGGTACATCAATGGACTGAGAACAAACATCTAAGAAGAATTGAGTCTAGTGAAGATGACAATAGTTGAAGGAGCATACCAATTTACACTAAAGGTGGAGGAAAATTTGACCAAGAAGTTTGAATAGAGGTGGAGAAGTGCAAGAGGAAGATTCCAAAGAAGTAAATCACAATTTAGAGAGAGAAGACCATATGCAAAGAAAAATAAGGATGGAAAACCCTACCACAGTGAAGAGAAGGACAATAATTCATACCACAAAAGAGGAGAAGACAGAAATTTCTATTGTAATGACAAAGGAGGTCATAATTCCTACTACAGTGATGGATATAGGAGAGATGAAGGAAGATTTGAGAAGATGCCATTTAGAGGAACCTGTTTCGAGTGTGGAGGTCAAGGACATAGAGCATTTGAATTACATTAAGGAATTACTGGTAAGAAAACTAAGCATACCAGAAGAATAGCTTATGTTGAGGAAAAACCTGTTGGATCCCCTATTGCAGTTGGAAAGCCAGAGAAAGGTAAATCATTGGTAATGAGGAGATATTTGATGCATGAAGAAGTGACTAAGGAACCATCGTAAGGAAAGAGTTTTTAGAACAAGATGTAAGTTTAGAGGAATGATATGTAAAGTTATCATTGATAGTTATAGCACTGATAATTTAGTTTCAGAAGAGATGGTAATGAAGTTGAATTTGAAGAGATTGAAACATATTAACCCCTACAGGATAGCATGGATTCAAGATGAGTATAATATATTGGTGAATGATCAATATTTGGTGAAGTTTCATATAGGACCATATAAGCATGAAGTATTGTGTGATATTATACCAATGGATGCATTCCACTTACTATTAGGAAGGCCATGGAAATATGATAGGAAAGTAATTCATGATGGAAAGAAGAATACCTATATTGTGACTTCGAATGGCAAGAAAATTTAATTGATGCCTTTGGAGGAAGAGGACAAAAGTGAAGTTTGTATCACTACCAGACTATATTTGGTGGATGGAAGAAAGTTTATAGACAGATTGAGGCATGAGAACCTATGTTTTGCATTAATCCAAAAGAAGAGTGGAAAATCAAAGGTATAGAAGGAAGTTGATCCACCACAAATAGAAGTAGCAAAACTGTTGATAGAGTATGGAGACATCATATTAGATAATGTACCTAATAATTTTTTGCTAGTCTAGATCATTAGTCATCATATAGATCTAATACCTGGAGCACGTTTTCCAAAAAAATTTAGTAGCACATAGGATGACACTTGTAGAGAATGCAGAATTGAAATGGTAGATATAGGAGTTGTTGAAGAAAGGATTGATCAAAGAAATCCTTCCATTTGTGATACCTATTGTACTTGCACCAAAGAAAGATGGAGAGTGGAGGATGTGTACCGAGTCAAGAGAAATCTATAGGATCATTTTCAAGTGTAGATTTCCATTGCCAAGGATGGATGAAATTATAGAATGTTTGACTAGAGAAAATTATTTCATGAAGATTCATCTCAAGAGTGGATACCATTAGATAAGAATCGGAGAATTAGGAGATGAGTGGAAGACTGTATTCAAGAATAATGAAGGATTATATGAATGGTTAGTGATTCTTTTGGATTGACCAATGTACCTATAACTTTCATGAGGTTGATGAATTAAGTATTGAAGAAATTCTTAGGTAATCTTTTATTGTTTACATGGATGATATTCTAATTTTGAGTAAGACAAGAGAACATTTGTTGTCACATCAAACAAGTATTGCAGAGACTAAGAGAAGAGAATTTGTTGATAAACATCAAAAAGTTTAACTTTATGAAGACAAAGTTGGTGTATTTGGGATTTTTCATTTCTGCTAAAGGATTGAAGATAGACCCTGAGAAGGTTAGAGAAAATATTGAGTGGCCTACATTGGTGAATATTGGGGAGGTGAGATCATTTCATGGATTGGCTAGTTTCTACTAGAAGTTTATTAGAAGCTTTAGTAGCATTTGTGCACCTATGAAAGAAAAATGAAAGGAGATAGGAAAGACTTTAAGTGGACATCTAAAGCACAAAGAATTTTTAAATTGTTGAAGCAAAAAGTCATAGAGAAGCCAATGTTAGCATTGCCTGATTTTGATAAAGTATTTCAAGTTGATTGTGATGTGAGTGGAAATGAAATAGGAGCAGTGTTAAGTCAAGAAGGGAGACCAATAGCTTATTTTAGTGAGAAGTTGAATGATGCCAAAAATATATATTTATTTTATGATTGGGATTTCTATTCCATAATTCAAGCCCTAAAGAAGTGGAGAAATTATTAATTGCCTAAGGAGTTTTTGTTGTATACTAATCATCAAGATTTTCAGTATTTGAATAGTCAAGGGAAGTTAAACAAGAGACATATAAGATGAGTTGAGTTCTTGCAGAGTTATACATTTATGTTGAAGCATAGGAGTTGGAAGTCAAAAAAAGTTGCAGATGCATTGAGCAGGAGGAGTTTTTTATTGATATAGAAGAGGATAGAAGTATTGGGTTTTGAGGAACTAAAACACATGTATGAGGATGATCTAGATTTTGTTAAAGAATGGTAAGAATGTAAGGAACTAGTAGTAATAGACCAGAGCCAATGGTTGGATTATTTCATTCAAGAAGATATGTTGTTCAGAGAAAATCAATTGTGTATTCCAAAGAGTTCAATGAGGTAGAATTTGATTGGGAGAAGCATAGTGGAGGAATAGCAGGACATTTTGGAGTTGACAAGATAGTATCTTTGGTGAGGGAACACTATTTTTGGCCACAGATATATAAGGATTTTAGGAATTATGTTCAAAGTTGTAGAATTTTTCAATTAGCAAAAGGGAGTAGTCAGAATATTGGATTGTTCAAACCTTTGTTAATACCAGAAAGACCTTGGGAAGATATGATTATGGATTTCATATTGGGATTACCAAAAGCACTGAGAGGATATGATTATATAATGGTAGTAGTAGACAGATTTTCTAACATGGCATATTTCATTCCTTGCAAGAAGACTAATGATGTTGTGCATGTTGCTAACCTATTTTTCAAGGAGATCATGACATTTCATGGATTACCAAAGAGAATTGTTTCAGACAAGGACACCAAGTTCATTGGATACTTTTGAAGGATATTATGGAAGAAAATGAAGACAACCTAAAGTTTAGTTCAACATATCACCCACAAATAGATGGAAAAATAGAGGTATTATATAGGAGTTTGGGTAACTTATTAAGATGTTTGGTTGGAGATAAGGAAAGAAATTGGGGCATAATTCTACTGTAGGTAGAGTTTGCATACAATAATTCAGTAAACTGGAGTATAGGGCAGACACCATTTGAGATTATGATAGGGATACATCCTAGAGGATTTGTAGAGCTTAGAGACATCGGCATGGAGAATAAAAGGAGTGCAAAAGCAGAAGAGTTTGAAAGATTCATGGAAACATTGCATAGTCAAGTCCAAAAACATTTGGAGTACATGAATAGTAAGTATAAGGAGCAAGCAAATGAGAAGAGGAGACCTAGGGATTTTGTTGTTGGAGATGAAGTTATGGTATATCTCAGATAGAAAATGTTTCTAGTAGGAACATGTAATAAGTTGAATATGTGGAAATTTGGATGATGTAAAATTCTTAGAAAGTTTGATTTAATTAGGAAATGCATATGACATGGACTTACCGAAGGCATTTGGTATCACCTATTTTCAACATTGCAGATGTGAATGTGAGACAAACCTAGGCTAAACATGAACAAAACACACAAGGATTAGTCCCATTAGTAGGTTAAATCACATTCCCTATGAGATACTTGAACATACAAAGAAATGAAGACAAACTATATAAAAGCATGAAATCCTATCTAAGTACTCCAACCCCCATCCCATAGGGGAGTCAGTGCCAAATTGATGTGGAATATGGCCCTTTCCCAATCCCTTGTTGGATAAGCTTCAATATTTTGATGCAAAGTGATGGATTTGATGCAATAAGATAGTGGATTCAAGCTCAAAAGATGAAAATGCATGTAGATGTGGGTGAAAAATGTGTATAGTAAGTTTGTATGAAAAGGTGGATCCATTTCCCATAGAAGTGCCTTCGATTTATAGGAAGCAAGGGTTAGAAGAAAGGTGAAAACTAAGCAATGTGGGACTAAATGGAGAATCATTAGCCATGTGACAAGTCTCACAGGGCTAAGAGAAGCAATGGGTATATGTGCCTCACACATGTGTGTGCACATTTTGGGAAGAGAGATGTAAGAGGGAGTTAAGGCATATGGTTAGAATAATTTAAGGAATGTGGGTGAGAATGTAAGGGTATGTAAGAGAACTAAATTCCCTTGTAAGAGAAAAGATGGATCTTGTAAGAGGCAATAAAGGCCTTTGTAAGAGCCTTAAATACTTGGAGTGTGGAGAAAGGAAGAGGTAATATTGCAAGGGAATATTCCTTTGTGAGGAGAAATAGCTCATTTAATTAATTTGTAAAAACTAATTACTTGTGCAAGTTGGAAGGGGAAGAATATTCCTTGGGAATATTCCCTTGTGAGGAAAATAGGTAATTAATTAATTTGAGGAAATTAATTATTGGTGCAAGTGGGGTAAAATAAACCATAGGTTTATTTAACCTTGGTGGGGTTAAAAGCTAGAGGATTGGCTAATGAAGATTAGCAGTTGGTTTAAGGTCAATTAATCCATAATTAATTAATCTTAGGTGGGTTAGGGGTTTTAGAAGAATATGGCATTTGAATTAAATAATTAGATTTATTTAATCAAGTGAGAATACATAGGGTTTTAATTAAATTGTTTGCATTATTTAATTAAATGGGATGAGAATTAGTAAGAAATGGGGTTAATTAATCCAATAAAATTAATTATTTGATTAATAGGAGAAAATGATGGATTTAATTAAACAATATAGATTATTTAATTAAATAGTTAGTCAAAGGTGATTTAGGATGAAATGATGTTAATAATCAGATTCAGATTTGTAATATCAATCAAGATTATTTAAGTTTCTACATTTTCCCCCTCTTTGAAGTGAGGTACCTATTACATTGGATCAAAGAATGATGCTTTTCAAAATTGATGTTGCTACCAAGATCAAAAAATTCAAAATTTTCCTAATTTTTTGGATGCCCCGCTGTTGCCTTAGTGGAAGGAATTACATTGCTACACTACCCCCTCAAGAGATTGGGTGGAAATTTCAATTTTAGGTCAAGCTCGCGACAAAGATTCAACAATGGTTCAACTCAAAGAGGACTAGAAAGCTCAGATGTTTGATGTAGAGAAATTTGATGATGTATAGATAGTCATCGGCCATGGGTAGCCTCATGTATATTTTGATATATATCGCACAGATTTGATACCTAGATAGAAGTGTTAGTAAGAATAGAAGAATAAGATAGAATGAGAATGAAATAGAAGTAGAAGAATGAGATGGATATTGATTAACCATTGATTTTGAGATAGATTCAGAAGTCTAACAAGTATATGATTCCTCCATACTTTATTAGATATGGTGATGAGAGATGATGATTTGCTTATTCTAGGGATTGGGATATTAATGGCATATTTTTCCTTATTTTTAATAAAACACATAGACATGATGCATCAAGGTATAGATAACTAGGATGAAATTGTATCTAGTGCAATGGACTTTGACTTGACAAATAGATAGGAGTATTCTTGTTCACACATGACATACAAAAAGCTTGATAGGATGTACTTCAAAAGTTTTGAACATCTCAAATCAAAATAAGGAAAGGCATAACCTAACAATGTAATAGTCAACAATGTATCTGAAACACCTTCCATACACACCCAACAAAGCAAGTATTCACTGAGGTTATTTTACAAGAACACCCAACAAGAAAAACACATGAAAGATAATGATCAATGCCCCATTCCTTTCTCTCTAAACCATTTTGATAGATATCATGGATAGGTCATTGGAATGGGTGCAATAAGATAAATCATAAGAAAAAATCAAGTGAACAAACAAGCTAATGTTCTTCATACCTCTAGCCAAGACTAAAACTAAGGCAATGCCTGATGTTGATGTCCATTGTAGAAAGGATGCATCCTAGGACATGATTATCAGATGTTTTAGACACTAATTGGATGATGGGCTATTGATACAAAAAGTTAACCAACTTGTTTACCTAATGATCTAGACTCAGGATTTTTACATTTATTTCTACACTTTACGAATTTTCTACACTTGTTTCCATTTTTTTTACCAAAGGTTGAAGGTGACGACCAATTTATTGGGGATGGAAGTTTATTGTGAGTGAAAGAGAAATGAGATGAGTGATTTTGGATTTTGGAATATTTCAATGTTTTTGGTGTTTTTGAAATGTTATGAGGTTGTTTTTTGGATTTTGGGTTGTTTTACAAATGTTTTGATTTTCAAGTTTTGATTTTTTTTTGTGTTTTCTGAGATTTTGACCAAGAACCAAACCTAAAATACTATCTTAGGGGCCTCGTGGGTTGATCAAAGATTAGCCTTGCCTATGTTATACATGCAGAGACCTCATAGTTCGACAACAATGTTTTTTACTTTTTCTGATTTTTGACCTATTTTTGGATTTTTGATGTGATTTGAATGTTTTTTTGGATTTTTTGCATGATTTTGATGATTTGGATATGGGTATGTGTGAAAATATAAATGATCTATTTTGGGATTCTTTTGAAACCCAAGCTAGGATTGATTGATCTAGTTGATGGATTGATGATGATAACATTGTTGAGGATACATGACAATGCAAGGATAGTGTTAAGAAACACGAGGATTGGGAAGGATATCCCGAGATGATGGATTGGTTGGATTTGATTGATCAAGATTTTGAAGCTCATTTTGGAACAAAATTTGTTTGAATGATTTGATGTGACATTGAAGTGAAAATTAGATGCAGCTAATATTGATTTTTTGGATTGATGTTCGATGAAAGATAAAGCTAGATAAGTAACATATTCTCATCAAAATATGTCATGGGCTAGTGATTTGGATTTTTTCTCACAAATGCTTTGACCAATTTTATTTCACATTTTCCAATGTTCGGATCACCACATAAGTTGGAAGATATAGATCAATATTTATTCCCAAAGCAAGATGTAAATATCTACCCCCAATGTCTAGCAATGTATGGAATTCCATGGGTGGATGCTTGGATAGATGTGTGGATGGATGGATTGGTAAGCATGAAAAGGATGCCAAGGATTATCTTGTGATAAGATAAGGTGTTTGAAAAGAGGATGCTTATTTATATAATGCTTCATATCTTAGATAAGGTTGGGTAGGATAGGATCAATTATAATGACCCATGTCAAGATGTTTACCATAAGCAACTATAAAGTGTACAGCAAAATTTTATCAAGATCAAGATAATTTGGATGAATGTAGATGGATGAAAATGGATTTGATAAATGGTTCATGGATGAATGGATTTGTTATGGATAAGATGTATGGAATTTTGGATTTATTATGAATGAGATAATATGCTTCCACCCAAACTAGCGCACACAAATGCTCGATTCTACACATGATGCTTGTTTGCAGGTTTTCATCATGGTACTTGTCCAAAGCACCACAATAGTGGTTTTCACTGGAGGATGATTTTTATCTTTAATATTATCATGATTTGTTGATTTTTTTTATTTTTGGTTTTTGGTTTTTTTGAAAGATCTATGCTCACGTTGAGCCATTTAGTAGTGTTGACGTTGACACCTCTGTCATAATTTTCTATCGATATCCTGCTTGAAGAAGTTTTTTTGCTAAGATACAAGCACTTGAATGCAGCTTTTGAGAATTTTTTTCTGCTTTGTTGATACCAAAGTTAGCTTTTTCTTTTGCACACATCACAATAGAATACCTTTTCAATCCTTATTATGAAGGGTGGCTACCTATACATGGTCAATGTGAGAATTGGATATCATGCATGGAGTGGATGGTGGAGTGTGTTTGAGAATAGGATATGGATTGGTTGACAGCTTAGAACCTTTGAATCTCTTAACTTGGGAAGATGAGCAATGATGGGTGGATACAGAAGTGTGTGTGGAATTAGGACCAACTAATTGATATACTTTGTACATTGCTTGAGAAGCCTTCTTTTTCATTTGTGGACATCTTTGATGGATACATTTCCCTTTTTTATTTTACCCCATAGTTTCTTTGACTGATGGAGTTTTATAGGGATGATCTATCTTTGTATTTTTTGGTATCCATGTTTATTTGTTTTTCCATTATGCTTCACAACTTCTTTGCTTTGATAATTTTATTTGTGCTTTGATTAAAATATTTCTTTTGACGTTGGTCCCAATTTTTGGATGGGGTGATGGGTGGATGAAGATTCATGATGTGGCTAGTTTTAGTATTGGAATTTGTTTCATCATAAGGATTCTTTGTACTCCCTATGTTGACATTTTCTTGAGATGAAGTTTCCCCTAGTATGTTGGAAGTAGTACTTTCATGCTTTGACTCTACCTATTTTGAGATGTCTTATTTAGCAAGCATTCTCTGATAAATGACCACTATAAATGATCTTATTTCAATTTGTTGCTCTGTTGACTCTTAAATATCTTATTTGGTCTGACATGTTTCCTTGAGTGGATAATGTTGGATATCTTCATACATGATGTCCTCAATCTGAATTTTGGATATATCTGATCCTGATGTTGACAACTCATCCTGATTGTAGGAATCAATAACCTCATGTTCTTGTGTAATAATTTCAAGATCAAAGGAATCTTGTTTTGAATGAAGATCATCTACGTGTCCATCTAAAGAAAGCATCTCATGGGTAGATGGAGAAGTATGTGCTATATGGATGTGATCATCATTTTCAACCATTTGTATAGATTGGATAATTTTCAGTATATCATTGTAGCATCTTGGAGATATGGATTCTTGATCTTGATTAATTTTGGAATTGCTTTCAATGTGCTTTGGATCAAGTTCCTGACATGGGTCAATTTCAAAGGATGGATTGCTTACAAAGGGTTCTTGGATATCTTTATTAGGGATGGGGAGTGGCTCAATATCCTCTTGATCTTCGAGTGGATTTGGATCAAGTGTTGAGTTGAGGATTCCTTCTATATCTGCAACCATGAGGTCAAAGGATGTCAATATGTTTTGGAAAGGACCATTGCTAGACTTTGGTGAAAGATGTTGATCATTCTTTGGAATAAATTCTTGAAATATGTCCTCTAACTCATTAGGTGATGTAGAGATATGATCATTGGTGAATAGGTCTTGAATTTTGTCCTCAAAAGTGGTCGTGGAGATATTGGCAATGTTTTCAATCATAGGATCAAATGATGTTGACGCTTTTTGAAATGGATCACTATTGGATATTGTTGATAGGTTTTGATCATGATTAAAAATTGACTCTTGATGTATTTTGATTTGATCGTTGGATGAGGTAGAAACATCTTCAAGGTGCTCATTGATGGATAAATATTGATCATTGTTTTCAAAAATTGTGGTGGAGAGATTGTCACTGCTATCTTTAGTGGTTGAATCTTGATCATTTTCCTCAACAGTTATTTTTCCTTGATCAAGAAGGTCTTGGATGAGATCTTTGAGTTGAATACAACTTGATTTTTCATGAATATTTTCTCTATGATAGTCACAATAAGCTTTCCTTTTATTCCAAGAGAGGTTTATGATAGAGTGGTAAGAACTTATATTTGGAAGAGATGATTTTTGCATTAAGTAGCTTTTTTAATGTTGATTCAATTGGCTCTCCCAAAGGAGTGTATTCACATTTTTTATCTTGTGAGATTTGTGCTTGTTGAGATTGATCTAGTTGTGATTGATCTTGTAGATGTGGTGATTGATCTTGTTGTTGAGGTTGTTGATTTTGATATCCAACTTCTTAATATTGAAGATGTTCTTGATGTGGTTGTGGACACAACTTAATGTTTTGATGACATGGTTTAACCAATGGGGTAGTGTGTTGATTTTGGGGTACAGATGTCTCTTGGCACAATAAATCAACTATTTTGGTAAGCGAAGCAATTTGATGATGTAAAATTTGATCTTGATTTTGATTTTGACACCCTTGATATAGTTGATTTGGTTGTTGGTCAAGCATATTTGGAATATACACTTACGGTACTTGTATGGATCATGCACAAATTGATTTTGGACAATGTTCTAATTTTGGATGATGTTTAGATTTTGTATTATAGGTTGGCATTGAACATTATTGTGGTTGGGAACCACATTACTTTGATTTAGGTAACCTTGATTTGGATCAATACAATATTGAGTTGCCAATATATTTTTGGATTTTGAACAACATTGGTGTAATTCACAAACATATCTATCCCATAGTTCGCCAAGTGTGGATTTGATATGTTCATGTCTGGTAAGTTTGTATTTGGTATATACACATTTGGCATGTATTGATTTGATGGGATAATTTTGTTTTATTGAAGACTCATGGATTGATTGTTTGGTTGATAGATTTGTAGGTTTTGAATTTGATTTAAATCTACCATAGGGAAAGGTTTTCAAAAATTTAGATTGGGCATACTCACATTTTTTGTATCATTGAGGTTTGTAGGATATATTGATCCTATGTGTGAATTGTATAAATGTGAGTTTTGATAATCAATTGGTATTGTAAGGCTTTGATAGTTTGGTTGATTTAGATCACTCATGATGTATGAATAAAGTTTACATTCCATTTTTTTATTGTTTTTTAACCTTGTTGACCTCTAAGGAATTTAGGACCAATGATGAGGAAGGATGAAATGGTGAGTGATATGGGTGTTTGAAATTTTATGAAATTTGGTCAATACTAGACGTAGGGTTTTATTTTGATGTTTTAATTTGATAATGAACTTGTGAATCCTAAGATGGACTTGTAACCTTAGGATAAACTTGTTCAAAGGATTGCTAATTTAACTAGATGTATGAAAAAGGATGCATTCCCACATACCTAGCTAAACAAGGTGATTTGATTTTATTTAATGATTTACTCAAGTCTAGAATGTTGATGTTTCAAAAGATCTAAAGTTGTTTGTGGGATGGAAATGATAAATGTTTTGGGATAGATGAAATGATTGATATGATCCTAAATGAACCTAAGAGGGACTTTGTTTATAAGACCAAGATAGTGAAGAACATGTTTTTCCCTATAGTATCTCAAACCAAAATATCAATGTTTTGTTTGGAAGACCATAATTCAAAAGATAACAAGCACATGTGTGGGTTTCAATTGATGTAATCTTGGTTAATGAATTTATTTTACAACATCCAATGTCTTCATTAGTTTTTTAAACTAAATTTCTATAACTTTGAACATCTTTCATCCCATGAGGCTAAACATGTGGAAATCAAGATGTTAAAGCCATAGTTCCCTAGGTTTACTTTAGAATTGTGTGAATTAAGATATAAGTCCAAATATTTAGAAGCCTCTAAAGATAAGATATCCTTAGGGACAAGTAGTAATATCGGGCCTTTTCAAAGTTATTCACATCAAATCCAAAGGGTCTGAAATCTCAATGATTGTTCAATGTTTGTTTTTGTTGTTTTGAAACCAAGCAATGTGTTTTGATAGATCACAAAAGACAATCTTTACATCCTAGAAAAGGTATGTATCTTTGATAATGTGCTTACCCCATGCCCCGAAGGGATGATTTTACATGCAATTTATGGAGGAGTGTAGAGGTATGTTAAGAATGAACTCTTAAGCTCTACGCTTCAACCAAAAATTGGACTTGGTAAGTAACTTCTTGGAAGTAAATTTCAATGCATCATTCTCAAGAAACATTTCAAAAAACAAGGATAGCCACTACAACAAGGTTTTTAATGACAATATCATGAACACCATATGTACACTACCATCTGCTAGCCACTTAAGGCTCTTTAATGGTTCCCTTCCACTTAAGGCATAGGATTAGGTGTAGTATGTTGTTGCTCGAGATTGAAGCTACTCTCTTATGATTTCAAAAAATTTAATATAACCTGTCGATAAATGTGCTTTGAGACCTTGCTTATGAGTTCTCCATTATAGGATGTGTCTCATTAGCAATCCCTCTCTTAAGGGTGACTCAAAAAAGAAAGTTTTGTAAATCAAGAGTGTTTCTCTCCATCCAAGATCACACGAAGCACAAGGGGAGAGGATACACACTAGATATTTACCAAGAAAGATCACTCACACAAGTCACTAGTTATTTTTAATCCTTCAAAGCAATGATGAATTATTTTTAAGCATGAAATGAAATGTGAAGTGGTTTTGTTCAATTCTAACCAAGATTGCAATGACTAGTAAGTGAAGGGTTCAATTTTAAGCCAACTTTAAAAATAACATTGTAATGGTTAATTTTAGAGCCCAATTGAAAACATGTGTCCTAAAGCACTATTATAATGAGAATTTAATGCTTTTTCATCAAACAAATTAGTGTTATCTGCTCCTCCGTTAGGCGCGTCACTGAAAACAATAGCATCACTCTGGTGAATAATGGCATTGACTTCTCAAAAAATAGAAAGCAAAAATGTGTCGTAGTAAGCAATGATGTCACTTTGGTGAAAAAAATGCATCACTTTGTAGAAAAAAAAAGAAAAAGAAAAAATGCATCAATAAATCAAATGTGTCGCAATAATTAAAAGATAGAAAAGCATTTGAAGATAGAGGTGTGTCGCTATATTTAAAAATAGAAAGTAGTTTTAAAAATAGAATAGCATCACTATAAGCAAACGTACATTGTAATTGTCAAAGGTGTCACCCAAACATAGATGTGTCACTCTATCCAAATCATGTGGCATCATTGCATCCTAGAAACCTGTAAATCACATAAAAACTCAACAAAAACGTCGAATTTAATGTTACATGCCCTCCTTCCAGTGCTAAAATGTGAATGCGAGATAAACCTGGGCTAAACATGAACAAAACACACAAGAATTAGTCCCATTAGTAGGTTAAATCACATTCCCTATGAGATACTTGAACATACAAAGAAATGAAGACAAACTATATAAAAGCATGAAACAACATGAAATATAAGCATGAAATCCTATCTAAGTACTCCAAACCTCATCCCATAGGGGGATTGATGCAAAATTGATGTGGAATATGGCCTTTTCCCGATCCCTTATTGGATAAGCTTCAAGATTTTGATGCAAAGTGATGGATTTGATGCAATAAGATAGTGGATTCAAGCTCAAAAGATGAAAATACAAGTAGATGTGGGTGAAAAATGTGTATAGTAAGTTTGCATGAAAAGGTGGATCTATTTCCCATAGAAGTTATATTTATAGGAAGCAAGGGTTAGAAGAAGGGTGAAAACTAAGCAATGTGGTACTAAACAAAGAATCATTAACCATGTGACAAGTGTCACAAGGCTAAGAGAAGCAATGGGGATATGTGTCTCACACATGTGTGCACATTTTGGGAAGAGAGATGTGAGAGGGAGTTAAGGAAAATGGTTGGAAGAATTTAAGGAATGTGGGTGAGAATGTAAGGAATGTGGGTGAGAATGTAAGGGTATGTAAGAGAATTAAATGCCCTTGTAAGAGACAAAATGGATCTTGTAAAGAGGCAATAAAGGCCTTTGTAAGAGCCTTAAAGACTTGGAGTGTGGAGAGAGGAAGAGGGAATATTTCAAGGGAATATTCCTTTGTGAGGAGAAATAGATAATTTAATTAATTTGTAAAAATTAATTACTTGTACAAATTGGAAAGGGGAAGAATATTCCTTGGGAATATTCCCTTGTGAGGAAAATAGGTAATTAATTAATTTGAGGAAATTAATTATTGGTGCAAGTGGGGTAAAATAAACCATAGGTTTATCTAACCTAGGTGGGGTTAAAAGCTAGAGGATTGGCTAATGAAGATTAGCAGGTGGTTTAAAGTTAATTAATCCAAAATTAATTAATCTTAGCTGGGTTAGGGGTTTAGAAGAATATGAAATTTGAATTAAATAATTAGATTTATTTAATCAAATGAGAAGACATAGGGGTTTTAATTAAATGGTTTGCATTGTTTAATTAAATAGGATGAGAATTAGTAAGAAACGGGGTTAATTAATCCAATAAAATTAATTATTTGATTAATAGGAGAAAATGGTGAATTTAATTAAATAATATAGATTATTTAATTAAATGGTTAGTTAGAGATGTTTAGGATGAAATGATTTTAATAATCAGATTCAGATGTGTAATATCAATCGGGATTATTTAAGTGTCTGCAATGGACATCTATTAGAACCATGAAGGATGGTCAAGTGGTAGTAACAATGAAGTTATATTGGAGAATAAGTTACTAGGCCAATCACCGAAGGAGATTGAGTAGATCTTCGATACCGGAACTAGAAAGAGCACTAGGAGCAAGCAATATAAGGAATATTTGGTAAAGTGAAAAGATAGACCAGTGGAGGATTCATCATGGATTTCTTAGGCTGAGTTGGACTACTTTGTTTTTCCGCTAGCCCTTGGAAAGTTAGGGACTCACTTTTCTTCCAACCCTAGGTGTTTGATGCAGGAGCATCCCTGGTTGCAAAGCAATCCTGTATCAACCAAAAAATTTATTTTCTTGCATTTCAGTCTATAGCAGTTTCAGTAGTTCATTCTGCAATTTATCGCATTGTCATTTATTAGCTCATAGAGTAGGATTTATGTTATAAATGAGTTCATCTACATCATATCCAAATTTTAGGAGATTTGCATTTGTTCGCAAAAATTTATTGCTCTCAAATTTTCACTCTTAATTCACAATCAGAGCATTTGGAGATGACCTAGTCTAGAATTGTTGTGTGGACCTATTTCAGAGTGTGTGAAGCTTAATGGAGCATCAGACAAGCATTTTAGGTTCAAGGGGATATTTCTTGGAGATCTATAATATGTTTCATTTCATCAAGGATTATATTTCATGTTTTAAGGCCAACCTACATGCTTGATCATTCAGTGGGATTTGTAAACCCTTAAGGTCGATGCAAACTATTATTAGAGTTGGAGAATCATAATTAAGATCATTTTTAATTCGTATGAAAGTAGTTAGCAATTTTATTTAGGATTAGAATTCAAATGATTCAGATATTTAGATCTAGTTTTCAAATAAGGCTTTTGCACCAGTTATAATGTTGTAATGCCCTTGTGGTAGGCCTGTG
Source organism: Sequoia sempervirens (assembly GCA_007258455.2). Lineage (NCBI taxonomy): Eukaryota > Viridiplantae > Streptophyta > Pinopsida > Cupressales > Cupressaceae > Sequoia > Sequoia sempervirens. Next base: position 239,166,091 of record VDFB02000008.1, on the reverse strand, counting down.
AGCCCTAGTTTTTTCACATATAAGGAATATGATGCATGTAAGATGGAAAGTTGTCAAATCGATAGAGATCTGTATTTTCTAAGTATTTCTTGTGTTAATTTTAATTATGTTGACTCTAGGCTACATGGTTGGTTAGTCCTTTCTAGACCCTCCATTCATGACTACACCAACTATATAAAGGGGAAAAAATTGAAAGGTGAGCTTAATCCACTTGTGCCATGTAGAGCATACCTTAGTGGTCTTGAGTGATTCTGAACATGGTTTTGATACTTCTATCTTGCATTGGTCATATGCCATGGTGCTCTTAGGGGTTCCTCCACTATGAACCCTTATTGTAGAAACTTAAAGTCCTATTTGGTTGTAACTTATAAGTGGTGCAACATGACATGATCAATGTGTGAAGCTACTCACCATGTACTATCTTGATTCGAGATAGAGTCTTTTGGGTTTCTATAAATAGCCTCTTAAGAAGAGAAAGAAGGCGTGCCTATGGCATCTATTAACGACCCTATGTCACTAGGAATCTACTATCCACTTTCATATAGAAAAGGTATTGAACAGTCATCCCAATTGTTTCATTACCTGATCCTTCTGAGTATTTACCCCTTTAAATAAAAGGTGGGCCTATTGCAAGTTTACAAACCCAGTCTACCACTAATTAGGTTGTGAATGTATTTTACATGTTTTTGGGTCTGTTATTACCAATAAAACCAATTGGCCTAAGGGCCTTATCTTTGCCACCCATTGTTAAGAGTCATAACTAAAAACTTACATACATTGTTTTCTATGTTTTCACAACTGAATCAAATCAAAAAAATTGAAAACTAATCAGTCCTAGGGTCCCTTAGAGATATTTTTTTGAAAAAACCAATACACCACATTTGTTAGCCTATGTGTTGCAACTGTGTATCTATACCATATAAATAGTACATCACATCTGTTAGCTTTTTCAATGATTTGTCTGTCAGAAAGCCACATCTCTTTGCCTACAACACATTCATTATATTTGGTACCGCATCTATGGTGAGAAATTTAGCAGAAGTTAGTAACCTACATTATTAAACAATAGCAATACAACTGGGTCAAATGTAATTATTAGGTTCTGCAATGCATCTATTGTAGACTACATAATTATTAGTTTCTATCATATGCATTTGTCAAAAAAAATAAAACTGAGACTATTTTTAGAATGATCGTAAACCTGTCTTTCTTTTTACATACAATCTAAAATTAGAACAGAGTCACTTTCTTGCATTTTTTAAGCAAAATTATACTTTTCCTAGGTTAAACATTGCATCCTTAGTGTCATACAAAAATCCTAGAAATCTCATCTTCAACATTTTAAAATAAAAAACCAAAGCAAATTTAGTGGTCAAGTCTAGTGTCACCTCTTGAAATTTTTTAAACCTCATTTTTACAAAATCACATCAACAAAAGTAGGAGTTCAATTCATTAGTCGTTGGAATTCAACTTTTTTATCAAAACACCATCATCATTTTGAGTTTTAGGATTTTGGTGCAGGGGCACCTGGGTATTTTTGTAAATAGGGGTAAAAATGTTAGTTTTATGATGTTGAGAATTGTTTTTGTTTGTAATAAGGTATATTGAGACCATGGTACATGTTTTTAGTCATGTGGGGTCAGTTTTGTAAAAATTTGTCAAGATTTGCAAAAGTTGCATAAGCAACTTTGCATTTTTGGTGTTTATGGGAAGTTGAACGATCGGATATTTGAAAAACAGTTTGGAACCATTGGTTTTTGCTTGTAAGTGTTTAAATATTCCTTGGGATGTTTGAGGAAACATGGTGTTTTTTTGAGGGATCAAACAATAAAGCATACTCTATTTTTTGTGTTTTCCTTTGTGTTTTTTGCTGCTACAAAAGTTAGTATGGCCCCGTACGGCCTGCAAATGATTTAAGTTGCATTGGAATTCATGTAGGGTTGAATCTACTATAATTTTCCTTTGATTTCATCTGTTTTCATTGAGATTAAAGAGAGTTAGAGCCAATTTATTATAAACTACCAGGAAACCCTAGTTCTTGAGGGTTTGATTGAAGAAACATGAATTAGGGCCCATTCCACCAGTGGAAAAATCTGATAATCAATCGAATGGAGGTAGATAGATTGTTTTTATTGTTGTTTTTGGTGTTTTCAGAAGCAAGGGATGGAGTTAGGGGAAATTTTGATGCTTCCCTAGCCTAATATCACCATGTATTAGGCTTAGGTGATTAGGTAGACTTAGAGTTTTAAAAGAAAACTATTTGGTGATTGTTCCAATTGATGGAAAATGTATGCATAGACCCCATGTGGCAGGTTAAAGGTTGTGAAGTGAAGAATAGAAGTGTGGAGATTGTAAACCCCAAAGTTGCTTTGTCAAACAAACCTAATTAGGCCTAATTGGAGCGTAGCAGTCCAAATTTGAGGATGTTGTTACAAAACAACCATATTTACAATTTTGATATGTTTTCAAGTGGAATAAAGGGTATCAAGAATGGTGTTCACATTTTTTGGTATTGGGTCTACTCTAAAAATTTTGTGGGAAAAACCTTGTTTCAAGTACTACTAGGAGAAATAAAGGATTTGTGAGAAAACCACCAAGTTATGGTTTAAAAGTTGCAAAGTTTGTTCATTTGAGATTGAGTTGATAACCTCCACCCTACTCTACATCAAATTTGTATCAAAGCATAGGTTTTGTTCAATAAGTGGAAGAGGTTGAATTTTGAAAGAAGCAAAGATGCCTCCTAAAAGTAATCCAACTACTAGAGAAGTGAGAGTTAAAAGAAAAGCATGCCAAGGAGTTGAGACAAGTAAAGGAGTCTCAAGAAGCTATCCTAGATCGACTTGCAGCACTTGAATCAAACCAAAGGAGAGGTGTTGTCACCAGAGACCAAAGTGACCAAGAGGGAGAGGAAGAGGGTGAGAATGAAAACCGTCGAGGAGTCCAAGGTGATGAGTTGGAACCTAATGAATTGAGAATGGACAAGTTGTTGAAGTATGTCAAAGGAGAAACTCCTAAGGTGAAGATAGACTTACCCATGTACGATGGGAAGATGGATAGTGAAGAGGTGTTAGGTTTGATTGATGCACTTGATAACTATTTTGAGTATGAAAAGGTAGCAGAAGACCAAAAGGTGAAATTTTCCAAAACAAAATTGAAAGGCCCTACCTTGACTTGATGGAATTGTGTGCAGGAAGAGAGGGTGAAGAAGGGAAAGTCAAAAATAAATTCATGGGACAGAATGGTGGCTAAAATCAAGAGCCAATTTCTACCCACTGATTATGCAATTTAAACATTTAGAAGGCTACAAACCTCAAACAAAAGGAGATGGTTGTCTTAGCTTATATAGAGGAGTTTCAAAAGTTAGTATAAGATCTGGTCATGTTGAGGATGAGGTGGAGAAATTATTGAGGTACCTAAATGGGTTGAGGTTCAATATACAAGATGAGTTAAGTCTTACCACCCCTAGAACGGTGGAAGAATGCTTTCAATTGGCAGTCAAGGCAGAAGAAAAGTTAAAGAGAAGGCAGGAGAGACAAAGTAGAGGTAGAGGAAGAAGCTTCAGGAGTAGATGAACATTTGGAGGAAGAGGACAATCTAAAAAATCACAAGGAGAGACAAGTAGTCATCAAGAACAAAGCTTGGGATCAAGAGGTAGTTTCAGAGGTAGGAGATCAAATAGTAGAGGTAGATTTGGAGGTTGGGGAAGAGGATCAAATGCATTCACAAGAAGGTGTTATCAGTGTAACAAGATTGGTCATCAAGCTTGGAAATGTCTAGATAAGCAACCTTCAACTTCACATGCTAGAGAAAGGAGAACTCAATTGGTGTAAGAAGAATGCAATGAGAGTGTAAACTCTCCTTCACAACATGCTACTCCAGAAATTGATGAATCTCTGATGGTAAGGAGAACATTAATCAAATTTCCTATGGTGAAAGAGCCTCCGCAAAGAAAATCCCTCTTTAGAACCACCTATGAATCTCAAGGTAAGGTTTGTAAAGTTGTTGATTCAGGTTCCATGGATAGTTTAGTTGCTCTAGAGATGGTAGAAAAGTTGAAAATGAAAAGGATCCCACACCTCTCCTTACATGGTCTCCTGGTTGAACAAGGGACAGCAAATCCTAGTTAATTAGCAAAATTGGGTGGAATTTAACATAGGATGGTACAAAGACAAAATATTGTGTGACATCATCCCCATGGATGTTTGTCATATGCTTTTAGGGAGACCCTTGTAGTATGATAGGAAGGCTAAAAATGATGGGAAAAAGAACACATATGTGATAGAAAAAGATGGGATCTCATTCACTCTTACTCCATTGCAAGATGAAGGCCTAGATACACAAGTTGGGTCTAGTGTAATGTTGGTTAGAGAAAAAGAGTTTTTGAAAACCATGAAAGAAGGAGGAGAAGGTTATTCCATTGTAATCAGACCAAAATCTGTCATGACAACAGTGAAGGTTGATGATGTGCCTAAAGAGGTCCAAGCCTTGTTGAACAAATACAAATACATTGTGGTAGATGAACTTTGTAGCTCTTTTCCACCAATAAGATATGTGAGCCACCATATAGACTTCATACTCGGGGAAAACCTACCTAACAAAGTTTCATATAAAATCACCCTCAACAGAATGAATAAATTAGGAAGAAAATCCAAGAGTTGCTTGACAAAGGCCTAATAAGAGAGAGTCTTAGCCCATGTGTTGTTCCTACTGTTTTGGCACCAAAGAAATGGGGAGATTGGAGAATGTGCACTAACTCAAGGGCCATTAACAATATTACAATAAGGTATAGGTCCCCCATACCAAGAATGGAAGATTTTATGGATTTTTTAGGAGGGGCAAGCCATTTTTCTAAGACACACCTCAAAAGTGCCTACCACCAAATCAGAATTAGAGAGGGGCATGAGTGGAAAATTTCCTTCAAAAAAAATTAGGGGTTATATGAATGGCTTGTCATGTCATTTGGGCTTTCAAATGCACCAAGTACCTTTATGAGATTAATGAATGAAGTTCTCAAACCATTCATTGGTAAGTTTTTGGTTGTCTATTTGGATGATATTCTTGTTTTTAGCAAGACTAAAGAGAAACACTTGCAGCATTTAGACTTGGTATTGAAGAGATTAAATGAAGAAAAGTTGATGAAAATTTTGAAGAAGTGTGAATTCATGAAGGAAGAGTTGGTATATCTTGGCTTTGTGATCTCAAAAGGATTTTTGAAGATGGAGCCCAACAAGGAAGCAATTCTCAATTGGCCTACTCCAACATCAGTAAGTGAGGTAAGAAGTTTACACAACCTAGCTAGTTTTTACAGAAAATTTGTAAATAATTTCAGTCATATATGTTCTCCAATCATTGACACAATCAAAGGGGATAAAAGGAAAAGGTTTGTGTGGTCTGATGAGGCAGAAAAAAAAATTCAATATCTGAAACAAAGGGTAGCACAGCAACCTATCTTAGCATTTCCAAAATTAAACACAATTGAATGTGATGCAAGTGGGTATGCAATTGGGGCAGTTTTGAGCCAAGAGGGAAACCCTATTGCTTTCTTCAATGAGAAGCTAAATGAGACAAAGAAGTATTCCTCTTATTACTTGGAGTTATATGCTATGGTGCAATCCTTAAAGAAGTGGAGACACTATCTCCTTCCTAAAGAATTCATTGTTTTTATTGGCAATCATGCTTTGCAATTCTTAAACCGCTAAGAAAAACTTAGCCACAAACATGTGAAGTGCGTGGAGTACCTACAAATCTTCACCTTTACGATCAAACACAAAAAGGGGCAGTAAAACAAGGTGGCAGATGCTTTGAGTAGAAGAACATTATTGGTTCAAGAAGTGCAGTTAAAAATTGTGGGTATTGATGCTTTGGAAGGTATGTATGTAGAGGATGATGATTTCAAATAAATTTATGCTTCTTGTAGTCAATTTAATGACACTTTTCATGAAGAGAACTCTAATTTCTTGATTCAAGAAGGTTTACTCTTTAAAAGGGCTCAACTTTGTATTCCCAAATGCTCTATGGGGACTAATCCAATTAAGGAAAAGCATTGTGGCAGCTTAGAGGGTCACTTTGGTGTGGGAAAAACTTTGGAATAGGTAAGAATGTATTACTATTGGCCAAAGATGCAAAGTCATGTTAGAAAATTTGTTGAAAAGTGTGTTGATTGTCAAAGGGAAAAGGGTTGTAGTACAAATGCAGTTCTCTATCAACCATTTCCAATCCCAAATAGGTCATGGGAGTCCATCAACATGGATTTTTTGTTAGGATTGCCCAAAACTCAAAGAGGCTTTGATTCAATGTTTGTTGTAGTAGACTAATTTAGTAAAATGACACATTTTATACCATGTAAAAGTACAAATGATGTCTCATATATTGTAGGGTTTTTTTTCAATGAGGTGGTCAGGATCCATGGGTTACCATTAACCATTATTTTAGACATGGACAATAAATTTATGGGTCACTTTTGGAGAACCCTTTGGAAGAAGTTAGGAACAAATTTGACTTTTAGCTCTGCCTATCATCCCCAAATAGATGGGTAGACTAAAACAGTCAATAGAAGTATTGAAAATATCCTTAGATGCTTGACAAAAGAACACTTGACACAATGGGATCTAATTCTACCCCAAGTTGAGTTTGCATATAATGATTCTATGAACAGGAGTGTTGGTAAAAGCCCATTTGAGATTGTGTATGGATAGCAACCTAGAGGGGTGTTTGAACTCAAATATTTGAGTGGAATGGAGAGGAGTGCTAAAGGAGAAGAGTTTGCAGTTGCCATGAAAGAAATACATCAACAGGTTAGAGAGAACCTTCAAAAGAGTGTTGATAAATATAAACATGTAGACTTGAAAAGGAGAGAGGTTCATTTCAAAGTGGGGGACTTGGTCTTAGCTCATTTGAGGAATGAAAGACTACCTAAAGGGAGGTATTAAAATTTGTAGATGAATAAGATAGGGCCATGTAGGGTGGTCCATAAATTTGGAGCAAATGCATATGAGATAGAACTCCCTCCTAGAGTTGCTATCTCTCTAATTTTTAATGCTTCTGACCTATACCCTTATAAAGGGGCTATGGTTGTAGGTAGAAATGCAGGTACATTAGAGGTTCTAGATGAATATTGGATCAAATATTTTCCACCAAGTCAACCATTGAAGCTAGAGTGCATTATGGATACCAAACGATGATCCCAAAAAGTTGGTTTACAATTTATGGGAGATTCTACTTTTTGTTGAAATCACATATTTTTGGAAAATATAATGATTTAAGCCTTAAAATTTTCCATTTAAAGAATTCCAATTGAAGATGATTTGATCAAACTACCTTAAATCAAACCCCCTTGGATAGAACCCCGCTAGTTTTAAACCATACCTATAATAGAGTCTCCCTTACACCTATCAAAATGTTGATAAAAAACCACTTTTGATTTACCTTTTGAAGGATCAAATAAATTCATTTAAATTTATTTTTTTGTAAGTATGTATTCCTTATTATAAGCTTCCCAAAAAGTATAATTTTAAATAAATTTAATTTTATTATTATATTTTCTTTTTTATTTCTTGTGAATGTAGGTTTTTCACCGAAAATCAAGCTCTCTATTCTGCACATGTGGAAAAATAGAAGATTATCATTTTATTTTTTAAATATGAGTGCACCAAATATTGAATTCCTTGATCCAACAAAAAAAAATTAATTTTGAAACATACAAAAAAAGTTGTTATACAGTCTGCCTATGTCTTAATTGCAATTGGTTTGACTTCAAAGCTTGATTAAGGAAAAAAAATCAATAAAACACTATGAAACCAATTGGAATCACTAGATATCAAAGTTACAAATCTAAATTCAAAAAAATTAGAATTTTTTCCTTCATGGAAAAAAATTTGTGTTATACGGTGAGCGTCACTCCTTAAAAATGGTGTTTTACTGAAAAAACTAGTTTTCAAAGGAGATGGAAAAAGAAGTGCAATCTGATTCCAAAAATTTTGAAAAAATATATTTAGAATCTATAGAAAAAATTTCACAAATAATTATTTTGCATCATATTCAAATTCCTCATGGTTTAGGCGCTATAGGTGCTCAAAAGTGAAGATTTAGTTAGAAAAAATCAGTTCAGTGTCCAGTTTGGCCAAAAATTGTAAACCAATATTGTGGGATCACCCCAAAGAAGCCAAAAGAACAAGGAACAAGGTGTATTATAAGTACCTGGTGAATTTTAAAGGCCTTCCTATGGAGGATTCCATCTAGATGATAGAGGAAGAAATCAAAAAACATGGTGCATTAATTCAATATCTGCTCTCAAGTGGAACTTGAGATTTGTTTTCCCTGGGAGTATGTTGCAGGGGCACTTGGGTATTTTTCTAAATAGGGGTCAAAATGTTAGTTTTGTCATGTTGAGTCTTTTTTTTTTTTGTAATAAGGTCTATTGAGACCATGGTTCATGTTTTTGGTCATGTGGGGTCAATTTTGTAAAGAGTTGTCAAGATTTGCAAAAGTTGCATAAGAAACTTTGCATTTTTGGTGTGTATGGGAAGTTGAACGGTCAGATATTTAAAAAATAGTTTAGAACCATTGGTTTTGGCTTGTAAGTGTTTAAATATACCTTGGGATGTTTGAGGCAACCTGTTGGTGTTGTTTTTGGAGATCAAACAATAAATCATACTCTATTTTTTGTATTTTCCTTTGTGTTTTTTGTTGCTACAGAAGTTAGTACGGCCCCGTACAGCCTACAAATGATTTAAGCTACATTGGAATTGATGTAGGTTTGAATCTACTATCATTTTCCTTTGATTTCATTTTTTTTCATTGAGATTGAAGATAGTCAGAGTCAATTTACTGTAAACTGTCAGGAAACCCTAGTTCTTGAGGGTTTGATTGAAGAAACATGATTTAGGGCCCATCCCACAGGTGGAAAAATCTGATAATCGGTGGAATGGAGGTTGGTTTTTTTTTTTATTGTTTTTGGTGCTTGCAGAAGCAGGGGATAGAGTTAGGGGCAAGTTTGATGCTTCCCTAGCCTAATATCACCATGTATTAGGCTTAGGTGATTACGTAGACTTAGGGTTTTGAAAGAAAACTATTTGTTAATTTCTCTAGTTGATGGAAAATGTATTGAAAAACCCCATGTTACATGTTAAAGGTTTTGGAGTGAAGAATAGAAGTGTGGAGATTGTAAACCCCAAAGTTTCTTTGTCAAACAAGCCTAATTAGGCCTAATTAGAGCGTAGCATTCCAAATTTGAGGGTGTTGTTACAAAACAACCATATCTACAATTCTGATATGATTTCAAGTGGCATAAAGGGTATCAGAAATAGTATTCGCATTTTGGGTATTGGTTCTTCTCTAGAATTTTTGTGCGAAAACACCCTGTTTCAAGTGCTACTAGGAGAAATGGAGGATTTGTGAGAAAACCACCAATTTAAGGTTTCAAAGTTGAAAATTTTGTTCATTTGAGATTGATTTGATAACCTCCACCTTTCTCTACATCATATTTCCATTTGGTTGTGTTATTCCTTCCAAAAATTTGTCAAAGTAATCTCCTTTTAGGATCACTAGTTAGAATATCTAAGGTCTTTTGCATTTGCAAAATATCATTAAGAAATCACAAAAAAATAGATTAGCATTATTTGGTTTGAATTCATCCTAAAAAATCACAAATATCCAAAAAAACCAAAGTCAAAACAAACGCCTTTTATGGTTGTCACATGTTCCAAAGGAAAATGCAAAGAGATGGATTCCACCTTTGATCATATATACAACCCTACAAGTGACATGCACTTTAGGACAACCCCTAGAAATCAATCAAATTAATAGTCTTGAAGTCTACCTCCATTTGATAATTACACTTTAAATGATGTAGACCAAGGGCTCATGCATGAAGAAATAGAAAATGCATCACAAGATCCTAGGATCTTGAGAATCACAGATGAATTAGTGTTAGTAGACCCAAATAAATATTTCTTCCAATAGGCACAAAATGGAGCTTGACTTTGAGCTGACTTCAATATATCAACAATCATAGGGGAAACTTCTAACATAATGTCACTAGGACTAGGTGCCACAAATTGACCACCACCATTGGCACCTACTACATCACCACCATCACAACAGTTGAATGCAGGCTTGCCACCTACCCAAACATCACATTTTGTAACTGTGAATATCCCACCAATACCTACATTTGGAAACCCAACAAAAAATTTGTTTGCTTCCACTTCTACAACTGCAGAACAAAATACCACAACTATGACTATAGCTTAAAACTTCACACATTCAAACACACCAAATAAAATACAAAGGACCAACCCTTCATTTTTAGGAATTTTAGTGGGAACAACATCTATTTTACAGAATCTAAATATACCTTTGGCAAGGACTAGATCCTTTTTTAGAGTAGGTAAAAAACACTCAACCCCCACAACAACAACTAGCTAATCCTAGTTCATCATTCATATCTAGGTTTAATCAACCCCCACAACACAAACTAGCTAATCCTCGCTCATCATTCACATTTGGGTTTAATCAAACCCTACAACAACAACCAACCAATCCTAGTTCATAATTCACATCTGGTTTTCATCAACCACCACCACAACTCACTCCAAATCTCACATACATATCATAATTTCACAACACATTCCACCTATGCATCAACACCAAAACATGCATGGATACACTTTCACTCCATAGCATAACACCAATCCATTCGGGAACCCCTCACAAGGTTTCACATAGTATATCTAATTGAACACAGCTCCAACTTCACTATTATATGTGGATCTAATAGCCCAACAGTTACAAATAGGAAAACCTACTTGGTGGAGGACCTATGTCCTTACCTTTTCGACGGGAGAATTTACATGCTCCCCTTTCCCATAAATTTCATCATTCCTCAATTTGACAAGTATAAAGGAAAGGATGACTATGTCAAACATATACAAGAGTTTCATACAACCTCCTTGTATGTAGCCCTCAAATGGTTCACACATTTACCTCCAAGCATACGCACATGGAGAAAACTAATGGATAAGTTCATAGCACACTTCTAGAGTATATCAAATGACATTAACATCTATTGAACATAATGATGTGCTAAGAGGGGGGGTGAATCAACATATATTAAAACTTAACCATTTCCATTTTCATATTAATAACCTATCATATAACTAAAAAGAACAAAAAATAACACATGTATCACATAGACACTGGGATTTTTATGTGGAAAACCCAATGAGGAGAAAATAATAATGAAGATTGACTCACAATATATGTAGCTCACTGCTAACAATAATTACAATGATTAAGGCTCACTTCCTAAGGAATTGTAGGCTAAGGTATGTAGCCTTAGAGCAAGATATAGAGGACCTGATGAGACTCACTATCTCAAAGTAGGATACATGAAAATTAGAATGAGAAAATTCATTATGAACTACTTTGAAGAAGCATCTAGCACATGTTGAAGTTGTAGTCACTACTTTGCATAATTTACCCTTCATATTGATTTCATACACTTCATCTCTTTCATTCTTCTCTATCTCACATCACTATGAATCACCTTCACAAATATACTTAATCTTCTATATATCCTTTGCAACACTTCAAAACTTTTATTAAGTCGGCTCCATGATGAACTTTACAAGAAACTCTTGAAATCTCATTGGTCGGCTCCAATTATACATAATATTTGCAAGAGAAACAAATACATATTAACACACAATAATATAGGATCATAGCACATCTAAACACATTCTCCAAAATAGGATTAACTAATCATGATCAATAGCTGAGAATGAAACAAGTCATGTCAGCTCAAAAAGTATCAATACTATCAATTTTTTTATTGTTTGTCTTCACATAACTAGAGAGATACCAAAATTATTATGTAGACCAAGATGTAGGCATTTTAGACCATGAATAATATTCATTCAACCTTTTCATAAAGTATATAATCATAATGTGTTGGTGCAAGAGGAGAAACCCATTGAAAGTATAGGAACTGAGCATTCTGAACAAGATGTAGCAATCTATTATTTGAAAATTGATCTTGCGGACCACAAAAACACCTAAGACTTGCAAGGAATGACTCATACACATTTTTGAACATATTTCCAAGTCCACATGGTCACATCTATCTCACTAGAGGAATTTGAAGCATTCTAACAAAATTTTAACATTATATTGCATAGATCAAAACACTGTTAGTTCTAAATCTTTCTGTGTAAGGTGTAAAGACTTGATTTCCTAGATATAATACCTTCACAACATATCCAACTTATCTCTTGAACCACAAGACAAGAACTTACTCTATAGAATGATGTGGATCAAAAATTCATGACTCTGTTATAGTGAATACATTGTTAATACCTTTTTTAGTCTTTTGCAACTTATCTCAAAGTGTGGTACACCAATCAAGAATGATATTATTGTATACATGTAGGGATCATATTGGAACAAGTGTACCAACCATTGCATCACTCATAGACACTATTCAAATCACCATTCATACATCTAATTGTATTGTTGACTATATCTTTGCACTTACATTATCTCTGGAATATATACAGACTTCATCATACACATTTGAAATCAATGATAACACATAATAGGTTGACATCAATAACACCACCCATTTCTAAAAATCTCACCCTTTTTTATTGATGGCCACACATATGTTCCTTTCCCTCTTTGACATCAAGGGAAAAGGGCATGATATCTTCTATTTACAAAATCCCCAAAAAATATGAGCTCCCCCTTACTACATACTCCCCCTAAGATGGAGATTCCTCAAAAACTAGTGTTATGTAAATAACAAAAAATAAATAAGATATTGTAGTGCTTCACAAAGACCAAAATTTTCTTGATCATAATTTTGTACCTTCCTTGCAAGGTATGATTTTCTTGTGAGTTTCTTTGAGTTGCGCCAAAGTTGCAACCCAATCAAAAAAATTTGAAGAAAGAATGTTATTTTGGCATTCACGTTGTATGTACAAATCTCATCCTCATTTTTATTGCTTGGAGTCTTCATCTTCTTATCAACACTTTCTACATTCAGAAGTAACCCTGATAGTGAAGCAAATCTTAGGTTGACTACTTCCCTCAACTGACCAAACTATTTCCTTAACTACTCTCTCTGGTCTTGAATAGATATCAATTGTAAATGAAGTTTTTTTGGTTGAGCTCTTATTTATCCATTCATATCCTTTGATAAGTCATATACTTCAACCAATTTAGTAATTTGTGACTCAATAGAGTCAATTTGATCCTTGATATTTTTGGTGGAGCTTGGCCATCTTAAGAAAAACTAATACAAAGAAGTCACTTCATTTATACAATCTTTAAACATTTTCAAGTTTTCTTGCAATTTTTTATGTGCACTATCACACCAATCAGATACTTTTACCATTCTTTTATCATTAAATTTTCTTATGGTCTATTGTTATTCCTTCTTCTCCAAGTGAGAGGAATGATCCTTGAAGGAATCCATCAAAAGATTTAGTTTTTGTTTCAAAGGTAAAAATACATCAATATTTACCTATAGTAACCCTTCCTAAATGACCCTTGCAAAATCATCAATCAATTCACTTTTCTTTATATATTCTCATAAGATTTCCTTCCTTTCAGATGTATGCAAATTATCACCAAGTTGTAATTTGTGAAGGGGACACATATTAGATAGATATACCTAGCCTTCATGAGTGGGGATATGCAAAAGTTGAGGAGTTCTTACTGGTTGGAACTGCATCTGCAAAGATAATAGGTATTTGTGTGAATTTGAAGATAAGGAACTTGGACCTTTACCCATAGAAGCATATTGCTTCTCCACATCCTTCTCTTTTGTATCTTGAACAATCTTAGGATTATCTTTATTCAACTACTCATTACTTTCTAAATTCTCTAGAGGGGCAATATTGTGTTCTAGAGTAGGAGCACCAACTTCACCTTGAGTTTCAGTGCCTTGTGTACCTATAATCACCAAAGGAGCAGTCTCATTTTTCTTTTTATCACCAATAGTCACATTACCTTCATAAATTGATAGATCAATGTCCTAAGTAGACACATCAAGAATATCCTGCAGGATAGAGTCATCCAGAGAAGTATGATCCATACTCATCTCCATCTCCTCAAGGATCTTGGTTGTCTTTGCGTCAAAGCCTTTTTCTTCTTCCTTTTCTATCTTCATTCCAAAGAAAACTTGTCCTTTATGAACACCTGAGATGCCTTCTTCATGTTGTCCAAAGAGTCCTAATTGAATTTATTCCTAACTAATTATATTTGTATTTTTTGGAGGATCTTTTGATGCACCATCAACATTAAATTGCATCTCATCAATGGTTTTCCTTGTAGTGTCTTCAATTTCATTCTGAATTTTCCTTTGTACATCCTCATTTAGGATCTTTGGAACATCTATTCTCCTCTTGGTACAGAGCTCTTCAGCTTGTCTCTAGATGATCTTTTATTTTTCTTCTTGAAAAACATGGATCCCAATTTTATCAATTACTTGCAGTTTCAAATCTTCATCAGCTTTGATTGCATCTTCTCTTCTTTGCCTCAGATGATCAACAAGGCTATCTAGAGCCTTGTCAACAATATATTTGAAAGGTATTTTGTCAATCAACATATATTCAATGATAACTTTTCCAATTTTCCTTTTATCTCCCAAAGGAACATCAGGATGCAACATCATTGCATCATTTAACAAATTAAACTCCACAATTCCATTTAGTATTGTGCCAAATTCTAGGGGGTCATGTGTGGTCAAAGGATCCTTCTCGTTATTTTCTTTAGCAATTCCTTTTCCTTTCTTTTTTATAAGGAGGTCTCTTCTTCTTTTCCTTTAATTTCCCCTTTCTATCTTTTATCTAAAATAGAAGATTTTACTTATTCAACATCAATCTCCTCAATATCATCTAACTCTTCCTCATTTGGATTTTCTCTTTTTTCCTTTCTTTTAGGCCTAGTATGTCTAGCTCTAGTGGCCTTTTTCTTTGGAGTGATTTGAGATGTGTCTTTTCTTTTACTTCTAGTTTTTTGATTGGATTTAAAAGGCAGTGGAGAAAATGTAATAACAAGAGAGGTTCTACATGATCTCCTTGGACTAGAACTAGCTTCCTCCAGAGGAGTAGATTTTACTTTGGAAGCCTCTGTAGGAACATCAAATGTACCTCTTGGAGAGGTACCCAGTATCTTGTAAAGCTCCTATTTTCATTTAATTTCAAAGTAGCGTGGGGAACCTATTTCCTTCAACACTTTGTCAACTTTCTTTTCACTAGTTTCTTCTCTCTCTTTTTGGTAAATTTCATCCATGATCTCTTTACACATACCAAATCTTTTGATTTTAGGATATCTCAATTTTGACAACAAAATATCTATATAACTTTGCGCAAATACATCCTCAACCTCACAAGGTAGTTCAAATATCCATACAATTCTAGGTTCTACTACTTTCATAAAACAATGATCCTTGTTTACAATAAAGGTTATCTCATTTTCATATTTTCGGCTTAAACTAGATGGTATCTTGTATCTCCCCTACAACTCTTTTTACAATTTTTTAAAGAAACCCCAGTACATGGTAACATATGATTGTTCATCTAGAAAACCATCCATATGCTTCTTGATCTGTGCAGCTACTAGAGTGAATTTATCCCACATTTTTTTTAAGCTAGGTAATTATTTTAGGAAGAAAAAAGTAAGACATATATGTAGAACCAAGATCCTAGCACCTACAAAACACAAGAAACAAACACATTAGAAGATTCAAATGCAATCCAAGATCAAAGTTCCCCATAAAATCCATTAGCAATACTCAAAATAAGAATAAAAACAAGAACACAATGAGAAAGCAATGAAATTGATTAAATCCTATTAAGAACATGCAAACTCTTGATCTTATGGGGGATTTGGTGCCAATTTTATGTGGAAATTGGCCCTTTCCCAACTCCTATGCAAGATCTTGATGATTTGGTGATGATTGATCCACTTTGTTGAAGATTCAAGTGTGCTCCAAGATGAAAAACTTGCATAACCTAGCTAAGACTTGATGAAATGGATGAGAATTTATATGCTTGAGTATGGATTTGAGTATAGTAAGTTTGCTCAAATTGTGGATGGATGAAATGAGGAAAGAAACCTCTTATTTATAGAAAGACAAGATGGAGAAATACCTAAAATGAAGCAATGTGGGACTAACTTTCAACCAATGGCCAAGTGCCACTTGTCAAAATGAGAATGGATGAGGGATGTGCACATTTTGATGAATGTGCCCATAAATGCATTTAGGTGGAATTTGAAAATAATGAAATGACATGTAAGAGGGAAAAGGAATGTCTTAAATGCCACTTGGCTCAATGAAAAGATGAAATAAATGTCTTGTTGGAAGGACAAAGTCCACTTGGAAGGATTTCAAATTTTGGAAGAATATTCATGTATTATGCCATGTTGAGAGAAAATAGGGTTTTAATAAATGAATTAAATCTATTTTCATGTGCAAGTGGAAAAAGCTAGAGGATGGGACATGAATTAGGATTAAATTAATCAAATTTTAATTAATTTAATGAGAGATTAGATGATGTGACAATTTTGACTTAGATTTATGGGTTGATTTAAATCAAAGATGAGAGGAATGTGATATAAGGGATAGTTAAATAAATATTTTATTTTATTTAACTAAAAGGGGATGATTGGTTAGATTAAATTAAACAAGGTTTAATTTATTTTATTTAATAGATAGACCTTAGAGATTAATTAAATAAAATTGATTTATTTAATTAAATAAAATTGATTTATTTAATTAAATAAAGAGATAGGGTTAATTAGATCAAATTGATTGATTTAATTAATGAGGGAGAATGACTTAATCAGATAAATGATTATTTATTTAATTAAGATAAGAAAAATGATGAATTTAGGGATGAATTAGGATGAAATGGTGTTAGTAATCAGGATCAAGTGTATAATGTCAATCAGTACATTTTGTGTGTCTACAATATGATCAACAAACCAAACCGGAAGTTGTACTTGGTCTCCTTTTTTCTTTTCAGGTTTTCCATTAGTTGTTCTCTCAAAAACTCACATAGGTCAATATTGGCATTTTCTTTCACCAATTGATGAGTGGTGTGAATTGTGTGGTGATAGCAGATCCTTCCCTGTTTTTGAAATATATTTTTTAAGAAATACTCATTGCAACATACCAAACATGGAATTCTATTATATCTTTTATTGGCAGGGCTCTCTTATCAAACTTTGCACTAGTGAGTTCCATAACAATTTCATTCTTTATAGATTTCTACACTGGTGTTGGTCTGGAGACATAAAGACTAGTAATCACCCTAATAGTATCCTTGGTGATCAAGCAAGGTTTGTCTAACCAAATGAAATTGTCATGAATATGGCTCAAGATGATTCTTACCCATTCCTCACTTTTGCAAAAGTCTAAAAAGTCTTTCCAAATTTCCAACCATTTTGCAATAATGTTTCCATACTTTCACTTGTATCCTCCATTCTCATTTAGTAGCTCATGTTGGACCATTTCAAATGAAGAGGTGTGTTTGATTTCATTTAACTGAGCATCAATGTAGATTCTTACATCTTCACAATACATAATACCCACTAGAATATTTGAAATTGTGTCATATTTTTCTTCCTCCATTTCTTTGAATATAAATTTCTTGTATTTGGGCCTTGGCCTCTTAGTAACATCAATCATAGTTGGTGTATCCATGATACTACTTTCTAATACTAGATTTCTATGAGAAAAACTAGAAAACTATCTTAAAATCTATTGTTAGCGTTTGTTCGCAACACACAAAGAGTCTTCTTTTCTCCATCCTTAGCACTTTCATACACTTGATACTTTTAAATGGGATTAATTCACTTCAATTTAGGAACTAAATGTGTCTCACACCAACCATTTTATTCTACAATAAATGCACTTAATTGCTTTTTCACACTTAGCAGCTTTTTACCATCTAAGATATTATAGAGATTAATTATCCTTCAACAATCTTCTACAAAGGGTGTATTTTCTTTGAAAGGATGACAAACCAACATCATATTTCTATTTGCCATTATCCTGAGGATTTTAGCATCTTATACATTTTAGGGGTTTGACAAAATCTGCACGTCCAACTCCCCCTGAATCAATACTCTTTTTCCTTAGTTATTGGAGGACTCATTTGCACCATGTTGAGGTCTAGATTCCTTCTTTTTTCATTTTCTTCCTTCATCTACCAAAATTTTTTCATCTCCTTTTACTGAAAAATGATAGGCTTCTTTTGGGGAGAAAAATATCTTACACTCTTTCCCTTACAGGGTCTAGCAATGTTTCTAGGTTTATTGCAATTGTAGCAAATGATACTATCTTGTAGAGAAAATTTTCTTCTTATTACATTAGATCTTCAAACAATAGCCCTATGACTAAATTTTTTTCATGTGTAGCAATAGCCATAGAACGATTGAGATGTCATAGCATTATTCCTTATCACTTTACTTTTGCATTCATCAACCTTGTGGCCAAATTTATTGCAAGCATAGCACTGACCATGAAATGATTGAGTGTTCATAGAATTGTACCTTGAAGGCTTGAAGGTGATTTGAGTCATTTTTCTTCTACATTCAACTACCTTATGACCACACTTATTACAAGCATAGAAGTTACCATTGAACCTAGTGGGAGCAGTTTGTTTGGGAGAAATATTTTTTTGGTTCTTCTTTTTGCTCTGGATAGGAGTGAATCCACTTCCTTTCTTGCTATCATGATTTACCATTTCATTTCTAGAGGATGTTTCCTTAGGACTTTCTATGCACTCTTTCTCCTTCCTTGTTTCAATTTTTCCTTCTACTTTGAAGTTATCATACAGAATTGTAGATGCATTGATCAAGGGACTTTTCCCTTTTTCAAGACCTAGTCTTGTTTTCTCCTTTGAGGGTTTTTTAGAGTTAATTAACTCATCAAGAAATTCAACGCCTCCTCTTAGTTTTAGACCTTTGTCAATTTGTTATTTATATTTTTTAAGTTCTATTCTCAGGAGTACAATCTCTCCCTCAAGCTTTAAGCATTCAACACTTTTGTCATTGAGCTTGGTATTCAAGCAATCATCAATCATTTTTCCTTCTTCAACTTTGATTTTCAAAATTGAAATCAAATCTTCAGCTCCTTTGGCTTTCATTTCACATTTACTTCCACCTTATATTTGACCTTTCAGTTTTCCAATTTCTTTCTTTGATACTTTAGCTTTTTCCTTCAATTTGTTGATTGTCTCTTTTGACTTTTCCACCATGCATTCATATTTGATATTTTCTAATCTTGCTTCATCTAGAACTTCAAGATCATACTAGAGTTCTCCTTCAAAATAAAATTCACAATCTTTTAGATTGATGTCCCAACCTTCAAGTTCTATTGATCCAAGATCTAGTTATGGAATAAACATCATTTATTTTTACTATAGACCCCTATGTTCAAGAGAAAGATCAACCTTAGTTGTTAATATTATCAGGGAACTTGGATTTGATACCAATTGTTGAACATAAGGATGTGCTAAGAGGGGGGTGAATCAACATATATTAAAACTTAAGCATTTCTATTTCTAGATTAACAACTTATCACATAACTAAAAAGAATAGAAAAGAACACATGCATCACATGAAGACACTAGGATTTTTATGTGGAAAACCTAATAATGGAAAAACCACGGTGAGGGTTAACTCACAATATATGTAGCTCACTGCTAACAAGAATTACAATGATTAAGGCTCACTACTTAAGGACTTTTAGACTAAGGTATATAGCCTTAGAGAAAGATACAGAGGACCTAATGAGACTCACTATCTCAAAGCAAGATACATGAAAATTAGAATGATAAAATTCATTATGAACTACTTTGAAGAATTATCTAACACATGTTGAAGTTGCAATCACTATTTTGAATAATTTTCCCTTCACATTGATCTTAAACACTTCATCTATTTCATTCTACTCTATCTCACATCACTATGAATCACCTTCACAAATGAATTTAATCTTCTATATATATCCTTCGCAACACTTCAAAACTTTTATTAAGTTAGCTCCATGATGACTTTTAGAAGAAAATCTTGAAATCTCATTGGTCAGCTCCAATTATGTATAATATTTTCAAGAGAAACAAATGTGGATTATAACACAATACTATAGATCCAAACACATATACACACATTCTCCAAAACAAGATTAACTAATCAAGATCAACCATTGAGAATGAAACAAGTCATGTTGGCTCAAAAAGTATCAATACTATGAACACTATTATTGTTTGTCTTCACATAGCCAAGGAGATACAAAAATAATTATGTGAACCAAGATGTAGGTGTTGTATACCATGCACAATATTCATTGAGCATTTTCCTAAAGTATCTATTCATAATGTGTTTGTGCAAGAGGAAAAACCCACTGAAAGTACAAGAACAAAGCATTCTGAACAAGTTGTAGCAATTTGTTATTTGAAAATTGATCTTGTGGACCACCAAAACACTTGAAACTTGAAAGGAATAGTTCATAAAACTTTTCAAACATATTACCAATTCTATATGGTCACATATATCTTCAAAGGAATGCAGAGAATTCCAACAAGCTTTTAAAATTATATTGTATAGATTGGAACATTGTTATTTCTAACTCTTTCTGTAAAAGGTGTAAACACTTGATTTCTTAGATATAATACCTTCACAATACAACCAAATTATCTCTTGAAATGAAAGACAATAACTTACTCTATGGAAGGATGCAGACTAAAAATTCATGACTCTGTTATAGTGAAAACATTATTAATACCTTTGCCAATCTTCTACAACTTGTCTCAAAGTGTGGTACACCAATAAGGAATGACATTATCACAGAAATTTAGGGAACATATTGGTACAAGTGTGCCAACCATCACATCACTCATAGACACTAGTTAGAGCACCATTCATACATATAACTATATTATTGACTATATCTTTGCACTTGCACTATCTCTCAAATATATACAAACTTCATCATACACATCTAACATCAATGACAGCCCATAATAGGTTGAAATAATGAAAAAACCTATTTCTAATAACATCATTGACTTGTGTGTTGAAAACAAAAGGATTTCAAGACGTTCACTTCATTCTTGCAAAGATGGAGAAGCTTAACCAGTAAGTGTGCTTGTCATATACCAAAAAAACAACTGGTGTATATTTTTATGGAGAACCTTAATAAGGAGGTGTTTTTTCAGCTACAAATCCATTGTTCAAAAACATTCAATAGAAAAAGGACTCTCCATCAATAAATCCCTCATTGGTAAAGGGATTGTAAAAGTCTTTAAGGAGA
Organism: Sequoia sempervirens; assembly: GCA_007258455.2. Taxonomy (NCBI): domain Eukaryota; kingdom Viridiplantae; phylum Streptophyta; class Pinopsida; order Cupressales; family Cupressaceae; genus Sequoia; species Sequoia sempervirens. The sequence goes on along the minus strand of VDFB02000008.1, from coordinate 239,144,766 downwards.
ATAACAATTATTCTCACAATTCCAATGACAAGACTACATTTTGATCATGACAAAAAATTGTGACAAATGATGGTGTTGTAGATGCTAAGGTCATAAATAAAGCTCATCTTGTGATCATTCTGAAAGGAACCACAACAATGAACAAAAATAACCCTCCTCAAAATTAAGATACAGCCACTAATGTGGTTCCGAACACAACATTGCATGGTCCTCCAAGGGCCCCCTAACCAAGACAAAAATAACCACCATTGGGGGAGCCAATTGTGGTAGTTTTGAAGAAACTACTACAAAAAAATGTCATTCAACTAGCTAAAATTAGACATTATGAGCTAGGGCCATTTAAACCAACCTGGTGGAATGACAATGAGTTATGTGATTACCATAGAACCAAAAGACATAAAACATATGTGTGATTTAAATTGAAGAACATCATTCAAGATCACATAGAGCAAGGTGATGTTCAAATTGATAGCCAACCAATATCCTATAGCTCATATCACTTAATCTTTAAGGATCCTTTACAAACCCATGAGTTGGGAAAAGCCTCCAATTCTAGAATAGGTGGTAAATATGCAAAAAATTATACCAATGTTGCTTATGAGTACACTATAAATAATATCTATCCATTTGATCATAACATATCCACCATCACAACAAAAACAAAATTCTTGAATGTGCAGTTACTACCTGACAATCAAAGGTGAATTTGCAAGGATCCCCTCCTAAGTCACAACTGATATCTGAGTATAACTTACTTGATCATCTAGGGAAAACCCCCACTCAGATGTCAATTCTTAAGTTGCTAGGCACCTCCCCAGAGCATAAGGCAATCCTAGTTAAAGCATTGAAAGATTCTTCTGTTCCAACTAATCTAGATGTAAATTAGTTTCACACCATGGTAGGGTTCTTAGATACCACCCATCATATAACATTCATCAATAATAATTGTACTTCACAAAAACCTAATCACAATGAACCTTTACACCTAGAAGTATATATTAACAAACATAAAATTAGATGAGTTATGATCGATGATGGAGTTGGGCTGAACATTTTTACTTTGAAATGGGTTACTACCATGGGATTCTTTGAGGCTTGTATACATGAGTCAAAATGAATCATGATACAAGGATATGATGATATATAATTCTCTTCCAAGGGTGTTATTGTTCTCCCAATTGGAGTGGGTCCTACTGTACAAGACACAATGTTTTAGGTTCTCAAGTTGGACTTTCCTTATAACCTTCTACGTTTATTCCCATGGATTCATGCCATGAAATTTGTTTTGTCAACCTATCACCAGTGTTTAAAGTTTCCATAAAATGGCACAAAGATTACTATTTCTAGTGATCCTAACCCATTCCAATACTATAGTATCTTGAGGGGTACCCCTGAACATCAAGTACCTAGTCAGAGGGAAATCTCACCTTCCACCTCCTCATCGCACTATATTGACCCTAATTTATCAAAAAAATTGACTTTACCCAAGATATACCCTAAAAAAAATGTCTAGGTCTAGGACAATGGGTGTGGAGAATACAATATTTCAAACATGTTCTACATGGGAAAGCTACTAGATGCACCTAAACACTATGGGAAACCATGCCACATCAAGAAGGATCCTAAGGTAACAATTTAGTATCACCCGCCTACGACCTTCACTAAGTGGGGTGAGCTATGGAAATAATATATCGATGAAGACCTCTCAAAATGGATTTACAAAGATGAAGAGGATGAGATACATACTGAATTTCCTATTGGAAAGTATGGAAAAGGCTTTGATATCATGAAACAGAAGGGTTATGATGGTCATAGTGGTCTTGGAGCGCATAAATAAGGGATGAATGAACCTATAATAATGAGAAAACAACTGAGAAATAAAGGTATTTTGAGTGAATTCTCATAGTACTAAGGTATGTTTGAAGAAAGCCACTAATGCTTCTAAAGTTGGTGAGACTTCTAGGAATAGTACCAAACCTGAATCCCCTACCAATCAAACTATTGAAGGCCAAGCTTGGATAGATACCTTTTGGGACCCCAATGATTCCTCAATCTTTACCCTTTCTATCTCATCCTTAAGGTTTGATAACAATGATGATAAATTCCCTTAGTCCATCCCCAACTAATCGATTGTGACCAACAAGGTCCAACGAGCTTGAATATCTTCTAAAATGATGAAGCAATTACTAAGTTCACGGGACTTATAGAAGGTATACCTAGTGGGGATCAAAGGGTTGGTTTCACTATAGACCTCAACACTACTGCATACTATAGGGATTTGGTCCCACCTTCCAATCACAAAATAGAAAAAACAAAGAAAAATAGGTCTCTAGGTGAGAACTAAAAGGAATCTTTAGACATGGGAAAAGGAAAGATAAAGGATATATCCGAAGTTGAAAACCTCTCTAAGGCACCTAAGGATGGAAGGTTGGACCTACTACCCATGAGTCAAGAGAAATCCCCAATGGTGGAAAAATCAAAAGAATTCAACATCAATACACCTAAAGATTTGAAAATCATACACTTTGCAACATCCCTGATAGATATAGAGAGGCCAAGTTTCACCAAATTTTTCTCTAAAAGGAAAATCAACTTTGCATAGTTTTATGTAGACATGCCTAGGCTAGACCCTGAACTAGTTTTTCATCACTTACCTCTTCTTCCTAATGCCAAACCTTTCAAGAAGAAGTTAAGGAAGATGTAGTCATAAATCACCTTATTATTCAAAGTTGAGTTGAAGAAACTATTGGGTGTTGGGTTCATAAGACCAATAAATTATGCATAATGGATTTCAAATTTGGTACTAGTCACGAAGTTGACCGGTGGAATAGGCATCTTTACCAAATTTATGGATCTATTACTAGTCACCAAGCTGACTTGTGGAATAGGCATCTTTACCAAATTTATGGATCTAAATAAGGCTTGTCTGAAAGATGATTTCCCTCTACCAAACATAAACATGATTGTAGATCTCACAGCAGAATATGAGGAGCTATCACTAATGGATGGTTTTTCTGGCTACAACCAAATCAAAATTACACCTGAGGATCATCATAAGACAACCTTTACCTGGACATGGGGTACTTATTGTTGGAATTCCATTCCCTTCAACATTAAAAGCACTATATCTACCTATCAAAGGGCTATGACAACAATCTTCCATGATATGATACACAAATTGATGGAGGACTATGTTGATGAAAAACTGGAAAAAACCTTCACAATGGACAACCACCTGGCAATGCTTGACAAAATCTTTACTAGATTGGAACAATATAAGTTTAGGTTAAACCCAAAAAAGTGTGTCTTTGGAGTAACTTTTGATAAGCTCCTTGGATACATTGTTTTGTGAAAGGTATAGAGGTTGATCTTACAAAGGAAAAAGACATCATAGACATGGCGCCACCTTCCAATCTAACATAGCTCAAGAGTCTATAGGGTAAATTGTAGTCAATTTGTAGCTTTATAGTGCAACTAGTAGATAAGTGCCACCCATTTCAATATCTCCTTCGTGAGGATGTGTCATTCAAATGGACCAATTATTATCAACAATCTTTCCAATAAATCAAAGACTACCTACTGTAACCACCTGTACTAATGCCACCCATTGAGGGAAAACCACTCACCTTCCACATCATTTACACTAGGATCTCTTTCGGCACAAAATGATGAAGATTGAAAAGAAAGAGAAATATAGTATATCAATCATACCCCTATTGGATATGAACTCAACTATACTCCCTTCGAGTGGGCATTCCTTGTTTTTATCTTTACAATGCAGAAACTAATGCATTACATGTTAAATCTACAAACTAAGCTAATTTCTAAGATCAATCCTCTAAAGTATTTACTCAGTAAGGAAACACTAACAAGAAGATTAGAAAAATGGGTAATGATCCTTAGTGAGTATGACATAGAGTATGTGTAAATAAAATCAATCAAGGGACAAGTCATCATCGATTAGTTAATGGATGCTCCTACATATGAATTTCAACCACTCATATCAGAGTTCCCTGATGAAGCAATCTTCACACTAGATCCATCTACAACATGGAAGATGTACTTTGAAAAATCCTACACACATCATGGTTTAGGATTCAATGTCTTGTTTATCACACCACAAGGGGACACATCCCTAAGTCTTACATGATTACAATCTTGTGCACAAAAAAAATTCTTGAATACAAAGCCTTTCTAATAGGTCTAAGGGAAGCTATTAGATGGAAGATTAAAAACCTACATGTATATAGTGATTCATAGTTAGTGATTTGACAGGTCAACGATAAGTATGAGACAAAGGCTAACAAACTAGTGCCATAGAAGAAAATGGTTGATAGTCTTAAGGAGTAGTTTGACATCATCTTGTTTACATAGATTCCAAGGGTTTAGAATAAAGAAGTCAATGCAATTGCTACCATTGGATCTCTCTTGGACATAAAAAACAATGTGCATCAATGCAAATTCTTAGTGGAACAACTTTTAGTCCTCACATTTGATGTCCCCAGATCCAAGATCATGTGTGAGATTTTTGGCCCTAACTCCCATGGTATAAAGACATATATGATTATCTTCACAATAAAATCCTCCCTCTTGACTTTTTGATAACCAAAGAAAAACCTTTACTCAACGAGTTGCTAAATATGTTATCATCACCAATACCCTATATCATCATATTTTAGATAGTAACCTTCTTAGATGTCTCGACATGGAAGAATCGAAAATGGATTTACAAGAGGTACATGAAGGTATATGTAGATATCACTTTAGTGGTCATATCCTAAAAATAATCTTATGAGAATAGGATACTACTAGCCAACAATGGAACATGACTCCTACCACTTTGTGAAGAAATGTAGACAATGTTAGATTCACGGTGATTTAGTACATGTACCAGCACAAGGACTTCATTTGGTTACATCACCTTGGCCCTTCTCTCAATAGGAACTTAACCTCATCAGAAAAATCCATGCTACATTTGTAAATGGCCACAAATTCATAATTACTGCAACTAAGTACTTTACTAAATGGATTGAAGCCATTTCAATGACATACATCATAGGTAAACAAATATAAAAATTCATATTAAACTACATCATATGTCAATATGGTGTACCCTTGTCTATAATCACAGATAATGGACATCCCTTCAAAAACCAAGATGTTCAAGAATTATGTGAAAAGTACCATATCCAACACCACTTTGCCACTTCGTATTATCCCCAAGGTAATGGTCAAGCGGAGACATCAAATAAAACCACTATAAAAACATTGAAAAATATTGTCAATGATGTTGGCTGAGACTAGAACATTCGGCTAAACCCAACCTTATGGTCTTATCGTATGATTATTTGTACTCCCATAGGTGCTACATAGTATTCCCTTATCTTTGGTTCTAAAGCTATCCTTTCAATTGAGGTCAAGTTACCATCACTGAGAGTTTCTATTTGAAACAAAGGAAACGAGGTTCATTAAGATGGAATGGGAAAATGCACCTATCTTTATTTCATTAGGAAAAAGAGATCCCCAAAGGTAATATTGACTTTCAACCCTTAGGTTAGTAAAACTTAATGGAGATCTGGTTGTTTTCCTTATGATTGAGGATGGGGTAAATTAACATGAAATGCACTTTTAGGAGATAAATGAAAATACCAAATGAATCCAATTATGCAATGTAAGACTTGAATCATCAATTTAAAACCTTAATCTATCAAAATCAGCAAACTTCTGGCAGATCTAAGAAGGGTAAGAATTTATGCACATGTCACCAAAATTCTCTATTGAGTGTCCTCTTGGGATAGATTCGCCATAGGGCGAATGCGTCTTGCTACAAGTATCCAAAATCTATTTTGGCAGTACTTTGATCCTAAATTTGTACTCTCAATTCCTCTAGATCTCACAATTGGAAAGTCGGAAATAAATCCTACAAGTGAGTTTTCGTGGCTTGACAACTTTGACAACTTTACAAAATTTCACTTTTGATCAATCTTCAATCCTTCTTCACCTATAAATCTACAACACACAAAGAGATGGAAAAATTGTTTGTTTTTGGTGAATGGGGGTTTTCCTTGGTCAAACCCCATTTTGGTAATTAAACCTTGAAATAAAATGAAACATGAATGGAAGAAATGATGAATGAACAATGGTATGTTGCAACTCACCAAACACTTGAATGGAACCCCTTAGAGGAATAAGATCTATCGCGCCTCTCCAAGGTCTTGATCTTGCATGAAATGTCTTGATTGGATGTTTGATTTGATAGCTTGAATCTTGACTTGAATTCTTGAAACCTACATCACAATGTTAGCTCCAAAAACATGCATGAATGAGTATAACTTTGACATGATGCTTGATATCTTGAATACTACAACAAATGACTGAGAAATCTACTCTTGAACACCTTTGACAATAATCTTAGCTCTTGTGAAGTTCACCTCTTGCTTCTCTAGATTCTAGGATTTGAATTGATACAAAGACCTTGTATTTATAGGTAATTTTCTAATTTCCCAAAAATTAAACATCAAATTCCAACAATTTAAAATTGAATTTGAATCATAAAAAATTCCACCAAAAACATATTAAAAATTGGGGTCCTAAACTTAAGGGGGACCCATTCACCCTTGAGTGAATGGCTCCTAGGACCTAAATCTAGGACACTCCAATTCCAAGGCAATTTAATTAATGTTTTCAATTGTTTAATACAATTTTTCACTTCAAAAAATGGGATTAATTAGGCTTTTAAATGCATAATTGTGCTAATTAGAGGTTTAATTAAGTCTAGTTTATTAAGGGACCGAAACATAGTGTGAAAATGTAAAGGAGTACATTTTCTAACACTACACTATGCAATTGCTCATCGATGATGAAGACTACCAGATTTATAGGTTACATGAGCTAGAACTATTAGATGAAAGAATACAAATTGCATTATTCCATTTGCAAGCATATCAAAATCGCCTCAAACATAGCCACAATAAAAGATTGAAAGTCCAAAACTTTGACATTGGTGATCTATTCCTAAAAGAGAACCTTAAGAATCAACAAGAAAGAGAAAAACCAGGAAAGTTTGAACCTAATTGGTTGGGTCTCTATATCATTACTACAACATATGCATCTGATTCTTATCAACTAGCCACTCTGAAAGGTGAACTGCTACTTGATTCGATCAATAGCATGCACCTTCAGAGGTACTATACATGATCTCTAGAGATCCTACAAAATCAAAAATAGAAAATAGAAAATAAAAAGAAAATAAAATGAGAAATAATCCATCCTATAGTGAAAACCATTTTGGTGGTTCTTTGGATAAGCACCATGGTGAAAACCTAGCAAACAAGTGCCATGTGTAGCTAGATACCACTCAACCATCTATCACTATTCTATTAGATTTTGTCCATAATAACCTAAGCATAGGCTCCTTCATAAAAATATTTTGCACCCCTTCTCATGACCTAAGAATGACTAGCATTTAGTGTCAACTACTAACCATATTCATCCCTTTTCATAATAACTAGTCATGTTCCAAATTGGGGGAAATTCTTGACCTAGGATTTAAAAAGGATCTTACAAATGTAGTATCCTAGGATATTATCACATAAATACATGAATATCAAAACATTAAACAAAATCCAAAAACATTCAAATATTCCTCAAAAAATCCAAAAATAGTCATAAAATGTCAAAAATGTCAAAAACAACATTAGCCATCCAGCATGTGCTAACATCAGTCCAAATAATCGAACTATGTTATCTTTGTGCATGTACATAGGCAAGGCCATCATTGATGATCCCCTAAGGCCTAGGTTAGTCCTTTAGGGTCCATCATAATCAAGTCTTCATCGATATCCATGTCCCACAATAAACAGTCAAACTATGTTTCCTTAGTGTGTCATGTAAACAAGGTCATCATCGATGAGCCCCCGAGGCATAGGATAGTCCCTTAGGGTCCATCATAATAAACATGTCATTACAATCCAAAATTACATAATAAAACTATCCCTTATCAAGAACTGACAAGTTGGACACAAACAAATCATTCTATAGAAAACTAAGCTCAACAAATCATGGAATAACAGGTGAAACTACCAAACTAGCCTTCAAACTAGCTGATCAATTGTCTACATATATATCAAAGGTACCTATCTTAGCAAAAATCATTTGTCTCCTAGGTTGTTGCATTATCAAAACTAGACTAGGTGTCTTACACAAAATGTTTCACTCTTAAAATAGACACAATCTTTTGAAATTATATCAAACACATACCAGTGGACAAGAAGATCTAAATAGATGTGGACTCATTTGGTCTAGTTATGTATTATCTTATCTTATTTATCGTATTTCATGTTCCTAAGCTACTTGATGATATCCACAAGTGATTAGAGCAGCAATGATGGATCATGAAGTTTTTTTCTATTGATTTTTGTTTGTGGTTTGTCTTGGTAACATGACTAGGGAAAATAATGTCCCTTTGTGTGATTGGGGTTCTATTTGGCATGATCAAAACATCCTAGGGAATTCAAAGGTTAGCTAATGCTTTCTTGCATCAGGATTAACATGCTTTATGGTTACTTCCTCACATATAACAAGATTTTACTGTTACTAGCATGAATCAAGGCACTCCTTGTCTGATGTGTTTGAATCCTTGACAAACGAATACTAATGTCACCAAGGTTTGTCTCAACTTGGTGTACACTATCCACTTGTCCATATAACATAATCATTAGGAAAATGGAAACAAAATTTTACTTCACAATTCATACTTAGGTGTACATATATTTGTTTGTCCCATAATTAAACTCTCTATGATGATAAAAAAAAATGCACTACAAAAAGCTTAAATACTATTAATCATTACATCAAGCTTGATTTGTATGAATGATCCATCTAATTATTCTTCAATCCTTGCAAATTATTTCTTCTCACTAATATCTTCTTTAATTCCCTATAGTAATCTTGGTGGCGTGATATAACACACAAAAACAAATATATTATTGCCATCATCCTACATCGATAATCATGTTAGAAAATCATATGTCACATGCATATAGGTCATAAATACAACATAAAAAAATTCAAAAAAATAGATATAATTGCATTATATTTTTAAGAATCATCATCCACATAGCATCATATCAAACATCGCATAACATGTCCTAAACATATAATGTCATCATACATATAGATCATATAAGCAGAATAAAACCCATCATAGATCATAAACATTAGATATCCATACATCATGACATATATAAGTATAAATCAATATCATGTGCATCCATCTATACATCAGAAAAAATATAACATCATATGCATCCATAAGCATCCATCACATAGAAACATACATATAGAACATAACATCTCATATAATCACCACCAAAAATGATAAATCTCATATATATCTAAATATGTGTCATAGTAAAAAATTGAGATATTGTAAAAAATGGAGCTCATAGGCTCAATTAAAAATACATATTTCCATATAAAAAAAATAGGCCTAGCCTATGCTACCCCTATCCCCTGAAGAAGAATGGGTGGAGGGAGGCGTGTCCTCTCTCTTCCTTCATCCTCATGGCATATGTTGCTCCCTGGGGAATGGCGAGGCGAATAGTATGGAGACCTCCTTAGTCTTGAAACCCCACCACTAATCTATGACCTCCAAGAGTGGGACCTACTCTAGTTCTAGGTTTAGCTAGGCACCCTCTAAGATGGAAACACTACATCCTTGTATATATCTCTATAATATTATGCCTCCTTGCTAGCTCGGTAGAAGGTGTGAGAAAAATTGGCATTGGACCCATTGACTATCTCAATAAACCTCAATTAACATTGCTTATCCCTCTACACTTTGATAATGGCCATATCATGCTCTATAATTAACTATGCAACCTAACCCTATAATCCCTATACCTATGCCAATGCAACCTAGAGCTATGTTTGCATGCTCTCCATTTGTGGATTGGGTTCCCTCTCCTCTACCTCCTCCTTCATAATATCTCATATGACCTCTCTAATATGTACATCCTTCCACCCCTCAACATCAATGGCTACCTCCCATGTGACCTCCTCCTCCTCACCTACCACATCAGCATCTACCTCCATCTTCACCTCTATGCGTACCTCCTTCTATCAAGGAGCATCCTCTATTCTTATCGCTCCCTCCTGCTTGATGGGAGATAGTGGCCTAGAAATAACTATTGGCACCCAACCTCTACCTTGGCCTCTATCACCTCCTCTCCCTCCATACCTACCACTGCCACTACCATCATCATCAGCATCCCACCTCCCCTACCTCCATCCCTTCCACCCCAAATAAATCCTCTACCCCACAACTTGCCCCTTGGACCTCTCCCTAGCCTCTCAACGGGTGTTGGAAAATCTTGATTTGTAAGTGGTATTGACCTATTCCAAGTCCACCATGCATGGTACTCATACATAGTTCCTACATCCGCTACTTTTTTCGGTGCTCTCCATTGCATAGGCTACAACTCCACAAACTCATAAATGGAAACCTATAAACTGATCATGGGTCCCCACTGAGACACCTCGTGAGCTGACCTCATAATTTTTTTGGCACCAACAGGATCACCCTATCTCTCACTGAACTATTGGAGTACACACTCTAATATTTTTCTCTCAATAATATGTTGGCTCTAGACAGTGTGGCCAATCAGATACCTAGTCTATTGACAATATGGAAGATGCTTAGTGTCATCCTCTTAGGTTATGCACTATCAATATTGTCTCCAAGTGAATGAATCAAGTAAAGCAATGACATGCCTTCTAGAACTGACATCCTTGACATGCATCTAAGTCACTTCTCCACCATACATATACGCATACAACAACCCTGGTGGTAGGTCTCTATCTATAACTAGTTTGAACATGACTATATTCTCCCATGACCAAACCATAAGAAATGTAGTGCCACAACCAATCGAGCAAGCGCCTCTGTAGGAGAAATCATGCAGCTAGAAGTAAAGCATCACCAACATGCAAGGGCCCCAAGCATACACAGTGCCCTCCTCCATCATTTAAACTAGCATCCAACCCCACCTAACTTGAAATCCATGCTCGTGTCTATCTAGTACCACTACATCAATAATAACACTATTGAAAATAATGATCAATCATTCATAGTGATCTACCAAGGTGTCCCAATGGATCTCATACTCCTCTACCCCAAGATCATCGATCTCAAAGCACCTCTATATAGCATCTAGTCCAAAATAAGGATCATACACTACCTACTCACCATGGATAGGGAGTCATAGGATGTGCCATACATCCTCTAAAGTCATAGTGGCCTCCCTAGTCAATAAATACAAGGAACTTGTCTCTGAATGCAACCTACTGGCAAGTACAGTAAGCACCCTTGATTAGCCTAGATCTTGGGCATGAACATCACATGGTATAAACCAAATTAATGTAAGGTATCTGTATTTTTGATGCAATTGTTGTACATGCACACCAATAGGTAGATAAATTCTCACCCAAAGAATGTGATAACCTACCTTACTTGAAAGATCCACCAGGAACACCTAAATCTAAAGGCAATTTCAGTTGATCCTAAGGCTCGAGAATGTTAGGTCGTAATCCACTAGGTTCACTCAAGATTCATTGTGTAAATTGCTATTAATCACAAGGGGTATATGATTTCTTAGTCTTACTAGTTTCCAAAGGATCATAGAAAAAGTTTAGTCTAGTCAAACACATGTATCGCTCCACAACTCCATGTAAACTAAACATTTACCCGAAATATTTCATGAATTTGAATTATTTGCAAAGAATCAATAGATTTAACATAATTACTTTGTAGCTTCATGGAAAATAAAGATTTGAAAAAATAATCCATGGATTTATCATTTTTAAAACATTTTTTGAAAATATTTAACATCTACTCTAAAATAAAGCATTAAAAAAACTAAAATTGAAGGTGCTCCCAATTATTATCCATGCATGCACCATGAAATAAACTAAATCAAATAAAACCACTCTATACTTCACCAAATTGATTCACATCTAGGCATAGAATGATGCAATAATTTTAAAGAGGCATAAGATCATTTGTCATTGGATAGTGTCAATGCGCATCCAAATCTGGTGCAGCACACAGGCTCAATCAGCTACATAAGATTTTGTATCAGGAGATAGCTTTAAGTTGGCTTTGATATTAATTAACTTCAAATGGGGCATACAATTTTTTATGCTAGAATGGTACATAAAATAGGAAAAATAAATAAAACTCGCAAGAGTTTCAATTTTAAATCTTCACAATTTCACAAATTTTGAACTTCACTAAAAAGGAACAACTCTTGAGCTTTTATCAGAACAAGGCAACCAAGGAGTTTCAATAGAACACATGAAAAAAGAATCAAGGGAATGAATCATAGAGTAGCACATGGCACATGATAGTTGGCACAAGAATCTTCTGGAATAATTCAACAGATATTTTGACTTTCTCAACTGAAACTTTTAAACTTTGTTCTCCAAGACACAATCAGGATATCAAACTAGATTGAGCAGGCCACAAACCAAACCCTCAAATAAAATGTAGGAACTAGCTGGATATTCATAGTGATCAAATGGATATAGAAATTTTAATCTATTAGTCTTGTGTTCTTACCTCCAAGTTGTTGCTTTGAGAGATATGCATGTCAGTGTAACACTCCAAAACTCAGTGTCACACTCATCCCTCAGGCAAGACTCAGATCTTTAGTTCCCCAATTACCTATGTTCCTTCACCATACGCTTCTTCTATGCATGGGTTCCCAAAATACACATCCCAACCTAGACAACATTATTGGATCTACTTGCAACCCAAGTTTTCCTAACTATCCATACTCGAACCTTGTCCAACAACCTATTCCTCTTGCACATAAAATTCCACATGTCAATTCCTTTTTAAACCATCAATAGGAACATTATTAAAATAAAGCACTCCTTAACATTAGTTCCTCAAAAACACCAATCTATAAATAGCATGCTTTAATATTTTCACAAAATCACCAACTTAAAGTGAGTTTTCAGATACTTGATGTACTTGAGAAAATTTGAGTGGCATGTTTAAACATTTTTACAAATGCACTTTTTACCCAGGTACCCAACACCCAATTACCCAGCTTCCTTCAAAACATGACTAGCTAATGTATCACATTTCTTTGGAATGAACCATAAAACCCCACCTCCACCTTTTACAGGCCTTTTTGTACCTGTGGAATTTTAACTCGCGGCTACAACAAACTCATCTCGATTATTCACTTGGGTCCAAACTTCCCAAAAACCCACCTACCCAGATTCCCAACACTATGTATATTGACGTGAATCATTTTAAAATTTCCAACTTCCCTTATGCTTACCTCTTGAGTCCACTAACCAACCAACAACTTCTAGAAGTAATGATTTTCAACTTGGGTCCTCAAGCCTTGCATTCTTGGGTTGTGTTGTGAGACAACACAAAAAATTTCATCCAAAAAAACCAAATTCAAAAGAAACGTGGGAATCAACCACCCAGAGTAAATCAAAACTTATACATATTTTCTACAATAAATCTTTACCCTTACTTAAATCTCAGTATAAGGACCATAAAATATTACTGAAGAGTACTAGTGTGTGCATTGATTAATTAAAATCTTAGTGACTCGATGAAAGGGATCTGATGCAGATCCAAGGTGAAGATTAAACTCACAACAAACTAGTATCAATTCAAAAATGATGAACTCCAACCTGCAAGCATCAACTCACCCTCAAGGGTCTCAACCCTTCAAATTTTTAAAAAAACACCAAACCTCCACCAAGGCCCTAAAAAATTTTCTCAACATTCCAATGATGACATTTTAGCCATTTAAGTGCAATCTCAAAGTCAGATTCAACATAACCTTCAAAAACTCACCTTCTACCACTAGCATTTCTTATAAACTAGGTTTTCAGCCTTTTGGCCAAATCCTTCCAAGACACCTGAGAAATAAATCATAGAATCAAGGACCCTTTTCAGATTTATTTAACATATCAAAGAACCATATCTCATTATTTTGGATCAAAGTCTTCAAAATTAAAAATTTCACAGTTTTAGGCCCCCAATTAGGCCATTTTTACAAAGAGACCACCCTTAGATCTTCACACCAAGTTACAAAACCTAAAAATAGTCTTGAGGAATGATCCAAAACAACATTTTTTCCAGATTCTAGGCCTCCAAGTGCACAATTTAAACTCAAATCTAAAAAACCCTCTTAAAACACAAGAACCTAGGGTTTTGGGGCACCATTATTGGTTCTCCATATTCCCAACCATTCCAGATCACACCAACTGCTCAGACATACATAATTAGGTCCTCCAAAGCTTAAAAAACATTCACTTGGCTTCAGATATTCCTGCAACACCAATTCATAGGTTAGAGGCCTTATTTTCAAGTGGGAAATTAACATTTCTAGACCTTTATCTCTTCATTCTCTTCCAAAACTCAGTTCTCCACACCTTCCACTCTTGAGAAATCATTTCCTATACCCTACCAACTCATCCCACTAATTCGCATTGGCATACAGTAGGTGGGATGAGATTCAAGCCACTAAGAACTACAAACCCTTATACCCCTTTTTAGAAACCCGTTAACGAAAAACCTAAGATTTAAGGCCCAAAATGAATGAAAGAACACTTATTAAGAAATTAAAAGAAATGTTAAGACATATGCCAACAATATTACATCATGTCCTGATACAAAAACGAGCTTGTATGGCCTGTGCACAGGCAGAAAACATAGGAAAATAGTAAAATCTGAAAACTGAGCAATTGAAATCTTTATTGATTAAAAAAAAATCCTTCCACAGTCCCTGTCTCGAGCCCTTGAAGGCCTTAAGTACATTTTTATTCATTTAAATCCAACTTCCCAATGCTTTTAACCACCAAAACTAACCTTTTTTGGAAACACATAACAAATTTTGTTGAATTAAACAACTCACAAGTTTGCACTTTTAGACTCCACTGACCTAATGACCTTAACTAATAACTTTTAGACCATTTGGAACCTTTCTAATGGTCTATTTTAGACCTTATTAAGAGTAAAAGACTCATCATACCACATTTACCAACTAACCTTCCTTATTTAACATCAAACAATCACAAAATGAGGGTGAAGTGTGGGTGCTCCTGCACCAAGATCAGTTCATTTACATTGAGCTACATAATTTGGCAATCCTTTTAAGCCAACCTAGACAATGGCTTGCTTCCAATCAAGCATCTATAACCCCGACAAGTTTATCCCTACAATTTCCCAAAACATAGCTCTACTTCCATTCAGGCATTTATAGCCCTGATAGAGATATTTGGATAGCCTAAAGAGTTGAATTTTCTCTTTTAATATTTCTTTGATATTCATTTTTTATTTGATATTTCTTTAAAAGCTCTTTTGCTTCAACTTTTTGGGTAATGAAGCCTATTATTAGGTTGGGAATTGCAGTGGTAGCAAAGGTTACCTTTTGAATTTTCACTCAATGTAAATATCCTTCACCCTTTTCATAAATCCCCAAAGATTTACTTAGCAAATTTTTTGTATGTGAGACTCTCCAGCAAAATTTTATCACCCTTATACCAAACATCAACTAATTGTAATTCGTCATTTAATAGAAAATAGACATAATTTGAAATTTAGCTATCATTTATTGAGTCACCTGATTACTTCTAAATTTGGAAACCTTAGTTTTCACACATCCACTTGGTCATTCCTTAGCAACTCTCTAAACTAAAACTTCATTGATAAACTTAAATTTGGCAGCTCTACCCTCATATCAATGTACTATTCATGTCTTAATGATGCCTTAACCTAATCATCATAATCTTCATTTAATTTGCACCCATGATTATGTTGCAAGATGGTGAGTCCCTTGGTATCTCTATGTAGTGTGGTGCTTGGGTTCGTGGCATGGCTTAACCACCTCCTATGGATCTTCTATAAACTTGGCAGTTGTATCAGGCATTAACAGGTCGATCTTTTGGTGCAACGGCAACCACCAATGTAACATTGGTATTAGATTCGAGGTCACAGGTTTGAACCGCTCGCTTGCAGTGGGGGGATTGTTGCAAGATGGTGTGGCCCTTGGTCTCCTCTATGTAGCATAGTGCTTAGGTTCGTGACATGGATTAACCGCCTCCAATGGATCTTGTATAAATTTGGAAGATGTATCGAGCATTAACAGGTCAATATTTTGGTGCAACGACAACCACAAATGTAATAGATTATGCATGCATTAACTTTCCTCAAATTTCTCAATGTCTTGAAACATGCCAACTCATCGATCCAGCTCTTCTTCTCAATTTCCCATCTAGACAATCTCATAACTAATATGGCTCGATCAAATAAAATGAAAAGACTATAATTTAATTCTCCAATCTCAAATCCACCTGGTTCTTAATCTTCATGCATGCCATCCTCAAACCACTATGTACCAGCTTCATGAGAATTTATTTGATTTAACCTTTAATTTTGAGAAAAGTGTACCTTCACCACCTCAGCTTTTGTACCCAATATTTTCACCTCAAGGAAAACATACACCATATATTTCTCATGGATTTCTATAAATATAACACTCTCCTCCAAATTCTGCACTTCTATCTCCAAGTTTCAGCTCACTTTTTTGCATTCATTCTCGCCTAACACCATGGATACCCCCATTTGCCTTACCAATGTTCTTCAACATATCGGCTTCTTGGGATGAATTACCATCTAGCAACTTAGAAAGATGTTTTTCCTTAGGACACCATCCACCAAGGCGGCCTTGTGCTTGGTTCGAGGTGAAGCTTTTATGAATTCAGGGTCTTATTACGGGGTGAACTCTGACTTGGCTTCACGCTTTGTCACTTCATTGTTGGACCTCAAACTTTATTTAGATGAAGTTCACTCCACTGCTATGATTATAGTGTGGTTGAACTATTTATTGAATTTGGAAACGACTTTAGCAATTTCCCAACCTATGGTGGGAATTCCAACCGTTGAAGATATCTTGCAATTTCTAAACCAAGGAGTTGTGGTTCCTATTTTTCCTTTCCTTACTGCTCTGTACACCCCTAACCTAGATGAGCACAAGGATAATACCTATCCAAGATACATACTTCTCATAGATGAAGCAAAAAAAAATCAATTGATTAGAAGCCATGTACCCTACTTCAACAAATACTTCACAAGAAGTTAGCCCTTTTTTCCTTTTACTATTGACTTTCAATGATTTTTTGTATTTCCATGTACATATGAGATTACCATTATATAATATAATGGAAATTTTTTTGTTCTATTAAGATGGCTTCGCTTTCTATTTCATTTGTACATACATGCATTTATTTCAAATAGTATTTACCTTTTTTTTCTTTTGTAATGGAATGATTTACATGATTCAATTGCAATGTGCTCTTAATTGGGATGGACTTGCCAATTTTACCATACCTAACCTAAAAAGAAAGAAAACCACCAAAGCAAACTACCCTAACAAATAAAATTTACTATAACAAAGAAATTTACCCTAACCTAACACTTCCAATGACCTGGCAACGAGAAATTTACCCTCAATTACTAACCCTGCAATGCTTTTAGTTTGAATTTTAGCAAGTTTATCTTTAAATTCACTCAAGTATTCCTTAGATATCCTACCATAATTATGCATTGTTCCAAATTTTTGTACTTAATGAACGAGGATTCAAAAGTGTACTTACCCACCATTTCACTAACATGTATAGAAATGACCTAAATGATGATCGACTACACACAAGTTTTCCATTGCTTTGAATCCATACCTTTGTCCAACCTTCACTTATGAATTTCAATCTCCCTTTTCTATGTTCTAAGAAAAATTATGTTCATTATGAGATCACTTCTTCCTTCATAGCTATGCTTGCTACTTGCCCCAGCTTCAACCCTAGCATCAATATTTAACTCGTCAAACAAGATCTCAACATGATTTACATAATTATCAAAGAAAGAGAAAGTAAAAGTTTGATACTCTATCATTTGCATAAAATCAAATGTCACTTCCCTTTTAAACTATGAATCTGCACTTACGGGTGAAATAAGAGTATCATCTGTTTGTTCCACCAATCTCTTCTTTCTACAACTATACACATATGTAGAGAGTGGCAATTTACTACCTTCAAATTCATTCTTTAGATGTGATGTTTCCAAACCCTCATGACTCCACTTCCTTTCCTACAAGACTTTTGGAGTTTCCACATAATGATCACGGTTAGAAAATCTACCTAACCCATCTTTTGAACTGATAAGGACTCCACTTCCACAAGAGCTACATGCTCTTTTAGAATCTAAACAAGAATTTGGTAACTTCTCCCTCCTTTTCGCACTTAACGAAGCCTCAATTAGCGGGATCACCTTATGAATAGCCAGTCTTACCCTAGTTAAGAAAACTTTATAGTTGATCTCACTGTGATCAGTCATGCCATGAATTCTACACTATGTAACCTGACCAAAAGCAAACAAATTCAATGGTGAGAGCCTTCTGTTAAGGATTTTATGGAGGACTTCAATCTCTCTTTCACTCTCCATCCTAGGCTTACCAGAACCTCTAACTCATGGTCACAACTCAACCCTATGACTAGGATATGAACACCTTCTAAAAAAGAAAGGGATAAAGGCCCTACTTCTAGTTCCAATTCTATTGACATGAGTGTTATAAACGCACACCAACAGGTAGATAAATTCTCTCTCAAAGAATTTGGGAACCTACCTTTCTTGAAAGATTCACCTAGAACACCTAAATCTAAAGGCAATATCAGTTGATCCCAAGGCTCGAGAATGTCAAGTCTTGATGCACTAAGTTCACTCAGGGTTTTTTGTGTAAATTATTGTTAATCATGAGGGATTTATGGTTTCTTAAGCTTACTGAAGGATCATAACAAAAGTTCAAGTTTGGTCAAACATGTATTTCTTCACAATCCATGAAAACTAAAGATTTACCTGAAATATTTCATGAATTTGAATTATTTTCAAAGAATCAACATATTTAACATAAATTTCTTTATAGCTTCATGGAAACTAAAGATTTACAAAAATACTCCATGAATTTATCATTTTTAAAAATATTTTCTAGAAATATTTAACATCTCTAAAATAAAGCATTAAAAATCCTAAAATTTAAGGTTCTCCCAGCTATTATCTACACATGCACCATGAAATAAACTAAATCAAAGAAAACCACTCTATACTTTACTAGATTGCTTCAAAACTAGGCATAGAATGATGAAAGAAATTTAAAGAGACATAAGATCATTTGCCACCATATAGTGTCAATGTGCACCCAAATTTGGTGCAACACACAAGCTTTTATGATAGGAACAAACAATCAACTACGTAAGATTTCATATCAAGAGATAGCTTTAAGTAGGCTTTGATATTAATTAAATTCAAATGGAGCATAAAAAAATTTATGCTGGAATGGTACAGAAAATGGGAAAAAGAAATAAAACTAGAAAGAGTTCCAATTTTAAATCTCCATATTTCCACAAATTATGAACTTAACTAAAAAATAACAACTCTCATCCTTTTATAAGAACAATGCAACCAAGGAGTTTCAATAGCACACATGAAAGAGAATCAAGAGAATGAATCATAGAGTAGCACGTGGCACATGACAATTGGCACAAGAATATTCTATAATAATTTAACAGATATTTTGACATTCTCAACAACTAAAACTTTTAAACTTGGGTCTCTAGGACACAATCAAGATATCAAACTAGATCACGTAGGTCACCAACCAAACCCTCAAACAAAATGTAGGAACTAGCTAGATATAGAAATTTTAATCTATTAGCCTTGTGTTCTTTCCTCCAAGTTGTTGCTTCAGGAGATATGCATGTTACTGTAACACTCCAAAACTCAGTGTCACACTCCAAAACTCGATGTCACACTCATCCCTCAGGAAAGACCCGAATCTATGATTCCTCGATTTCATGCGTTCCTTCACCATATGCTTCTTCTACACATGGGTTCCCAAAATACACATCCTAGCTTGGACAACATTATTGGATCTGCTTGCAACCCAAGTTTGTCTAACCATCCATACTCAAACCTTGTCCAACAACCTATTCCTCTTGCACATAAAATTCCTCATGTCAATTCCTTTTTCAACCATCAATAGGAACCTTATTAAAATAAAGCACTCCTTAACATTAGTTCCTCCAAAACACCAATCTAGAAATAACATGCTTTAACATTTTCATGAAATCGTTGACTTAAAGTTGGTTTTTAGATACTTGATGTACTCAGGCAAAGTTGAGTGGCATGTTCAAACATTTTCACAAATGCACCATTTACCAGAGTACTCGAGTACCCAACACCCAATTACCCAACTTCCTTCAAAACTTGAGTATTTGATGTACTACATTTTCCCATGAACGAACCATAAAACCCACCTTTTCCTTTTACTGACCTTTTCATACCCATAGGCTTTTAACTTATGGCTACAACAACCTACACAACTTTCTCAATGAATTCATCCTGATTATTCACCCACATCCAAACTTCTTGCAAACCCGTCTACCCAAATTCTTGGCACTTAGTGTACTTTGATGTGAATCATTTTAAAATTCCCAACTTCCCTTATGCTTACCTCTTGAATCCACTAGCCAACCAACGACTTCCAGAAGTAATGATTTTCAACTTGGGTCCCCAAGCCTTACATTCTTTGGGTGTGTTCTGAGACCACACAACACCTATCTCTATCATTCAATTGATCTTGTTATTTGAATGAAGAGGGTCAAATCGTGCATGTATAGATTTGTAAAAGTCTCACATGTGCTCAAAAAGCACATTACGTCAATCAAGATGCCTAAAAAACCTATTTGACCTTTTACACCTTGAAATTTTTACCAAAACCTAAGTAAAATTTGATCACAGATACATGTGTCACACCTTTTCATAAATGTGGCTTACCTATGTAGCTTACATTAAATTACGCATAGTTTCAACATATGTGGTACACTATCAAATAGTTGTGTTGCACATTTACACATGTGGTTCTATATCCTATAAGTACAATGCAAATTTATAGTTGTGGTGCACATGACATTTGCGATCCATCTACAATTGTAGATCCACAAAACTGTTGCAGTACACTACACAAATGTGGTGCATAAGCCGACACATGTGGTGAACATGATGACGAATGCGGTGTAGAAATTACACTGCACCTGTTTGGTCAATTTTGACCCATAAAATCTATTGAAAAATGACAAAATTTCAAAGTGGGAAAGGGTTACATATTGTGTTGCCCAATCCCTCAAGCCACCAGAAGGTCTGCACTCGGTATCCTCAGTGAGAGATCATTGGAATTGACACCATATCTTTGTTGTTCCGCAACAAAATCTCACTCCAGAGCATTCAAAATCCTAAAACTCAAATGCACAAATGAGGATTTTTGACCCCCAGAGCCTATTTATAGACCTTAGGTGGCAAAGAGGACCCCCCCTTTATAACTAGACGCATCAAATTTGAATTTCAAATGCAAATATGGACACTTGATAGCCCTAAAATCAAAATCTTTTGCTACCAACGTGCTTAACACTATCTAATTAGCCTATTAGAATAATTTCCTTTTTTTTGGAATTTATTGAAAATTTGCAAATTTTTCTAAGGTGGCACCATGCTATCTTGCCATCACTAGGACATACTGGGACAACTCTTGAACTTGACTTTTTTAAATTTTCTTTGACACAACGCTATAAAAACACATTGTACCAAAGAGGGGAAAAATGTAGATACCCAAAATTGTTCTAGTCTACGAGTAACACTTTTATAGTAACTTTCACCCTTTTCTCCTAATGATTAAATAATACTTCATTATTTAATTATTATCAAATATTATATTCTACTATTAATTAAGTGACTTTACGTTATTTAATTAATTCATTTTATTGATCCTTTCTAACTAATTAAATAAATTTTATTGTTTAATTATGTCCTAAATTACCATTAATCTTCCTGCTTAATTAAATAAATCTTATTTATTTAAATACATCATTAATTACACTTATTCTTCTATTTTAACTAAATAATTATCATTAATTGTCTAAATTAACATTCATCTCACCTTCCTAAATTAAATAATTATATTAATTATTTAATTGACCACATTCCCACTTCTAGATTAAATAATTATTTAAATTATTTAATTCCCCTTTTCATCTCAACATTATCCATTCACTATTAGTAAATATATATGTTATTTATTAATTAATCCTCACTAGCATGTTCCTATAATAATTAATTATTCTAATTAATTATTATCTCATGCATAATTCCCTCAAACTTAACAACCACTCTCTTCTAACTAACTGGATAATAAATTCTAGTGCACTAATCAATCAAATTAGTTTACTCTCACTCATTGTGAGTTAACGAAGTAATCGAATCCCTTAACTCTTCAATCAATTCTCCATGCAAATACTTAACTAGAATCCTGCAACTAGTTGCAATCAGTTAACTCCCTAATCAATTCCTCTCAACAATCCACAACCCTCGATCTTGATCTTCCACCTCTTAATCTAGATTGTTCGTTCAAATTAATCATTTCTATAAAATCAGCCCTCACATCTCATTGATGGCTAACCACAAACTTTGGAGTTTTTCATCATTGATCTCTTTCACACACACTTGAGCTTGAAGCAAAAGAAGTGCATACAAAATCTGAGAGAAAAGCAAAGCAAAGGAGGAAAATGGAAGTCAGTCATGTCAACACAGTGAAGGTAATATTAATTCTTTCTTAATTCTAATTTCATTGTGTTGTTTATGTTCCATATGTCAATTTGGATTGTATTTGGGTTTTGAAGTGCATTCTTATTGGGTGAAAATTTTGTAATCACATTTTCAATAGATTACACAACCTTGATTTCAATCATGACTGTTTGAGATGTAATCTCTCCTCTCAAAAAGGGGATGCACCCTTCTTAATGCTTACTGAAACTAAAGTAAAACTAATTAAGTATTCACAAAATTTACACTACAATTACAAGATGGGGGTGTTTCACATTCATACTTCTCTCTTTTTTCAAATAATATTTTTTACAATGCTTCATGGTTGGTAGTTCTGATTTGATACAACTTTAAACTAAAAACAAAGTAGTAATTCTAATATCTCTATCTTGTTAAAGCAAAGCTTAGAGATACCAGGTATGATAATAATAAACAATAAAATAAGAAATAAAAGATCATGAAGGCACAAAGTCATTCCGTAGCTTTTCACCAATGGATCCTTGAGAGATGTAATGTTTGTTGTATTAAAAGCACAAAGTATTCTTAGATACAACAAGTCCACGATCAGTATGAACCATTACAAGCACAAAGTCTTCTATATAATCCACCAATAGTTATCCAAACATAAACATAAATCTGAATAAAGAGTGTAACACAAAGTCTACATAGATTTATTCAAATCCCTTAGATCCCATACACTAATCACCACCAATTTGATCAAACCATAAGAAAATCGATTCCAACACAAAGTCTAGTATGCAAAATTCTTCTTTATTGATCAGATTTAGATTCATAAAGATGAACAAAAAGTTTCATACATTTTTTTCAAAAAGAGTAGCACTTTGTTGCAAGAGATAAAAGATAAAAATTACAATAGAATTCCCTCTTATTTATAAAAGAGAGGGAAGAGAAAATATAGGAAATTAGATGAGAAAAATTAGGAAAGTTAGGTAAGCTAAATTAGGAAAATCTCACCTAACTTTGACTTAGTCAAAAAATTTGTCCATCTTTTTGGAAAAACATCTTATATTTTACATGCAATTACATTTGCTCAAAAGACATTTAAGATGACGAAAAACTATTTACAAAATGCATAAAGGAAAGCATAAAAATATTCAACATTGGAGAAGAAAAGAAATCTTCATGGCTCTTTGCTTTGGGCGCAGAAGTCTTCATATCTCTTTCTTGTCTCTAGGATGAATGCCTCATCTGGAGAAATAGTGTAATCCACAATGGTGTGAACTCTAGTGATTGATCTTTTAGTAGATGAGTGAATCTTCTTGCATCTATCAAAATGCATCTTGAGATTATCAAGAGTTAGTTGTATATCTCAAATGACATGCATGGAGGTGTTTCAAAATTTTGCATCTTCCACTTGCTTCATGATGGATTCCTTGTAGATCTGGGAAAGTTCACTGGCCAGGACGAAAATATGATCTTCATCAAGAAGCTTACCCAGTAACTCCTTAATTCCATTTTCAAGGATAGTACGATGTCCTTCGACATCTTCTTGCACTTCGTGGAGATCTTCAATCAGAGACTTGATTGCTTGGATGCGGTGCTTGAGTGATTCTCTTAACTCCACATATTTCTCCTTGTCAAGAATTACCCCAACTTCCACCAACTTACTGAGCTATGCCTATTTCATTTGTGACCAAAATGATAGGAAATTTTCCATTTATTTTTGATCTTGGGAAAGCATACTTTCTTCTTTATCAAGCTCTGATTTGAGCTTGGCTATCTGAGTAGCTTTCTCATCTACAATAACTATAACCTAAGAACCATGTTCTATTATTTCATCAATGAAATCATATAACACTTTACCTTTAGAGGAAAAATTCTCCGCCTTTTTCATAGTTGGGTCCTCAGCACTTATCATAGTCATAGGTTGTACATTGCTTGAAGATCCTACAAGTCTCCTCAAAATAGTTGCATAGCGCTTGGCCTTTTTCTTGTACATGTCTCAGGCTTGTTCCATTTTTTCAATCCTTCCTACCAATGCATCTAGGTCTACTTGTGCATCTACCTTGGTAATTTCATTTGTCACTTTGTCGAGTTGGACTCTAGTGGCAGTGTAGTCCTCCATGTTTACATCTCCTTCCTCTTGCGGTGGTATACCAATCTCTGCAAACTTATGACTAGTCTTGTCAATATGAAGCCTTGAATGTACATTGGACTTTTTCTTCCCCTTGGCTTTTGGAGGGGCTATCTCTTCAAGGTTGAGCTCTTCTGGAGAGATCATCTGTTTCTTTTGATTTGATACTTGAGATGCCAACCAAGGGGGAAGAGAGGAAGTATATGCTTCTTGACTGACCGTCAACTTTTGTGTCACAACCACTTCTATAGAAACGACTGGTATGGTGACAATTGGGGTAGTATCTATCATGACTGCTCTAGTAGATTGCACACCAAGTTGACTTTGCAAAGATTCACTCATAAATCTATTGAATTTAGCTTCAGAAGTGATGTGATAAGATGGAGATGACAAACTGGGGATGGATGATGGAGAGCTTGACAAAATATCAACAATTTGTGTATTTGAAATTGTAGGGGAAGCGACAAGCACATTTGATGTTGTAGGGGGATGAGAAACGTCCACTGCATGTATGGTAGATGTGGGATGAGGTGATGTAGGAAGAGGAGGTGGAGGAATGTTAGGATTAGGAGGTGTATGAGAAAAATTTGAGTTATGGGTGATGACATTTGGGGAAGATCTTTGACAACATTCTCATGTGGAGATAGAGTTTGTTCTTCATCATGCCTGAGTTCATGTTTATCACCTTCTTTTTCACCTTCTTCTTCTTCAAAATCTTCTTCCTCGTCAAATTCTTCTTCTTCAAAATCTTCATCCTCAACAAATTTCTCACTTTCATTTCCTTCTTCTGAATCTACCTCTTTAGAAGTATGACCTTTTCCTTTTGCATGAGATGGTTCAAATTTCGTGGCCTCTTCTTCTTGAACTTCTTGTGTATCCTTCTTACCAATAGTGAACTTGATTCTAGGGCCTCTTCAAGAAGAAGAGGGAGTAGTCACATACTTGTCATTTGTGTAGAGTTCTTGTTGTTGGTTGTCTTTCACTCTAGGTTCTTCTCCTTCTAACTTTGTCTTGAAGGATTTCATTTGGAAACCATGTTTTTGCAACCATTTTGTTGTGTTGGCCAATATGGGAGCAAGCCTTTCCCTGATGGAGACACTTTCCCTTTTAGACCATTGTATTGCAGGAAAAGGTCTCTTAGAAATTTCATTTTCATCATAGGTAGCATTCATGATGTTGTCAGGGTCTTTGAAACCCTCTGGTAGGTCAACAACACCAAGATCCATGATTTTCTCTACAGTTATCCTGCAATAATCCATTTTGTGAATGTCCTCTTCATCTCTGCATTTAGCCCATATTTCCTTGAAGCAGTACTTGTGGTTGTGATCCTTCTTCAATTTCCTGTTCACATTCTGGTAATCAAAGTCAAATATGTATTTGTATGTCCTTATTTTCATGACCTACATTTCTGCATAGACTATTTTGGCCTTTTGTACACTGTGAATGGTATATCTACCAATTGTTAGTGGAAACTTAAAACCCAATTTTGGAATCCTCATTTGTTCCTTATGAACTATGATAAGCTATCTACACAACTCCATGAGTATCCACTTATCTGAGGGATACCTGGGCAACATGTAAGGACACCCAGTGTAGCAACCTACCCTCATGTAAGTGAAAGTTGGAAATTGCAAGAATATACACCCGACCTTACTTACCACTTTGTAGGCCTCGTCAGATACTCTCTTCATTTTTAGAGTTGGGTCAAAACTGAAAAGGAGAGGTGCAAAGAAGGCATCTGTGACTCTCCTAAAATGATGAAGACTTTCCTTTAGCTCCAACTGATAGAAATAATTATACACAGGCATCGAGTGTCAGTTTCCCTTTGTAGATAACCTTGGGAAAATGCCTCATCATGGCTGCAGCATACACTAAATAAGAAGTCATATAGAAATTCAAAGTGGTTGGCACATTTATCAGTTGTTCATGAATTTTGTCACTAATTTATGTTCCCTAATCAATGTGAGATTTATGTCTTCTTATGATCTAAATGTATTCATGCATCCACTCCTGAAAGTGAGATGATTCAGGCAATCCTTTAACCCTACTTAGGAGTGTAATCATGTCCCTAACATCTTCTTTGAAGTCACTTCGCGAAAGACCCTTCGGCCATCTTGAGATAGTAGGCCTAGGTGTTTTCAACCATTGGTTGTTGATCAAATTTTTCATCTTGGTTGGGTCTACATCATAAACTTCTTGTGCTTGTTGCATTGAAATCTCGGTGTATTTTTCCATGTGTGGAACTCTGAAAACAATGTTAAATAATTCAGGGTCTAGCCTCATCATCACTTGTCTAGAGGAATCTATTACACTTCTCTCTCAGATGCAGTGGGATGCAAACTAGAGAATGAACTCTATGTGATGAGAAGATGTCGAGAATGTGGATGCCAAATGTAGATTGTTGTCAAAAATGGCTCTCAAACTGTCTTCCAAGGGCTTTTGTTCAATTCTTTTAACAAAGTATTCAAGGTCATGAAGACCAACCTTGGTGTCTTTGATTTCGTCCACCTTCGAGATTACCATGGTAGGCGGAAAGACACCTCGATACTTGTATTTCATTTTTCCCTCTTTCTTAGAAGATGATGGAGGCTTCTTTGTTGTCATCTAGAAGAGCTGAGATCAAAGGTTATCACTTTCGAGATCACTTGATGAGATCTGGAGAGAAACTGTAAGGATAGTGAATCAACAAATGTTAGGTGAAACTGTAGCATTGGGAAGCATGAGGCAAGCAATGAATGTGGAGTAAGCATGAAACAAGCAATTTGGCACAAAAAATATAGTGAGAGAAAAGAAATGGAGTTCAGAGTGAAAGCAAAGCATTTTCAAAGTGTTATGGAAGAAAATTGGTTTTTGTGTAGGAGCGTTCAAAATCAATGCTCCTACATGTGCATGGCACTTTGAACATTCAAAGTGTTGGTGCGCTGAAAATCAGAACCCCTCCATATGTGATAAGGTCAAAAATGTCAAGGCGGAGTGCATGGGAGGGTTATTTCAGTGCCTTAGCACGAAGGAAGGAGGTACTCCACATGTAGGAAGGCAAATGTAGGGGAGAGCTCAAACGGAATGTTTGAGACTTTGGACCATGCATCAAGGTGAATTGAAATTTTCCTCATTTTGTGTGCTTGAACATCACGAAACTATGAAATGGACAAGTTTCATAGGGGGATTATCCATGAATCAAGCGCTGCTAGATTGTATGATAACAAGTCTTTATGGTTTACTATGTTAATTCATTGCCTCTATTATGTTTAATCTCATTTTTCTAAGTTACAGATGTAATTATGACTTGATATCAAATGGAAGGAAGTGAGGTATGTGGAAATGATTCTTACACTAATATTCTAAAGAGGTTTTATGCAAATTTTTAGACTATCACCATATTATTTTGTACACCATGGTTACAACACACTTATAAATAAATCCTTCATAGGAGTATCACCAACTAGATATTTGGAGGAATTTGTACACAT
The DNA here is from genome assembly GCA_007258455.2 of Sequoia sempervirens. NCBI lineage: Eukaryota > Viridiplantae > Streptophyta > Pinopsida > Cupressales > Cupressaceae > Sequoia > Sequoia sempervirens. The sequence continues at coordinate 239,116,463 of VDFB02000008.1, read as the reverse complement.
TAACAATGTCTAAAAAACTCACACAATATCCATCTCAAGCACCTAATATATAGGGGATACAATACATGAAACCATCAAATGGTAATTAGAAAAAGTTATGAGCTAAAACTACTTTAAAAAGTGACATCCAAAATTATCCCCAATCAAATATGTCCTATGATGTTTCATAGTACATATCATAAGTTGTTCAAAAAATGTAACTCCCCTTTACAACTCTTTTATGCATTCAACATTTTTTTACATTTCATATGCACTTTCAAAGGCCATAACTTTTGATCTAGTGGACGGATTCAACCCTATAGCATTGTAAATTTTCAACCTTGACAATTTCACACTATGTTTGGCTCCTTCTCATGTGCTTGGACCTAATTATGCTTATTATTTGTCTGTTTTATTGTTGTTTATAGAAAATTAGAATAAATTGGGAATTAAAATAAATTATTTATTTAACACTAATTCAAATTTCAAAATAGGTTTGGTCTAGGGTGAATTTTCCCTTGATCAGCTTATTTTGGTCCAATTTTTAATATTTTATTGTTAGCATTTTAATATTTACAAATCTAAATTTATTTTTTGGCTTTTCATAACCAATTTTATGAAAATAAAGAAATGCATATAAGTATAATTCTTGTTGGGCCCCTTCGAAAGTTACCTATGGAAAACTTGAAAAGTTGCTTCGGGAATTTCTTTGGGCCTCTGCAGAGACCCACAAAGGGTTTCACCATGTTGCCTGGGAGTTTTTTTGCCATCCCAGAGACTCTGGAGGACTTGGGTTGTTCTCCACTCAAATAAAATGGATTACCTTGTGTGTGAAATGGATAATTCATGCTCTTACTAGAGATGAAGCCTAGAAGATTATCCTTAGGCATTGCATTCAGTCCAGCTTTCCTATTCACAGACCCACCTGGAAGGGGATTTGCTTTCAAACCCTTCTATTCATGAAGGAACCAGTTCAAATTGTGGGAACTTTCATGGCCAAAAGAATTTGGAGAGCCTAGGAGGCAGTTAAGCCCTGGCTCCGCTGGGTCGGCTCTGGTTTCCATGATGGGCTTTCGCTCAATCAATAGAATGTTTGGTGGTCGCATCTGTTTGCTAGCAATGGTCAGCTACTAGCTAAGTCGCCTTGGCTTAAGGCGCTAAGATTCGACAAGAAAGGTATTAAAACTTTGCAATAGGTTTTTCACAAACCCATAATGTGCATCATGTTCTGGGAAGATTTATGTGCCCTTTACAAGCTTCAAAACCAGGACCATGCTACTTATGATAGTCTGGTGAATGCTATTCCTTCAGAAATGCTTCATAAGGTGGTAATTTGTCGATCCAAGCCCTGGTGGAAGGACTGGAAGTGGTACCCAGACACCCCTTTCAATAATTACATGCCTAGGCTTGGTTATAGATGGCTTTCACCACACTTTCCTATGATTGAAAGTCTGAACCAAAGGTGGCTTCTTCAATCCCCTGCTCACGTCTAGTGAAAAAGATTCTCTTCCACTTGGTCTACAAGTATTGAACCAAAACCTGCCCACTTTTCTTGGTGTAGTCTTTTCCAAGGCTTGCCTATGGGTTCTTGGCTTGTTCACTTGGGGGTCCAAGACCCTCGTTGCCCTTTTTGTGGGCAAGCTAAGTCTTTTAAGTATCTCTTCTGGTTTTTTACTAAAGCTCAGCAGTTTTGGAATTGGATTCATGACTTATTTCGACCTTTCAAACTGGAGCCTTTCTCTTGGCATATGATTCTACTAGGAGACTCGTCCAGACTTCTTGCTAAATATACCCAGCTTTAGAACAATTTCAAGGTGGAAATCCTCTTCAATATCTAGAAAGACATAAATGCCTACATATTTGCGAACACACAAATGGATAAAAATGTTTCTTTGTATTCTAAAGCTAATATTTTCACTAATGTGCTCTTACAGATTCAGGTTCAGGCCAACAAGGTTGCACTTGAGGTGGCTCACCTTTAGGTGCATTTGGATCATTAGGGAAATGCCTCATGTACTATTACTTAGGTGCCTGCTTTTTCCACTTCCTCTCATGGTCGGTCGCCCTCTCGGGGCTGGCAGCAAAGTGGCTCTGCTCACCCCCGCTCTCAACCTCCTCTTCGGCATGGTTCCCGCCCTCCTCGGCAGACTCGTTCTCCTCCTCCACGGGTTGGCAAGGGGTGGCCCTCTGGAGGAGCTGCGGGGAGCAGCGATGGCAATTTTGGGTGGCCCTCTAATGACATTGTAGCTACTAGCTATGGTTGGCCAAATTCTGGTAAAATCTTTCCATGTCTGGCGCTTGCAATCTCACTCGGGCATGAGGATAAAGATAAAGAGAAAGAAAAAGATGTTGATGATGGTTGGGGTCCTCCTCCTGACATCACTCCAAACCTTGTTGATATATGGGGGAAACACATGGATGACAGAGACCCTCCTAACTCTATTGACACTGCTCTGGCCACTTGATGGCCATTTTATTTTATTATTGTAATGTTTATGGACTTCTGGGCTAGGCCCAAGTGACTCTAGTTTTTTGGTTTTCTTGGCTTTTCCCATGTGAGTCTCAGGGTGTGCCTTCTTACCACCCACCTTTTTTTTGTGAATATGTATCTTTATCTTTATTTTTAATAATATAGATAGCTACCTATTCATCAAAAAAAAAGTAATCAAGAGTAGTCAAGAGAAGAATTAGCAACACTTTTCATCAGTCAAGATTTTCATTAGCAATGCATCATGTAAGATTATTTTATGTTTCATGTTCATTTTTACGTGAGTGATAACACTTATACAACCTTCAATTGAGCATCCAATTCTTCTTGCATGAGATGAGTACCATGACTTCAATCTATCAAGGAAAGCAAATTTGAGTGGTAAGTTGAAACACTTGTAATTTATCATTTGTTTTATCCATTTTCCTCTACTCAACTATCATTGTGGAGGTGGAAACACCAAAATGTGGTTTGAATTAGGAAAGTCCCTATACATCACAAACCTTTCTCTTCTTTCATGTTTTTAGGTGGAAAATTTCAAGCAGATTTGGAGAATATTGAAGATTCAACATCAAGATCAAGCATTCAAACACCTTTATTCATTCAATTGGGGAAAGAGGAATTATTCATCAATAGATGAAGTTCCAAAGCTTAGTCTAATAGGAGAACACCTACAAACTATGACCTATTGATAACCATTCAAAGATTCTAGAAAGTAAAACTTCACAGTCTAGGGTGAATTCAACCCTGACCAACCAAATTAAACCCAGATTTGAATGCCATGTTCCTCTATATCTGCCTTTTTATTTTCTATTTTTTAGTTTTTTCTTCTCAATTTTCTACTTTTCTAAAATTAAATGATATTTTTTGTAGTTTTACAATTGACCTAATTTACATAATCAAATCAATTCAATTCCTAATCCTAATCAACCACAAACAAACCCCCCACAAAGATGACCAAAACCTTGATCAATCATTTTGGATCTTTCTTGAGGAAAGTAGCCAAGTGGTCTTATATGATCAATTTTGGTTCCTCTTGTACACACTGAAAGATGTCCTAAGCCCGTGAACCTTATTTTCACCATCAATTTCCCTTCTTCCCCTGCATAATTAAATAATTTGAATTATTTGACTATGGTTTAAAGTCATATTTCTTCTATTAATTAAATAATTTTAATAATTTAATTGATTCACTTTTCCCTTTTATTCTTCCTTTTGATTAATTAAATAAATTATATTTATTTAATTATGTCACTAATATTCCTTTCTCTCTATAATTAAATGAATTCTTATTTAATTAATAATTCATTTTATCTTTTCTACTATAATTAAATAATCATTGTTAATTATTTAATTATTCATTAGGTTTTTCTTCCATAGTTAAATAAATTCTATTTATTTAATTATTTCCCACTTTTCCCTCTTGTCTTTTTCCTCCACTCTTTAATGAGATAATTGTTTCCAATTATTTTATTTAAAAGTCAACTTTTCCCTCCACTATTAATAATTATTTTAATTATTTAGTAACTTGTCTTTTTCTTCTTTTTAATGAAATAATTGTTTCCAATTATTTTAAAAAATCATCTTTTTCCCTCTTCTTCTATAATTAAATAATTGCTTTTATTATTTAATCATTCACTTTCCCTCTTAAATTAAATAGTTTTATAATTATTTAATTTGCTCTTTTTTCATGCCAATCTTCTTTTTAATCTCAATTAACCTCCACCCTTCATAAGGTGTTATTGTCTTTTAATCTCTAACATACATCCTTAACTAAACCCTATTTCCTTGCTTCTCAAAAGCAATATCATCCATTGATCTTCGTCATTCAATCTTGGCCCTTCATTCAAATTTATTTTTCTATAAAAGAGACCTATCCTTTTCATTTCAAAGCTAACTACAACCACACTTTCTCCAAAACTCTTGCTATCAATCATTGTCATTTGTAGGTATTCAAACACTTCAAAAGTTGAGGGAAAACTTGCAACTTCAGAAGAATGAAGGAGAAGCAAGGAAGATAATCAACTTTGATAGGGGGGTTTGTTATATATACTTGCATGTTTTTTTTATTTCTTCTATCATTTGTGCTTTCTTGTTTCTAGAAGTATGATATGATCAGTAGGATACCTTGGAAGCCTATATGGAGCCCTTTGACAACCATCAACCCGGATGTATGAGAAGGTTGGGAATTGAATGAACCAAGCACCATATTTCTTGATTAACTCCTTGGCCTGGTCAGAAATTCTTGTGTGTTCTACTCCCTGAAGTAATCTGGTGATATGCATGGTGAATGCATCATTCACCCTCCTGTAGTTCGAGCTTCCCAAGTGCAATTGAGGGTACACCTCATAAATAATATCCTATCCAAAGACACCCTTGGTACTTAATCCCTTGTACGGATGAAATCTTGCAAGTGCATAGACTAAGTACAAGGTCATTGTGAAGGTCTTGGTCTGCAGCACATTGGACAATTGCTCATGAATCACTCTGCTTATGACACCTGCCCAATGATAGTCAGTCTTTTCCCATTCCATCCTCACAATAACATGACACATCCAATTCTCAAACATACCAGCATTTTTCAATCCAACCACCCTACTAAGAAGAGTGATGGCATCATAATACTCCTTTTTGAACGTTGCTCTGAATAATTGCTTAGGCAGTTTGGAATAATGAGACTTAGGCTTCTCCATCCAAGAATTGATGAGCTACTGAGATTTTACAGTTTGTTCTTCATAGTACTCTTTGGCTGCTTCCATGTTGAATGCCACCACATGAGATCTATCTGGCATGTCAAAGGTCTGAGCAATGCAAACAGGATTCAAATTTTCCACAATCCTCCCTTGAGGACCAATTATTCTCTGTGTATCATTGTCGTAATGCCTGGCACATTCAAAGACCAACTCATAACACTACACTATAGAGGGGAAACCAGCTACATGCGCCAATCCTGATTCTAACATTCTCTTGGCCACCAAAGGAAGATCCTGTGTTGCCATTCTGACCTTGAACTCCTCATAGTCCCATAGCCCAACACTGGTATCCATTACTTCTGACCAGATAGAAGTGATCTTACTCTCTGGGATCTTGCTCTTGATGTCCATCTTAATTCTTTCTGCTTCAGATATGGAGGATCCCTCCATGTCACCCTTAGCTTTTCCAGTTGTTACCTTGCTAGATTCAGCCTGCACTTGACAAACAAACCATAATAAAGATCACACCAACAAAGGTTAATCAATAAAAATCACCATTAAAATGAATCCTATATAAGCCATGTATCATTAAATCTCAAATAAAATGATCATATCAAATTTCGGGTTTCAAGACCATTCGCAGAATTCAAGCCAGGGAGGAATTCAGAGAATTCTGGGCCAAATGGATTCCAGCGAAATGAACATGAAAACACCTATTAGCAATTAAATCAGATCATTATCAATCAATAAACAACATATGAGATCTCAAAATAGCATACACTAATCACAAAATGCACCATCACTCATTAACAAATCATGTTATTCCATATTCCTTCATACTTCATCAAATTTTGGGAAAATCTGCCAGAGCCGGATTTCCGTGAAGGAGGAGACTCTTTGCAAACTTCAGAAAAATAGGGAATCAAGGGCTTCAGGAAAATCTGGAGCCGACGGAAATCCACGGGTGAGGTGAAACTCCGAAAGTATGCGAATTCTGGGAAAATGAAGGAGATTGGGAAAATCCGCCAGAGCCAAAAAATCTGCCAGAGACAGAAAATCCCGAACTGAGGATGAAACCCAAACTCTGACACCAAATGATGATTTCACTCAGACTAATGGATCAATCACAAATTTCAAGACTCAAGGCCTGAGACAATTTTGATATGGGCCTTCCATAGGTTTTCTTAGAGTTCTAGGCCAATTCGAAAGCATATTAGGGTTAAATGGTGATGCCCTAGATAGCAAACCCTACATATCCGCCATTAACGCACAGGAAAGCTCAAGATTCGATCATTTCAAATGCAAAGTCATCACTAGGGGAAATCACAACTCTCAATCAAGACTCCTCATAATGCAAGAAACATATAAGCACGGAAATCGCTTGGAAGACTATAAATCAAACAATGTTATGCAACCCTAGCCATGAAATGATCAAACATTCAAGAATTCGGACCCCAATAAACTTTATAACATCAAAGCGTTATCCACAATCATCAATTAAAAGTAGGGCAGTCGAATACATACCATTTGACGCAGCAGAAATTGAATGAAGCAGCAAATACCGGTTTAATGGTGCCCAACGAAGACAATAACAACAATGCTCAAGAAAACACCACTTAAATTGAACAATTCACCAACTCAGTACCCTAAATCAACTTGAATACCCAAAAGAAAGCACTCTATAGCTCAATCGATGACAAAAAATAAAGCATAATGGCACAAAAGACATCAAACATCGGTTAAATACATCATGAAGCTCGTACGGAGAACACTAATGCCGCCAACAACACAGCCAAGAAAATATGGGAACCCAACTCCAAGACGGAATCCGGAAAAATCTGGCCCACGTGAAATTTTGCGAGGACTGAAAATCTCTGAATCATAGCATTCAGTCGAAATCCAAGCAGGATCCAGGAAAATCCGGCCAAGGTGGAAAATCCCGAACCAGGGTAAAAACCTGAAATTCACCCAAAACTAAATATTTAAAACATACAACTTAGGGAAATCACTTAGGCAATCAAAATAAACATTCAAGCACATGCCAAAGCAAGATAAATCCTCAAAATGAAAGGGGCAAGACACCAAAATCAAACCGAAAGAGGGTCCCTGCTTTCAGTGGGGCGTGTGTGTGAAATCCGCACAACATGACCCTTGTTAATCTCATTGCAACAAGAATACAAAGAGAGTGAATCTTTAGTGGTATTCCTCTATTTGTATCTCTAGTACTCTTTATGTTCTAAATGTATTTCATTTGTTCCTTTTGGGAACTATGCAAAGCTTTGAGACATTTAGGTCTCTTCAATGTTGAACCAAAATATTTTATGTTATTTTCATGTTTCATTCATCCCTTTTGTTCATAGCTCCACAAGTATTTGGGGAATGATGTCAATTTAGAGAATGATCATAGTATTTTTTATCTCTTATCTATACTAACCCTAGATCTATGGATCCCTCATGTGCTATATTTTTCTTTTCAATTATATGGATTTGTTTTGGGGGCATCCCTTTGTCATGATTCAATCTTTTTATGGGGAACATATCACTTGGCATAGGGTTTCCCAGTGGGATCTCATGGCCTATCATTTTACAAATATCATTTTATTCTACCTTAAAATCAATTTCTCTTGATTCTAGCATTAGAAATTACTTTAAGGTGGGGGCATGCATTCCATTATTTGTTTCACTTTGTTCACACACTATGAACTTAGTGATGCTTTCATGGAAAATTAATCATGTTTCATAGTGCCTTATCAGAATTATTGGGACTATAATTATTGATATGGTTGACATGAGAACTCACCTAGTGAATATTGGAATTCACTAGGTCTTATGTGATTTCATTTTCTACCCCTTTGCAGAAACTCACCTATTGAATATCAAACTTTATTAGTCAGATGTTGTTTCTTATCAAGATCGCCTAGTGAATACAAAACTTCACTAGCCTATGATGCTTTTCATGGGTCACTTAGCAAATATCAAACTTTTCTAGCATGTGATTCATGAATACCTCAAGTATGAATCCTAGTAAGAAATCTATGTATCTTGATAATTTTTGATATAATACCCCCTTTTTTTGTGTTTACATCATGTTTATATTGTGTTTTTTTTTTTTTTGCATTATGTTTGTATCATGTTTGCATTATGTTTACATCCCATTTTTTTTGCATTATGTTTAATTATGTCTTCATTATGTATGCTTCATTTTTTTGTATTCTATTGAACCTTATATGTGTGTGTTATTTTTTCTTTACGTTGTTGTTCTATAGGATCTTGAGCCTAGGGGATAGTGCATCTCCTAGATTCAGTGTCAACCTACCTCTCCAATTTTTTGATAAAAAATCCCTTTTTGGCTTATCCTTACTTTAGTGTGAGCATTATTGTAAGTTCATACTCTCACTAAAGATCAAGCTAAATATAGCATCGTAAATTGTTGAACCAGAAAATTTTACATAATGTTTGGATCCCCCTCATGTGCTTGGACCTAATTATGATTGTTATGTGCTCATTTTATTGTCATTTTTAGAAAATTAGAATAAAATTGGGAATTAAAATAAATTATTTATTGCTTTGATGAAAAAGGGATCCTAGGTCTAATGTATAGAACACTAACATAAATCCTTTGTAAAGAGAACATTAGGATGAAAATAAACAAGGTGATTAGATTGAATTTCAACCATGAAGGTGAGTCAATCATACCTAGATCTAATCCTTTGGAGACTTGAAAATTTATTGGAAATGAATTTCCTTAATTATCCCAATTAAACTATGTGCCCTAGACTAAAAATGCAATATTTTGACAATAGATTTGAGTAAGTCAGGGTTTTGTGCACTTGTCCTACAAGTTTGAACCTATAAATGGAGGACATAGGAACTCAGGGTGCCACTGTCCCTATAGGTGTAATTCATATCTATTTTTGTAGTCCTCTAGTATTGGATCTAAGCTTTTGTTTCTCACTTGTTGCACTATCAGATTGCAATCAAATAAATTCTATAAGTGATTTTTCATGAGTTTTCAAGGTGTAGGGTTTTAATTACAAAAAAAAATAATTGACCTTCAAACTTCCTTCAATTCTCTTTAGAGTTGAAACATGTACATTCAAAGAGAGAATAAAGGTTGTGCCATTTAGGGGTTTTCCTTGGTCAAACCCTGTGTTAGTGTTTCCACTTCCACAATGGCAATGTCAATGATAAATAGATAAATGATAGGAAGGAAATGATGAATTTGCATAGTGTTGCAACTCGCCACCCTTTAATGGCTTCCTTGAAGGATTGAAGTCATACACATCTCCTCAATGCTTGGATCTTGCTTGCTTGATTTTCTTGAATTGCTTGAATTGCTTGGAGACCTACAAGAATAAGTCTTCACAAACAATATGAAAACATAAAGATCAACACAATCACATAAATTTTGACATGATGTTTGGATCTTGAATTGCTGCAATTACTCCTATAATGGTTGCTCTTGACTTATTTGATAATGCTCTTGATAATAATTCCTACTCTTAAATTCTCCAACTTGCTAGATATTTTCACTTGGTTTTTAAAAGATGCAATAACTATGTGTTTATACATAATTATTCTAATTTATTGAAAATTAAATCTTGATAGCCGACTTTAGATATTTGAGTTTTAAATAATAAAATGTTGACATCAACATATTTGAATTTGGATCCAAAATAGGGGGACATAGGTGCCCTAGGCGCTAGTATCCCAGACCTATTTTTTGAAACTTAAGGAGTTGGGGAAAAGTATTAAATGAAATCGTTTGTTTTATGCTTGCAAATTGTTGAAAAATATTTAAATGGACCACAAAATGCATAATTTAGGAAATTAAATGTTCAATTATGTCTAATAACTTAAGGGGGAGCAAAACTTAGTGTGAAATTGTGAAGGGTGAAAATTTACAATGCTACATTTATTTAAAGATAATTCAAATTTCAAAATAGGTTTGATCTAGGGTGAATTCACCCTTAACCAACCTATTTTGGCCCAATTTTTAATATTTTATTATTGATATTTTTATAATTATAAATCTAAATTCATTTGCTAGCCTTTCTTAATTAATTTTATGGGAAAAAAAGAAATGCATATAAATATAAGTCTTTCTTAACATTTGAAAACCTAATGATTTTTTTATCAATTGAGCATCCTAAAAAGTAATCAAGAGCAATCAAGAGCAGAATTAGCATCACTTTTCATTAGTCAAGATTTTCATTGGCAATGTATGATGTAAAATTGTTTTATGTTTCATTTTCATTGTTTTGTGAGTACTAACACTTGTAGGTCATTCAATCAAGCATTCAATTCTCCTTGCATGAGATGAGTACCATGACTTCAGTCCATCAAGGAAAGAAGATATGAGTGGTAAGTTGTAGCACTTATAATTTATCATTTTTTATCCATTTTTCTTTTCCTGACAAAGGGTATTGCACTCTTTATGAAAATCATCATAGCTACTATGGAGGTGGAAACATTAAAATGAGGTTTTACTTAGGCAAGCCCCTATATGCAGGTGGAATATTTGAATTAGATTTGGATTATATTGAAGATTCAACATCAAGATCAAGCATTCAAGCATCTTCATTCATCAAAAGACAAAGTTTTAAAGCTGATTTTTTAGAACACCTATAGATTGTGACCTATTGATACTTTTTCAAAGATAATAGAAATTCAAGCTTCTTATTCTAGGGTGAATTTTCCCCTAGCCAACTAAATTCAACCTAGATTTTAATTTCAAGTTCCTCTATATATACCTTCTACTTTTTTTGTTTTCAGTTTTTGCTTCTCAATTCTATACTTTTCTGAAATAACATCAATTTGTTGTAGTTGTGCGATTGACCTAGTTTACATAATCAAATCAATTCAATTTCTAATCCTAATTAACCAAAAATAAACCACCCACAAAGAGGACTAAAACCCTGATCAATCATTATGGCTCTTCCTTGAGGAAAGTAGCCAAGTGGTCTTATATGATCAATTTTGGTTCCTCTCAAATGTAATATTAGTCTACCCTAGATCCATTTTCCCACATCACATACCCTTTTTTAAAAATTAAGGATCTCAAATGGATCTTACGAATAACAGATTAATTTTACACTTTCTTTTGTGCACTTCAAGTTCTGCAAGACCTAGGAGGGTGATCCTTAACAATATCAAATGGATTTACACTTTATTCATACCAAGATATTGACTAAACATAAATTCTCTCATGAAATGTGCCAATAATTACAAATAGAACAAACATAATTGGATAGATCCTTAGAGGCTATTACATCATTGGCTCTAAGAACATGAATAGACTTTAAACAATAAAATACAACATAAATTTGAAATTGATTTGAAATAGGATGGTCATGGATATGCAATCAATATTCAAGATTAGACAGGTGCCTTAAATCTAGGTTACAGAGTAAAAAATAAATGCAATTATATTTTAATCTTAAAACAAATTTTGGTAAGCTCATATATCATTACCTTATAGTGATATTATTTAGAATTTACAGTCAATTCTTCTTAGCAATCCTTGAATATGTTAAAATTCTCAATAATCTAGATACAGTAATTTAATATATTATTTGAATAGAAGCTAAATGAGAAAAATTCATTTGCAGTAAAAGCAATGATGAATGAAAATGATCCTTGATCAATTTTATTCATAAGAGTAACAGCATATGTATTGGAGAAAAATTATTGTGAAATCTTCACAATATGTTCATATATTCTAAATTTGTATTGATATACAAAAATAGCAATTACATCTGCATTTCTTCCCTGGAAGAACTAGACTAGAAAAGTATTGACCTAAAATAAACTTCCTTTGCTTATACAAATCCAAGATCCTTATAAAATGGATTGAAAATACCTTTTATATAAACAAGGGAGCAACAAGTTAAAATCCATCAATAAATGTCACATTTTCATTTGACAATGTTTTTTTTTCAGTAAAAGGATAGGGCCTATATGTTGAGCAGTCTAGATAACTGAGAGGGGGGTGAATCAGTTATTATAAAACAATTTTCTTGACTTTAATTAATCCTAAGGAAACTTAAATCAATCAGATAATAATCTAACAAAAAGCATAGAACAACATCATGCACAATGACTACTAGAATTTACATGGAAACCCAAGAAGGGAAAAACCACAGAGAATGCTAATTCTCAATTATAAAACATTGATTAAGGTGACACCGATTAAGTTGATTTTTACAAGGGCTCATTTCCAAATTTCTCATAGCAGGTAAGGCTCACTACCGGTGGGCTCACTACCCAACTATTACAACCAAAGATAAAAAGGCTCACTGCCAAAAGAGTAAGGATCACTGCCAACAAAAAATGGCTCATTGCTAGAAGAATGATGAAAGGGAATCCACCACAAACATAATTGGCACCAACAATGACACCAGATAGAATTTTACTCTTTCCTTCCTTCCATCCTATACTTTCATATACTTCACAATGTCTAGATTTTTAGATTCGCATTCACCACACTTTCTTTCATTGAACAGAATCAACTTTTACTTATACTATTCCATGCTTTCAAAATCTCCTAAGTCAGCCAAACACAATGTCTTCATAATCTCCTAAGTTGGCCAAACACAATTTGAATTAGGTCACCACAAAACATTCTCACGGTGGAAAGGAATGAAATGTGGACCAATCAAAACCTCCTCGCTCAAATCAACATGCTACATATTAACCATGATATCCAGAAATAGAATATACACGTTACAATGCAAACAATGTTCCGGAGCACATTAACCAATTTCTAGATCGGTCTGGACCCATAATAATGTATCTCATTATGTTGAAAAATGAATGGGACCAAGACAAGCACAACCAAAGATAGATCATCACAACACAACATCCTAGTCATGCCAATCTGGATCACCAAAGCATCAAAACTGAACCTTAATCAATCAACCAAGATATGTTGACATCAATGACAACCATTAGTGACAACAATCAACAACATCACATTCCAACACTATATAGTTATATTAATATTAAAATATTCGAAATACACATGTAAGCTAGAATTATAGTATTGGAAAAGAGTTATCAATTTTGACAATGTTATCCTTAGGATCAAAAATAAACTAGTGCAAATTTTTAGTAAAAGACAAAAAGCACATCACTAGAGGACAAAATAGTTGTAGAAGTTATCGAAGAAGATACTTTCGCCTCTGCAATGATGAAGCAAAATGGGAAAGGTGCATGATCATTCAGTTGTAACTTCTAACCTATGTTGCAGACATATCTTTTAGGAACCCATTAAAGATGATGGTGACTACACCACAAAAGACAAAAAGAGAAAAAAATATAAAATTGTCTTAAGGAAAACTGGATACTCAAAATTCCATGTCATTATCTATGATGAATGTTGCATTAGGAACTTAATGACATGATGTAAATGCATACACTACAATCTATTATATTTTTCATCCTATCCCACATAAATCCTTTATGAGGACCATTGGAATTAAATTGATTTATCAACATTGTAACTATATTCAAGATACTTTGCATCCAAGAGTGCCCTAGTCTCTTTGCAAAAATTATCTAGGCCCACCTCTGAAGAGATCATTTTATCTATAGTGGATTTTTTTAAATTTGTGTCCACATCATCATTACCACAAATAAAAGTTGTAAGGGTTAAGACCATTATGCTAAAAGCTACCTTCCATTGATCTAAATATTTGAGCTCTCCATTTCCATCCAAGATACTACTAGGCATGAAATTAATTTCTATGCATTCAAAATATTTTGAATTTAATCTTTATTTGTTGCACCAATTTTTTCATGTATGCAGGTGTATTTCCCCTACCAATTTATCCATTTCCCAAGTAGGAAGAATATTATTTGGAATATCATCTTCAAATATTGCACCTTTGTATATACCCTACAAATTGGCAATCTTGGGTATCCACTTATTCATAATTTTCCCAAGTTTCTCTTGATCTTATACAATTTTAACGTGGGCATCCTTAAGGTTGGAATAGGCTAAGTGAGACTCATCTAACTTCCCAAGCATTTTTTACAGTTTGTACTTAATTGTGTCTTCCACTATATTATTTGTTTTATTTCTCTGCTTACCCTTGGCATTCTTTAATTATTCTTCCTACTTCTCTATTTTTGAATTAAAAGCTTCTTATTTTTTCATCAAAACAACTGAGAAACTTGGAATTGAAGCAACTACTACTTTAGTACCTGTTAGTGGTGAAGATGTTGAAGATTCTTGAATCTTCAATTTTGTATACTCTGGAATGAGCTTAACATAATATTCCAATAGTTTATCATACTCCTCTTGTAGTCTTTTGGTAGTTTCTTCATTGAAGATACTTTTGTGAACAACTAATGAAATTTCATGGGGGCGATTGTGTCTGATATTATTTTGACAATTAAGTTCCCCTTAATTTCTTATATAATTCTACCACTCGAGGCTTATCAGTGTTTGGGGCTAGAGCCCATATGGCCAAGGCATTCCACTTTGGATTAAAACCTGATCCAAAGTATGCATTAATTACAACAAAAAAAGCTAGTTCAAAAGCTATCAAGCCCTCTTTGTATCATCACAGACACTTCAAGTTATTCCACAAATCTTTGTATTGAGATTTCTCACTAAATATTTCACCAATGGATCAACCAAACCAACTTATACATGCACCACTATGTTGAAGACATCAGCATCACATCTTTGGTAGGTGGCTTATAAAGTTTTTTGTTAAAACTCCCCATGTGCGAATGCTTTTTATCTAGTTTATGCAGGAAACATCTACACTAGAAGTTGGTATAGACTCATTCTTCACATAATTCTCTTCCTTTTTCTTCCACGTCTTGTTCATCTCCTTCTTTACATCAACTAAATCAATCTTCTTTTGTGGAGTGGAAGGTTTCACATTTTTTCCTCCACAAAAATTAGCTATGTGTCATGTTTTATTATATTTATAGCATATGACACTTTGTTGCGGAGAAAAATTACTTCCCATTTTAGATTTGCATCAAAAGCCTTATCTGCCCAAATATATTACATGTGTAACAGTAACTGAGGAGTGATTGAGACATCATACCATTGTTGCAACTATTCATCATCTATCTTTTGCATTCACTAGCCTTATGACCAAATCTATTGCATGCATAGCATTGACCGAAAATGATTGAAAATTTTAATTCATCGTGCTTTTACAATCTATAGCTCTATGTCAAAATCTATTGCATAAGTAGTAGTTACCTTTAAAAGAAGAATTCCTTTGTACAGCTAGTTGTTTGATAGGAGATATTTTGAAATCTTCCTTCAGGTTTCAGACATGTTTGATATTGCTCTTGGTATCTATATTATTCCTTTATTCATTGTTCTTCTTTTCAACATTGTTTGGAGTCTAATTTTCCTTTGAGATTTCTCCTTTTTCAAACCCTAATCCTTCTTTGTCCTTTGAAGCTTTTTGACTAGCAAGCATATCATCAAACAAGGTGGAGCTCTTCTTGAATTTTCCCTCTTAATTTTTTTCTTTCTCCAGATCTTTTCTTAGAGTCACAATCTCTTCTTCAAGATTTGAGCATTTTGTAGACTTGTATTTCAATTTGGTATTCAAGTAGTCTTCAACTCTTTTTCCTTCTTCAACTTGCACTTTTAGATTAGTGATTGTCTCTGATACCAATTATTGAACACCCAAAATACTAAGAGGGGAGTGAATTAGTATTCCCTAAAATTAATTAACTTAAAAGTGCATTCAAAGCATCTCATTAAACTTGAAAAAATGGAAATGAACAATTGAAGCATGCACCACAACAAACAACACAAAAACACCATATTTACGTGAAAATCCCTTGGAAGGGAAAAAACATGGTGAGGATTAGCTCACAATATATCATAATCGGTTATAATACATTACAAGAGCTTCACTACTAGAAGGGCTCACTACTCAGAGGACTCGCTGTACAAAAAATAGGAGGGATCACTACCCAAGGAAAATAACTTCTATAATTACAAAATATATAGAAAAGAGTGGCTCACTACCAAATTTTGAACTACTAACAATGCATCTGCAATATGTTGAAGATATAGTTCCAGTTAGGCTCAGTATGCTGACTTTACACACTTCATTTTTTACCACTATCACATTTTTCACTTCACACTCTCGCTCATCATCATCTACATCATCATACGATCAATTAATTTACCTTCAATATGTATTTTTATATTCCACAAATAATCATATCATCAATTAGGTCAGCCTAATTAGATGAAATGTGTGACACCATAACCTATCGGCTCAAAAATCCATCATACATACCTTGCAGAAGAAACCAAAATGTGTTCTTCACTAAAATAGGTTCACATGACCTATAATCACTCCTATGAATCTGCTTCATACTCAACTTAATATTGCACAACACTAAAAATCTTAGGTCGACACAACATAACAAAACCGTTGAAGCAATGACTAAATGAGCCAACTATTCATTCACAACTTGACATGTAGACCACCAAATCACTTGAAACTCAGAGTGCAAACACATCTAACATCTTCAAACACTTTTTAAATTTTTCACAACATAATGATTGTTGAGATTATGATTGCACAATCCCTGAAGCTCTGGAGTCTTCAATGGAGGACCCTTGCCAGGAAAGATAATCAACCACACAGAAAGTGTTGCAACTAGGCATGCACAATGGAGATTCTATATTGATCTACATTATGAGATTGGATGATTACAAATGTACAAGTTGCTTGATTATATAAGCAAGAGAGAAAACCTAAGATGCATGAGATGTCATGTGTCATAATATAACATGTGACAACATGTGAACCCTATCTAGGAAATTACTAAATGTTGAGATAAGTTCTAGAAGGACAACTCATCTTCTAGAAGGAATCTTATCCCTACAAACATGGAAGGGGACATTAACCCATTATTAAATGATTTATTAAAAAATCAACCTAGGACTAAATGATCTATGACCTAAGTTAACTTATGCTAGTGTAATAATTAATTAATTACACTAACACCCCCCATAAGTGCAACTTAGGGAGGAAATGTAATGATTATGCAAGATGATGAAAAGATGGGTCTCGGCTATGAGGCCATGTTAGGTACCCATTTACATGAAGATGTAGAAAAATCTCCCACAACCAGAGAAAAAGGGAAAACCCAGTGGGAACAAAACCCCTCTCCAAAAAGGAGATGAAAAAGCAAAAATGTGAGATAGGATGGGAAGGATGGAGGACTCCCAAATACCCCCCAAGTACACCATCCATCACATGGATACAATACATTATCCCCCCATAGGGAGGAAAGAGAGAGACAATATAGCCCCCCCCCCAGAAGATGTGATCACTTGCAAAAATGGTAAGTGTCTGAAGACAAAACAAGATCCAATGTAGACAAACAACTTGTCTCCCTTTTAGAAGAAACAAAACCAAATGCAAGTGCAGAGATGCTTCCCATTCCGGATAGGAATTGAAGGAAGGAAGGATGAAGGTGGATGATGATGTCTCTGAACTCTACTCAAATGTCTCCTTGC
>VDFB02000008.1:238988346-239098680 GCA_007258455.2 Sequoia sempervirens | reverse complement strand
TTCTAATAATGCAACCTAGGAATTAATTAAATATGATGCCTAAGTTAAACTTATGCTAGTGTAATTAAATAATTAATTACACCAACAAAAATGGTGTATTCTTCCATCTTTGACAACCCTTGCTTTTTGGACACACTAGCAATCCTTACATGTAACCTCATATAAATTATACAAAATTAGAAAATTGTGTTCAAAAACACATGAAATATATTGAATAGACGTGCTTGAAAAGAATGAGGTAATCTTTAATTTTAGTATTTTGTTATAAAGGTCCTTATGATTTTTAGTGATGTAGGAGCACTAGGAAAATTGGAAATCAACATCAACCAAAAACAAGCTTCAAGTTTGAGTTTCAATTTTGGTGTGTTTTGGGATTCATGTAGCACCTCTCAGATTTGGAAAGCTCCTGGTGTGTTCAAATTTTCTTAAAGTCAGTTTTGTCATATTGTCATTTTAAGGCTTCATAGGTGGTTTTTGAAAATTATTTTTTAAAAACTTGCAAGGACTAGAGTAAAATAATTTTGTAGGGGCATTCATGGAGGTAGCATGGGGAATGTGCAAAAAGAATCAAAGTCATACCTTTTCCAGTTTGGGAGATTTAATGCTAAAAGTTTGTTAAAAAATGTTGACAATTTACAAAAAGTTTAAAATTTCAAAATCCGTGAAGGTTTGGATGAAATCCTTTTGTAGGGGTCCATGGGGCACTATTCTAATCTTGCACACCAATTTTCATGTGAAATAGAGAACTTTGATTTTTCCCCTGCCAACACTCGAGTCCACTCTTGACATGCTTTGCAAGCAATTAATTAATTTACTCCTAATTATCATTGCAAGTCCAAGGAATTATTTCAAAATATCAAGTTGGGATAATTGATGATCACATGTTGAAAATTTAGAATTTAGTTTTCCCATAATATTTTTATTCGTTTGAAAATGCATGTGTAGAAGTTAATTGAAGGTGTTTCCAAGTGGCATATTTTAGTTAAAAAATGAAATTATTAAAGCATGAGTTGTAGGTTTCAATGCCTTATTCAAGGCTACATTATGACATTTTGAAAGGGCTTTTAAGACTTAAATTTCATGCCCATATTTTGGGTTGTAGTGGAGCGTAAGAAGGGGGAACAACCACCCATTTTTCCCTTCTTTAAACAATTAAAAAATAGCAAACTTGTGGGTGGTGTGGGGGATAAGGAAGTGGAGGGGAAAAGATAGCAAAGGGAGGCTATGCAAGATTTTGTGGGGCTAGGAAGATATTCTATGATACAAAAATTATAATAAGCAGCAAGAAAAAGATGAGGGGATTCTGGTGGGTAAGGAAGAGCTGAGAAAATTCTAAGGAAAAGAAAAATTTAATGTGCAACAAGGAAGAGAAGAGGAGGGGGTTATGAGGGAGTTTGGAAAAGCTAGAAAACTCTGTGAACATTTAAAAATGAAAGGGGCGGCAAGAAAAACAACAGTATAGAAAAGAAGGGAGAGTTGGGTAGAAGTGGATTTGCAGCGTGGAGCTTAAGACAAAGGTGCAAACATTTGTGGTGGAGCTATAAGAAGGTTTGAACAACAACAAAGAGAACTTGGCCAATAGGAAATAAGAAGTTACAGGAAGATTTTTGGGGTATCAAATAGAAGCTACATGAAGAACATTTTTTGCAGAAATAAATTTATAAATGTTTCAATGTGAATGAATGAAGTTTCAAATTCAAACCAAATGGTTTATTTTTTCTTAACCTTTGTGACTTGTGAATATGTGATTTGGAATTGTTTTTTGTTTGCATCATTTAGGCATCATCTACCTTCCTTGCAAATGATAGTAGCTACATAACACTCCTAGTTTCCCAATATAATGATAGGGTGAACACCCACAACTAACTTTTTAATTAATTTGGAATGAAATCAATTTCCAAACTATTCTATCTCATTATTTCATGCTCAAATACATTGCCAAGTATGCAACAAAAGTAGAGCATCAATTTGAATGTTATCACCAAATTCTAAAATGTATATATGGAATTATTGGCCTAGAAAATCCAACTTCAATTATATTTAATAAGTTCATAATTGAGACTATTGTTAATCATGATATTAGTGCACAAGAATATTACCACTTGTCGTTAAAAATACCACTAAAAATATCCATTTGTTCCTTTTTTTCTTTGAATATCAATAGGAAAACCTTATGTTGTGTATCTTCAACTCAATAGTCTACTATAACTACCTCGAGTTTCATTGAAAGGTATATGGTTTGACTAAAATTATTGGAATCATTGTCACTAACTAAAGTAAGGAGTTGAGGAAACATTAGGATTTGACTTCAGAAAGTTCTCAACTCTCTACTCTGTAACTTTTCCTACTCTGGCTATTTTTTGAATTTTCCTCTCCCTGCTTTGATTTGACTATTTCATGGGACAATTGAGAGGGGGGCCTAGGAAGGCTCCCCATTCCAAGGTTGTTGTCTCTTTATCTGGTGTTGTGTTTGTTGTGGCAGCAGCCAACTTTGGTGTTCCCCATGCAACTTTTCCTCCTCGTACCTTTGTCCTTTTCCCTGGGGGAAGGACTGAAGGTATTTCTGGGAAGGCGCCCTTGTCCCCTCCTCTCGGGCTTGACTCTTTCTTCTCTGTGGAAGAACCAGTATCCTATGTGGAAAAACTAGTGGGTATTGACTCGCCAACTTCAAGTAAAAGGTTGTCAGAGTTTGCTTCCTACTATGTGACTGGCTGGGAAGTTGATGTCCCTAAAGCTCTGATGTTGAAGGCTATGGATAGCCTTAAACTGGTGTTGGTTGGCAAGTTTTTGGCCTATTATCTGAATATCTAACTGGTACATCAATGGGCTACTTCGACTTGGAATCTTAAAGACAATGTCTCTATAAATGTTATGCCAAGAGGTATCTTCCTTTTCTCCTTTTTTGTTTATGAAGATATGCTTAAGGTGTTAACTGGCGGTCCTTGGGCCTTTGACTATGGGTTTAAGAACTTTATTTCCCTCTACAAGTGGAAACCAAGTTTTGACCCTTTGGCTGACATGGGGACCACAACTCCAACTTGGGTTTGTTTTTCGAGGTTACCCCTTGAGTTTTGGGAGATGAGTATCTTGAAAGGGATAGCTAATTCTTTTGGTAGCCTTTTGGCCATTGACAAGATCACTCAGGAGAAGTCTAGACTGGCCTATGCTTGTATTTTTGTTAATGTAGTTGCTAATACGGTCCTTCCAACTTCTATCCTCCTTAAATCAAAATTTGGAAACTGGACCCAACCTCTGGAATATGAAAATTCCTACCATTTATGCCACCTTTGTAACAAATTTGGTCACCTCATTGACTCGTGTGAGAAAAAACCTGTCGAGGGACCCTTTTTTACTGAGAATTCTCTCTTTGAGTAGTTACCTAGGCCCTCTACGATTTTTTTTGTTGCTCAACCCCTTGAAAATTCTGTTGCCCCTATGGATACTATCCTCCAAGGGAAGGAAACCCCAATCTCTAGCTTTGAGGCTATTTCAGTTGAAGCTCTTGCTATTTCTAATGACTTGGCTAGCCTAAACATCCTAGCTGCTACCCCTGTAACTAGTTTCCCAACACCGAGCTTCCCAATAAAAGAGATTCCTACGACAAGGGAAGAAGTGAATAAGGATAATGGGGACAAAACCAAGGGGGTCCCCCATATGGAGGCCAATTTGCAGACATCCTTGGGGAAGGTTCATGTATCTGAAGTGGGTGTTGATTTGGAAGAAGGTGAACTAGTGCATTCTACCACCAACCTGTCCTTGGAGGAAATGTTTTTTTTGTCTCAAAAGGAGGCAGGTAATTTGAATGACTCACTGGCATTGTTGGGATTTCCTCCTAATCCCAGTGATAAAGAAGATGAGGATGATTGGTCACAAGCCCCAATTAAATCAAAAATGAAAAAGTTCAGCCAGATGTTGGAGGGAGAAATAAGGTTGGTAGACCATCCCAAAAGGATTCCAAAACCAAAGACACTATTAGGGATGTGGTTGTTGGGAAACAAAGAACCTTGGATTCAATCGTGAGATCGAAGTCCAAAAATAAGTATCCCTGGTTGTTCATTTATGGGGTTTTGGTGTTGTTGTTCCCTATGTTTTGCCAATAAAGTATCTCTCCTAGAATATAAGGGGCCTAAATAGCCTGTATAAATAGTTTTTGGTTAAAACTTGTATTTTGTAAAATAAACTGAATGTTATTCTCCTCCAAGAAACCAAGATGAAGAAGACCTTCGATAAGGCTATTTTGAGTATTTGGCCTAGAGTAAATTATTTTGTTAGTGATGCTAAAGGAGCTTTGGGAGGTATTTCCACCCTTTGGAATCCCTCAAAATTAAAAGGAACTCTGTGCTTAGCTAGTAGGAACAATTTGATGGTTTCCCTGGAAGATCTAGCTACCTAGGGGAAATGGAATCTAATAAATATCTATGCTCCCAACTTGAGCTAGGATAGGTTGCTTCTTTGGGAGCATCTAAATGATGCTATTTAAAAAAAAGGTGATCATTGGATGCTAGGAGGGGATTTCAATTCCCCCCTTCTACCTTCAGAAAATTCAGGGGGACTGGATGACTATTTTAATAGCATGATGGAGATAGCTGAAATCCTAAACTTTGTTGGGCTTATTGATATCCCTCTTTAAGGCTCCAAGTTCACTTGGTCTAATATAAGGAATAGAAACCAACTGATCCAATTCAAGTTAGATAGGTTTCTGATCTATTCCAATTGGAATATCTCCCAATACCTCTCTCTATCTACTCTCCTAAGGTCTAGCTCTTATCATAATGCTCTAGTTCTTAAAATAAATGTTGATCACAATAGGGGACCTTTCTCTTTCAAATTTGAAATAATATGGAGCCTTCACCCAAATTTTTTTGCTCTGGTTAAATGTTGGTGGGAGGAACCCATAAGTGGCACCCCTATGTTTTTCCTGGTAGAGAAGCTTAGTAGAATCAAACAAAGAGTGAAAGGGTCAAATAAGGTGACCTTTGGGAATTTCTTTGAGATTAAGAATGCTCTAGGAAACATCTTAAAGGAAGTTCAAGATAATATGGAGGCTAGTCCATTGGATAATGAGACATATGCAAAGGAGAGAGAACTCCAATCCCAATGGTTTAAGGTAAACAAAAAGGAGGAAATATTTTGGAAACAAAAGTCTTGTGTTCAATGGCTAACTAAAGGGGATCGAAATACCAAATTCTTCCACCAATCTACCTTGAAACGCAGAAGCAAGAATAGGATAAGATCACTTATGAAAGATGATGGCAGCTTGGTCTCCACTGAAAAAGAAATAGTTGGGAATTCGTTAACTTCTTCTCCTCTCACCACAATGTCCCAAGAAACGCAAATCAAGTACATGATTATTTTCTTGAGGTGGTCCCTAAAGTTATTTCTGATCTTGACTTAAAGAATATGACTAATGTTGTTTCTATGGAAGAAGTTAAACAGGTTGTGTTCTCTTTTGGGGATTTTAAAGCCCATGGCCCAGACAGGTTTCCTCCTACTTTTTTCCAAACCTACTGGGATATTGTCAAAAATGACCTCTTTAATGCTACTAGAGATTTCTTCAGGTCAGGCAAGCTCCTAAACCAACTGAATGCCACCTTTATTTCCCTTATTCCCAAAAATTTTGATGCCTCTTCAATTAAATATTACAAACCTATTAGCCTCTGCAATATGGTCTATAAAATTTTCTCTAAAATTTTGGTGCTTAGACTTAAATTTGTGTTAGGAAAAATGTGTTGGTTCTTAGTTGTGATCTTATGGTTTGTCCTTGATGAAAAAATCTCTTTCAGTTGGTTCTCTTTGATGATCGTCTCAGTTTGGATCTTTATGCTTTATTATGGCACTTCTTTGATGTCTCTTAGCTATTACTGAAAGTTATTTGTTATGATTCAAATTCATGGTGATGAGATCTCTGGTTCATGTTATGAATGCTATTTCTTTGACTGACAGAGTTTGAGAGATGGTTTCTTTGTCAGGATGGTTCTCCTTGCATACCATAGGTGTATTTCACATGATTACAAGCCATTTTATTACATTCTTTGGACTCGCATTTTTGAAGGCATTACAGTTACCTTGATTCTCACATCTCTTTTGTCTAATGGTATTGGTTGTTTCTCATTCGAGCTTACACATATCGGTGTGAGAATGGCAGGGTCTCCCCAATCCATTTTGAAATGTCTGTGTTGCCTATCAGTAAGACATTTATGATGTCATGTCTATTGAATTTAACATACAGGAAGCTGTCGGAAAGACCTCTTTTTTGTTTCGGCGACTGAAAGTGATCTCTATCAGCATATGTTATTTCGTCGGTATGTGGTCTCAACGAAATTGGTATGTCACACCGATCAGAGATTAAATGGAAACTCGTCGGAAAGAGCTTAAGGCTTTGGCGAAGGGTCATAGAAAATGTGCAATGTCACATCGACCGAAAAAAAAAAAACATATCGGCAAGAGTGTTGCTTTTGGTATGTGGTCTCACCGAAGACATATTGTCTCACTGACCATGCACCGAAAGGTCTTATCGGCAAAAGGTTGTGGCTTCGCTAAAATGTTATAACGACTCCGTAGTGTCTCACCGACTAGCACATTAAAGATTCACTTCGGCCAAACATATTACTTCCGGTGTGAAGTCATAGCGATTGTAAAAAGTCACACCAACCGGTGGTGGAAGGACATTTCGGTAAAAGTTAGGGTTTTCGGCAAGAGGTCTCGGCAAGTGACCTTCGGTCTCACCGATGGAACATAAAAAGACTTTGTCGGCATAAGATCTGACTTGTCTCAGCGACTCAC
Organism: Sequoia sempervirens; assembly: GCA_007258455.2. NCBI lineage: Eukaryota > Viridiplantae > Streptophyta > Pinopsida > Cupressales > Cupressaceae > Sequoia > Sequoia sempervirens. The sequence goes on along the minus strand of VDFB02000008.1, from coordinate 239,091,897 downwards.
AAGATGGTGGGTGATCTTCAGTGAAACAAAATCTTATCTATAAGAGGTCTCTCAGATATCGTTTGGTCACATCGATAGTGAATGAAACTAAAGGGCATCTCGGTGATAAGTTTCCTTATGTCTCAGCGAATGAATAATACTCTAAGGAAGCCCATCAATGAGACATGATGTATTCGTTATGTCTTCCCCCTGACTCTAATGTGTCACAACAAAAGTGAATTGAACCAAGGGGATGACTAACGATTGAATTAGGGTTGAACGTCTGGCGTTAAAGTTGCCTTCAGCATACCGTCACATCGATTGAAAAGAAAATTACTTAGGGAAAAAATTGTGATTATCTTTTTGACTGGGTATGGAACCCTAGCCTGGCCGCCATCATGAGAGAGTTTCAGAAACTGTTCTTTACTATTGTTGTTGGCTGTAACGGCATTTTCAGGATGAAATTCGTTTTTGGTTCAAAAATGAATGGTATGGCTGTTATGTTTGATGCACCTCTCTGGATGGAAGCTCGACAGTGGTTGATGGAGGCATGGGAGTTGTAGATTTGTCTGGTATTTTTATTTATGCATTTCATGCTGCACATACTGGTTTATAATCACCATTTTCTTTAATTGCTCTCTGCATCTATGTTACTAATATAACAAATGATGCCCTGACTGAGTATTATCTTTCATGCATTAGAGGTTATGATTTTATGTGGTGGACAGTTGTGCTTTTTATGCAGTAAAATGATCTCATACATTTCAGATTTGTTGAGAACGGCTCTTAGCTAGGTTGGTTGTTCAGTCGTTATTCCTGAAGACAGTTACCTATCTAGCGGATGTATAAATAGAAGAAGAAAACTCTTTTCTGTTGCTGTAGTTGTAATTCTGAGATTATTATTCCTTGGCTGTATGAAAATGTATGGATAAAACTTTGCAATAAAATCTGAATAACAAGATACAGAGATATTGTAAATTTCTTCTCTATATAATATTTTAGGGATTCAATTATTGAATTTTTAAGGTATTCTGTAGACGAGAAAATAGAGAAACATGTGCTTAACTGAAAACAGAGAAATCCTCTAAGTTATTATTGTTGTTCAAATCATAATTTGAGGGGTTGGTACTCCTTGAGATAGATATCTCTAAACAAGGGGTTGGTGCTCCTTGAGTGGGTGCTCAAAAATAAGCCTATAAGGCATTGTGAACAGTTGATTAAAAGATTAAGCCTGGAAGGCATTTTCGGAGTGGTTTTTATACCCCAGGAGGGTTTTCCACTTGGAAAATTTTTGTGTCTCTTTGTTCTTCTGTGTTCTCACAGCTTAACTGTGTTGTTGTTTCAGTTCACTGTTGGGACTATTACTTTTCTCAATTATGTTTATGAATGATTACATTCAACTCATGAATGCATTAATCAGAGTAATATTGAGATCAAATCTGAGCTATGTTTTTGAATTTTGAAAATTGGTCAAACTGTTAAGTCACTGATTCACCCCTCTCAGTGTCATTTTAACTCCAACAAAATGATTGCCAAAAACCAAAAAGGTTTTGTCCAAGGCAGAAACATTCTTGATGTTGTCATATCTACACATGAAATTCTCCACTCAATCCTGGGATGACCTTCAAAATTGATATCTCTAAGGATTATGATAGTCTCCTCATCATTTCTCTTTGTTGTTCTTAGGAAGTTTGGGATAGAAGGAAGATTCCTTAAGCTGATCTCTACCTATGTAACCTCCCCTATGTGCTCTATTTTGGTTAATGGTGTCCCCCAAGGCTATTTCTCTTATGGTCATGGCCTCAGGAAAGGTGACCCCCTTTCACCCTATCTTTTCATAATCATTTCAGAGGTTCTAGGAAAAAATATTCAAAAATTGGTGGACTCTAAAGCCCTAAAAGGTGTTAAAGTTGCTTTGTCTCTACTGCCTGACTCCCACCAACAATTTTTTGATGACACACTCTTGTTTGGTGAAGCCTTGGTGGGAGAATTCGTTCTATGGAAACAGGTTCTAAATGACTATGTTGTTGTTTCAGGCCAGTTTATCAACTATGAAAAAAGTAAGATATACTTCTTTAATACTAACCAAATTGTGAAGGAAAGAGAGGTGAAAATATTGGGATTTCAAGAAGTTTTCCTACCTATAGCCTACCTTGGGTTACCTCTAATTTCTAGAAAGTTGGAAAATAATTATTGGAATCAACTGATTAAGAGAGTTCAGAAAAATTTGGTAGGGTGCAAGGGGAAACTTCTTAGCTTAGCTAGGAAGATCCAACTGCTAAAATCTTCCTTACAAAATATTCCTATTTACTACTTGTCTCTCTTCAAAATTCTAGCCTTCATAGGGGAAAAAATAGAACAAATTCAGAGAAGATTTAAGTGGTCAGGAACTAAAGAGAAAAACAGACTATCTCCGGTTAGTTGGGAGAAATTTTGCACTCCTAAAAGTGTTGGAGGATTGGGGATAAGGAGAATAAAATTGCTTAATAAGGCCCTAACTACTAAAGTGGGATGGAACCTTCTAGAAGGGTCTAAAGACTAGGTGAAGATTTTCCAAGCCAAGTACTTGAAGAATAGAAACCTTGGTTGTTTCCTCTTTGTGACTGACCTGCCTAGTGGTTCTATCCTATGGAATCACCTTGTTAAAATAAAAAATGTGTTGAAATTGGGAGTTAGAAAGAGAATTGGAAATGGTAAAAAACATTGATTTCTAGAAGTACCCCTAGATTGAGACTGCTACTCTCTCTTCATCTGATGGCTTGAATCCCCTCAAACCAAGCTTAACTAGGATATGTGGTAAAAAGGTGTCAGACTATGTCAATTGGGAGATGGATGAATCCAAATGGAAAGAGTTTACTATGCTATTAAGGAGGGCTAATTTAAGAGGTCAGAGACAAGTCAATTGGGATCCAACCCTATTAAGGCTTCACAATCTAATAGGGGAGGCAAAGTGGTTTTCTAGTGAAAGGGAAGATGAATGGGTGTGGAAGAGGAGCTCCTCAGGATATTTTTCTGTAAAACATGCTTATGAGGAATTGGTAAAGTCCTTGTTAGACAACAGAGATCACCACTAGGAAAAAGTGTGGTTAAAGAAAATGGTTCCTAAAATTAGCTATTTTTGGTGGGCTTCCTCACATGGAAAAATTCTAACTATTGACAACCTAGTCAAAAGAGGGTTCTAATTGGTTAACTGATGCTCCCTTTGAAAATAGGATGAAGAGTCTATAATGCATATTTTCTTTCACTACTAGTTTTCTAGAGAGGTTTGATCTTTCTTCCTTTCTATTCACTAATTGAGTGTTTCCTCACACTATGAATTCTTTTATAGAAAGATGGGTGAATTTCCCATTTTCCCATAAAGTTATTTTTTATCTTTAGAACAAGTTCACCCCTTTGTTACTTGGGGAATATGGAAGGAAAGGAATAAAAGGATCTTCAGGACAGTTGAGAGAAGTAGATATGAGGTTAGTATGATAATAACAGTAGGTTGGAAGATACAGCTTCTCCAAAGTTTGTCCAAATTACAAAGAGATGAGAATAAAGTAGGTCTAGGGAACCAAGAAGGATCTCACAAACCTAAATTGGACCACGATTTCATCCAAAAAGTCTACAGTGTGGGTTCCTCTTGAAAGAGAGTGGATTAAGTGTAATTTTGATGGGTGATGGGTTCATTGTAATCCTCATCATTTAATTTATCAATCCAAGGCGGTGTCCATGGCTATATGCAAGAGAGAAAGTAGAAAACTTGCTTGACAGTCAATTCCACTTGCAGAAATAAATCCTATTTGTATGAAAGTAAAGTTGCATGAAAGGGAACTAATCTTAAATCCTATTTTCATGAAATTAAATTTGCATGAAAGGGAACTAATCTAAGGAACACTTGCATGAATTGAAAAGGCTGAAATAATTGACACTTGCTGGAAATGAAAATCTTGCTTGAATTCAAATTTATTGTAGAAAGTTGAAAATATATTGCTGGAAATGAAACTAAAACTATCCTATTTCCTCCAGCTGAAACAAGCCTTTCTAATCCCCTCCTTTTCTCCAATTATTACATTGTATTTATAGAATTCATATTCTATATCAATCCACTAAGAATGTGGATCCAAGATCCTATTTTTGAGGGGTCATTTACAAAACTTTAAGAAAATTGAAGTTGTTGTCCTCCATCACGCCACTTTTGTCTCAGTCATTTTCTGATGCGTAGTACTCCTTTTCTGCTACAAATCATGACAATTTCTCAAAAAAAAAAATTAGATCTTCAAATCTAGTTTCCATATCATTTTGATTTTTTTAATTTTGTTGAGAAATGAGGGAGATATCACTGTTTTACTGAGACTGCGCTTTTGACAATTTTTGAACGCCTGATTTTTATGAAGTCTTTAGTTCTCCACGTGAATGAAGGGATTTTTCTCCTTTTTTCTTGCCAAAATAATTGATCATTAACATGAATAGCATGCTATAATCATGGAACAACATTTGAGTGATGTGGTAACTTGAGTTATCTTTGGTGGAAGAAGGAATTATGAAATGTAATAACTATGAGAGATCTTTGAACTCAACATGAAACAAATACTCATCCCATTAATTTTGGAATGATTGGTGCTCCATGATTTTTCATGAATGTAGGAGTGTGTTGGGATTCTTCTCTATCTTCTCATTACTTCTTCAAAGCCTTCTAAAGCTTTCAGGAGTTAACTGCTTCAAGTGTCTAGAGCTCTCTACCACAAGTGTCTATGAAGCTTTTTCTTCCCATGAGTTATTTAATAACTCATTTATCTACATTATATCATCTTAAACACTTCATGGAGACATATTAGAGGCAATTTGGATCAAATTTAATTACTAAAAATAAATCAAAAATTTACTTTATATTTTACTTTAAACAAGCTAAAGAACTTTCAATCATTACTCAAATCCACTTTAACACTAATACATTAGGAAGAAATATATGATTTTCTTTGATAACATATGAGACAATTTATGGTCTCATCAATGGGTTCTCTAAAGGAAACCTGGGTATGGTCGGGGTAGGGGATCTGCTCAGAAATCACAAAAGGGATTGCATTGTCAACTATGGTGTTAACTTGGGAGTTTGTTCTAATAACAAAGCTGAGGCTATGGTTGTTTTAGGGGGCATAAAGACTCTAAAGGAGTATGGTTTAAAAATGTGATTTTGGAAGGGGACTCTAAGTTAATTGTGGACATATTGAATGGAGTTGTTATGCCTCCCTAGGATTTAAAAAATATCATTGATGTGTATGTCCCTTAAGAGTTATTTTACTAACTACAAGGTGCAACATGTGTACAAAGAAGGGAATAAGTATGTTGATTGTGTTGCCAATGAGGCACTGAGGTGTATTGGGTGGACACATTGGGTTAATAATAACCTATTTATGTCATTAAGGGACATGGTTCTAAAATAAAAATTTGAAAATGATTACAACTTACAAAGTTGAGGGTTGGAAGTGGCAGAGGAAGCAATGGAGATCTTGTGATATTAAGGGAATGCATATTAATGGTGAGTTATGTGGTATGGTGTCGAGCTTGAAGATTTTATATGGAGGTAAAAATAATCATTATCTCCTTCCCAAGATGAGTAAGGATCACATGGATATTATCAAGTTGAGGAGGGACATCAAATCCAAATGTGTTGATAAGCCTCATGTCAGCGCCTCCCTTAATCGTGAAGAGTTGCAATGTATGAATATTAATGAGCCTTTAATTATTTGCAAAAATAATCATGATATCTTAGCTCCAGGAATTGTGTCCTTGGCATCCCCTAAAACAAAGTTCTCAATTCCTAATCCTTTAAGGGCTTATTTTGAAACTATGAGTAAAATTGCCTTATGCAAGTCCGGTAGGGAGCCGAAGGGGTGTGTGGTGATGAAGAAAATCATGCAGCATTCGAAGAACTTGTAGAGCACTAAGATGGGTGGGTCGAGCAAGCACACTAAGCCTCCAAATTTATAGGTGCTTAAACATAATACAAACTTGTGGAGATTGTTTGAAAAAATGGTATGGTTCCTTTCTTCGAATCTATGAAGGGCTACAATGAGAACCTTACTTGCCAAATTCACAAATTCGTGGAGGAAGGGAAATGTTGTTTTTGGTGCTATAAATTTTGAGGTGATGATGAGGTTTATCATGGAAGCTATAGGATTGTAGAGTCAAAGCATAAAGGTGGCAAAAAATAGTGGGGCCGACTACCAGATGTATGTGGACAAGTTTCTTCATGATGGGGATAATTTGAAACACTTTCAAAATGGGTATGTGAGGTTAGAGCTCCCGCCTCCTTACTCCCTGGTGAGTTTGTTTGTTATGAGGTATTTTATGCTGGAAGGAAGATACATGTTTGTGCACATGTATCATTTTTCATTGTTAATTCATATTAGGCACGATGAAAGAATAAATTTGGCCTTCTATTTACTTTCATCCCTACAAATTAACATAGATAAAAGTGTTATCCCTCCCTTGCATCAAGGTTTGATGCTTGCTCTATACAAGAATGCTCTTATGTTAAACCCTCATGGAAACCCTCTTGCTGCCAGAGTTGATAATCCAAACCACAATGATGGTGATAATGTTAAACCCCCCGAGGATGCAAACCCTGCTAAGGAACCTAATCCTCATCTGCCTCTTATTGTTGCTACTAGAAAGGTGTTAACCCTTTCTAAAATCCCTTCCCATGCTACTAAAAGTGCAAGTCTATCTACCCCTGTGGCTTCAAAAATTGTTGCTAAAAGTTCCATTGAGTTTGAGTTAGAGAAAGTGACTCCGGAAAAGAGAAAACATTCTCCTCTTCTCTTGGAATTATCCAAGTCTAAGAAGATTAAAAAAGACCTGAATACTCAAAATGAAGTTATTACAATTAGTGAAGATAAAGAGGGCATGCAAACTGAGGATTTGAAAGAAATGAAGTAGGGTCAAGGTAGTGGTGATAGTGGTGGTCGTAGGTTTGCTCGCTTGGAAAAGGCTACTTCCAATGATAGGAAAGGAAAACAAAAACCCTTTGTGAATGAAGAGGAAGAGTTGGAAATTGAAGAATTCGAAGCCTAGGTAGATGAAGAAATTGATAGGATGGAGTTTGAGGGTACTTCTTATGAAATGGGTGAAGAGGAAATGGAAGAGGAGAGTGAAGATGACAAGGAGGAGGAAACCGAAATGGAGGATGACCAAAAGAATGATACCCTGACTACTGGAAATGATAATTTAGTTGATGATTCTAGCATGGACTATATGAAAAGCAGACTAACTTATATGCAAGTACAGATGGACGACATGGAAAAATATTTGGTCACGCTGATGAAGGTGACTAATTGGCTGATGTGAAGTGCGATGGTTGGTGCAGTTTTCAGACAAACTAAGATTACCAAGGGGCTGAAAAAGTTGGGGAAGTATGATAATTTGAAGGAGCTTGATGAATCAAAGAGACCTGAATAGAGGGAGTATATCTCCCTAATTGGTGATTATGGGGACCTGTTGGGAAAATCTGAGTAATGGATTTCTCTTTTGATGTTGTTTAATGACTGCTCTACTTTTTTTTGTCTTTCTACTTTCATATCCCAAACTGTTATTTCTTAATAGCTTTGTTATGGTTTAGGACATGTTCGTATATGGTGGACTTGATTAATGGTCTTTGCAGCTTTAAGTAATCTAGTAGTATTTTTATTTTTTTGATTAATTATGGAAGTTATATGGTTATGGTTATGATATCTGGCCTACATTCCACCCTAGATAGCTATTTTTTTATGTTGGCCAATGGTGCTATTTTCCCACCCTGTTTTTCCTTTTTTGAGTTTTGGCTATAACCATGGGATCAGGGCCCTTTCCCTGCTAATCTAATCAAAAACTAAAGTAAATAGGAACTTGAATTATTTAAATTTTGACATAATTTACAAGTTGAAAAAACTAGATTCCAAATATTGTTCGAGTCTCCCCATGTTTCACCTCAATTGCTTCTATATACAATAATTTTTTTGAGTCCTATTAGAGTGAGCTTCTATTGTACTTTCATTTCATAAGATACTTGATGTAATTGGCTCATGTAGGGAAGATATCATCACTCAATAGGAAATCATGGTTAACACCTATCATGCATGGCATGTTGATCATACACAACCAAAATTAAACAATAATATTGATGATAAACTTATGTTTGATGGATCATAACATAAAGAACACTCTAATGTAAAGGAAAGAAAACTTCTATCCTCTCCACCTAGAGAATAATGTTGCTATTGATGAATTAGATATGCTTAGATGTTGATACTTTGACACAAGCTATAATTGGGATACCACTACAATTTCCCCCTCCTTAGTGGATAATGTTGTTGTATCCATTGACTACAATCATGTTCAACACACTAATTCAAACAAATTGGACCCTACTCAAGTGTCACAAAGGGAAAGATTTCTTTAGAACTGTAGTGTAGGAAAAAGTATCCCCTTTTCACACTTAATTTGGGAATTAATAATAAAATGAACTAAATTATGCCTTAATTTAGTGTTGTGATATGTATTTTACATATTCACATTAAGTTTAGGGCCTTATTAATTAAAATGGACTTAATTGTTCCTTAATGTGGTGTTGTAAAGTGTTTCTTTACACTTTCACACTCATTTAGGGCTTTATTAATTACACTAGTAGAAAAATAGAAATAAATGACTAAAAAACCTACTAAAAATTGCATATAAATGACTAAACTTGGTCATGTGACCAATAGTAGTTTATTGTCGGTCATTTATAACATGACCAAATTTATGACTAAACCATTTTAGTAAATTTATTTGGTTGTTTTGATTGATTAGTATAGTAGTATATTTAGTCATATATTTAGTCATATTTATTCACTGAGCTTGGTCACATGACTATTAGTAGTTTATTGCCAATCATTTATAATGTGACCAAATTTATGACTAAACCATTTTTAGCCATTTATTGGTTGTTTTGATTGATCAATTTGGTAGTATATTTTTAGTCATTGATTTAGTCATATATTTTGTCATATTTATTCACTGATTTTTGTCAATTGGTAGTATATTTATTCACTGATTTTTGTCAATTAGTAGTATATTTAGTCAATTGGTAGTTTATTTAATTGTTTTTGTTCACTGAAAGTTCTAGAAATGAGATAATTCTTTTGAGGTTTAAACATAAGACATAGAAAAACATAATCAATCATTCATTTGCACATAACGAAACAACTATTAAGAAGGAAAAATACTAAAATTTTATAGAGAAAATTTGTTCTTACAGTAGATACAATACTTAAATATGTGTCTTTGCTTTGAAAAATGTGTTACAAAGTGTGTTTCTTAGTGTTGTGACTGAGAAAACTAAGTTACAATGCTCTATTTTTTCCTTATACAACTCCAAAACATGAAAGAACTACTTGAAAAATGAAGCATTTGGAAGATCTGGTACAAATCCAAACTGATCACAAACATTTATCAATGGATGAGCATCTGGAAGTCTTGCTTCCATATGAAAGTTCTTTGTCTTTTCAGCATCATAGAAGTTTGACTCTCTGGTTACACATTCCACCTCTTGATTTGTCTAGTTTTGGTTGTTGCTTCAATGTATTAGAAGTGAATGTCAGGATCCTCACTACCAATGACATTTAAAATATAGTTTACCATATAAGTACAAGGTTCCCAAGCTACTAAAAAATTGCCTCTTCAAATAGATCAATGAATATCAGTGAAAAAATGATACAAGTGACAATCTAAAGTCAAATCACCTGGAGCTCAAACATGCACCCAAGAAGAAATATATCCCTTCATAATACTTGAATTGTTCAAACAACTTGATGCATGAATCTACACCCAATTTTTCAGAATATTCCTTGGTAGCCTATGTGACATGAAAGAAGTTAACATCAAAAATAAGGGAGCAATTGTCAATGTCATCTAAAGCCAACATTATTAATTTGAAATAAATAAAAGGTGCAAAATTTTTACTTGGACAATTATTTGGAGATTTCCCCTCAAGTTGACAAGAAGGATATCTTTCATGCACTCCAATGCCCAGTACTCCCTAGAAAGGGTCCCAAAGAACTCACCAAGAACCTGAGAAATATTGTAATCAATAAGGGAATTGGTGGTTTCTATTCAATTTCAAGAGCACATAATGTTTCACAGACCTATGGCTTGATAGCATGGGTGTTGACAATGACACGTTTAATATTAGGAAACTCTATATAGTGTTGTACCCAAAATTTACAATATTAGTGATGAAAAAATATTTCCTAAGAAACCTTTTGACATAAGGATATATCTAGCAAATTTAAAGATTTCTACAACAATTAACATAGGCAATGCTTCATACTGGACATAGGATCTAATTTAAAGCCTAAATGCATCCCAATGAATCACCTACCTGAAGCGCACACATATATAAACCAGCTTTCTCGCACAATTTCGCAATACGAGGACGATCATAGTGATTGAAAATTCAATTTCCTTCAAAATATCCAACAAAAAGGATGTTGTGTCACACATCATGTTACACTGCATATAGATTTACATATGAAACAAAAAGATAGTAATTTATATTGACAAATGATTATACTTCAACATAAGAAGTTTTACCTATGTTTATTTTGGTTGTAGAATATCTAGACAATATTCTAAATCGGATTGACCAACAAAACAACCTTTGACAATGTGTACCAAATTATATGATATGAATAATTTATTAAATACCATAAATTGTATAATGCAAAAATAAACATATTATTAAACTTGAATTAAAACATAAAAGAAAATAAAAATATTACATATACGAACAAGCTACAACATGCTAGAAGTTAAAAGATTGATTCAACATCATGATAAAAAATAGGTAATCTGCAATAAAAAAATATAATGCAATTTTGATGAACTATAAGATGTTCATATATATATAATAAAAAATTTCAAAGTCTAAGATTTTCTAACTCTTGAAAATACACCATGATAAATATCCCTAGACAACACATTCAAACTACTACATCAAGCAGTGGGCCAAGCTGTCTAATAGCTAGTACATGATAAACATCAACTATGTCATTTTTTGTAAATATTTTAGTGGCCATTGTGAGAATGTTCTTTCTCTTTCAGATGGACAGATCCATTTATTTTGTCTTCATAAGCAAGGGGTATGTTACTTGTGACCTTTAAAATATTTACATTTGTATCTCATGTTCCTTTCAATTTGACTCCATGTACAATAGATAGTGAGTGAATCCGCCCAATGGCCACAAAAGCACCATCAAATGGATCCAACACCACAAATTTATCCCCTTCTTGGAGTTTATCAATACATTTCTGCAAAAAAAAAAAATACACATTATATTGAGATATAAGAATACATTTATGAATAGTACTTACTTGCATGTGGTTTCATAGCACTCACCTCGAGTTCAGCACAACTACTGCTATGAATATCATGCACATTCTCGTCGAGTTCAACATAATCACTATCAACATTGACATGAGGTTATGCAACTTTGTAGATAGCTCTATTAATGCGTCCTTTTTCTTTTCATTTTGCTTTCATATAATTGTTTTGCATGTGGTTTAATCATCATGCAAAAATTAATATAAGTCAAGTAAAGTATGCAAAAGATATAATTTTTTCTCTAAAAGAACATTTTAAGCATGAAGAATGACAAAACATTGGGACAGATAACTAATAAAAATTATTATATTACCTCAACTTCGGCAAAACAATGACTGTGCTACACATTCTTGTCCAATTCATCATGATCACTACCAATATTGGCAGCTCTATTGACATCAAGGTGCTTTTGTTTTCGTGTTGCTTTGATAAAATTTATTTGCATATGGTTTAACCATCATGCAAAAAAATATACAAAGCATTCAATAGTTAAGTAAAGAATGCAAGCTATAATTTTTTCCAAAAGAACATTTTCTGGATAACTCCAACAATAAAGAAACTGGGTTGGATTCTCCTATGCTCATATTTCAATCTACATATTAAGAGGCATTTGTATATAGAATTACCAAACAAGAAGAAATGAGATCAATAGAGCCTCTTACCTCATCTGAATCAGTAGATTTATGCTCATTCCATGCAAAAACTATAGGCTTAATGGAGGCAAGCAACTGCAAAACTTTCTCAGTGAGACTGTTTATGCAACTCATTACATGTTTGTACCCTTCATTTGAGTTGACATGATCTAGAGAGGCTCTTACTCGGTGTCTAATAGATGGTTGTGAAATATTTGTTGACAAACTAGATTTCCACTTCATCCTACTCTTAGATTTACTACGATCTAGTGATGCCATATAATTGACAATATCTTTTGCACCTGCTTCTCTATTACTATTTTCCACCTAAAATACAATGTCAATTTCAACATATGATCAGTTCAATAAAAAATCAGAATAAATAACACAACCTAAATTGAACCAAAAACCCATACACTTACTCCAAATTTGTCCATTTTGGCCTACAACCCGCCTCGGCCAAATGTATATCCAACTATCACATTATCTCTTGATCTCTTGCCTCTATTACTCTTTGTCAAATATTCTTTGGAATGCATAATTTCTTTCAATTCCTCCCACTATTTAGGAGATATAATGTATTCTAACCTCTCTTTTCCCTCCATGATTGTTTTTCTACAATTGTATCTAAAATTGTTCATCAAAAGTCTCATCTTTTTGATGCAGGGACATTCGATGGTCATAACTTTTGACTTGAATGTTTGATTGGGCTAAAATTTTATAGATGGCTTTGTTATGAGATTTTGATAGGATTACCAATGGATCCCAACTTGGTTGGGGGCCATCGTGACATTTTTTCGAGGCCAAATTCTTTAATCTAGGCCCTCAAATTCAACTTGTGTTTTTTTCGGGTTTTTAGAAAATTGTTTTCTTTAATAACTTGGAAATCATGTTTCCAATTTCAAATGTAAGTTGGAATTTCATGTCACCTTAGTTTTAGGAAGTTTTTAGGAAAAATCTAGGTTCAAAGGTATATGTATGCAAAATTATCTAAAATGGCAAAAAAATCTGACAATTGTCAAAAACTACCAAAAAAAGGGTAATTTTTGGGTTTTTTTTTTCCAGTTTTTAGATATAAGGGAATTTTTTTCATTATAGCAGCACAATGGGAGAATAGAAGAAGTTTTATTTCACATCCATCTTTGAATTTTTTGGCTTTCTTTATTCAGTAATGATTAAATTTTATTGAATGTGTTCTAGGTTGCATTTCTTTTGCTTATAATATTTTCTAGAGATTTGTCCACCAGTAGTCTCAAAAGCATTTTCCATTTTTTGTATAAAATTTTCCACGCTTCATGGATTTTGCTTTGAAAAATTTTATTTGCAAATATCCAAATGGGCCCTACATCTTACACCCAAATTGGAGGCCCACCTTGTAGCATTTGGCCCAATGGGCTCACCATCTCTCAATACCTCAACCAAGAATGGATTCTTACCTTCTAATTTTCTTTCTTTCCCATTCCTCTCTATGGATCTATACAAATCTTGACTCAATATTGTCTTTTGATAACAGGAGACACATCTTCTATTAAACCACTACCAATATTTCTAGTTGGTCCACTAGTTCCATCAAAAGTTGTAGATGCAATATTAGGGGCACTCTAAGGCACACCAGATGCAAGCAATCTCTCTTCATGACTTTCATTAACTAGAACTTCATGCTCCTTGGCCACATCAAGTGTGGCATGAGTAGGTAGATCAATATCGGTCTCTACAAATTTCACTTCAAACACATCCTTTAATCTTGAATAAATCATCTACAAACTTACTGTTCCATTGCTCTCAAGTTTTTTATTAATGTCTCTTAGACTTTGTGCTAAGATATCATCACGAAGTTACACATCACCATGTGTTATATCAGGTTGCACATCATCACAACTATTATTTTCACCAACTACATTTGTTGAATCACAAATGCATTGGCTTCTACAAGTTGGCAGCACTATATCTTTTCTTTCCTTTTATTTTTTCTCCACATTTTCTTGCCTATAAAACAAAAAAAAAATCTTATTATGTCTTATATACATAAAGCTCTTGCCTATAAAATTTCATTAAACACCATTAAACAAATAATATACTACTTAGTGGATTTACTACTTGCATGTTTATCAAACTAAGAAGTGATAAATATTCATTATTCTTGGCCACTTTTTCACTGTGAAAGCACTCATAATCTATCACTGAAATTTCAGCATTATGATCACTATCATCTAATTTGTGCCTTAAAGTCTTTTTCTTCATTTCCTAAAGTCCAAATAAACAATAATGTATAAATCAACAACTTGAATCAATAGGACAGCAGTGGAGTATGAGTTTGAATCTCAGAATTTGGACATCAAATGGGATTTTGCTTTTAGAAACCAGTCAAATTAACCACACAAAAACAACAAATGTGCCCTGACAAACCAAACATATACTTGATATTGTATACACCTAAAATCGATCAGGATAATTAATTAATTAAATACAAGGTATTTAATTAATAAACCTCTTATTTCATCTACTTATAAATAAATTCTAAATTTATTTATATGGTTCGCGTTTTCTAATTCTTCTATCTTAAATCATATTCCTCTAATTTTAATTAAATAAACTGTAACGCCCTGCCATGCAACCCCAAAGGAAACTAATACATCTCACATTTATGGCACAATTTTTTTTAAAGTGACTAACATGCAACATACCATTATCGTGCAGCAATTGAAATGAAACTATACATGTACAACATATGTCAAGTCCCTTGGGGTTACATGACTGCATTACATTACGAATCAACATCTATTACATTACATGAAAGATATGCATCCACTAGTAACCCTAAAATAATAACATGAACATGGACAATACATTAAACATGAAGATACATCAATCAAGGATTACATCATACAATGTTGTTTCCCAACTTGAATGGGATGAGTACAATGACATGGAATAATACAAATGATATAATTGAGTACAAGCCATCAAGATTGGTTCCAACACTGGTATAGCTCTAGAGTCACAGCAACTAGTACAACTCTACACAACAGGATCTCGGTTGGGAACCTAATGGGGTGCATAGCACATTCCACCCAACCACGTGGGCCCTAAGGCCCACCCCCCATGCTAGGAAATGACAAGGACCTTAACAAAAATAATCAAGAGAGACAACTTTTGCAAGACTCCATGACAAGGGAGAACAATAACATAGGGTAAACTCCAACGCAAGAAATAACCAACACAAGACGTATCCACTTCCATAGAAATAAAGGCAACATGACACAACATCAACAAACACATGACAACAACCACTTCCAAAGGCTCAAGAACAACAATAGGGGAAAAAAAGCATACAAGGTTGTTAAAGGGTGGAGTGTCATCGCATAGGTAGCCACAGGTTACCCTGGCGTAACCTTCCTAGGTTGTTGGCTCCCATCCTAGGTTATCCTGGTAACCTCTACCAGTTGTCGGACCCCCATGCTCGCTATGCGGGAACAACATACCTTGCAAAATTACTATGCAAAGGCAAGGCAGTTGATCTTGCCATTCCAGGCATTCCCACTCATCCCAAGCCTAAAGGAGCACTTAGGCCCATGAGTGAGGCTACACTATCTGAATTAATGTTTGAAACTACCCAAACCCCCTAATTAATTCATTAAGTTATCACTTGATTAAAATCACAATGGGTTACCCTGGACCAGCCACTTTGGGTGTTGGACACCCATTGAGAGCCACTCGCCCAACTAACAACAAAATCTTAAAATCACAAATGGGCAAGCCAACTTGCACAAGATACCAAATCCAAACAAAATAACTACACCAAGTGAGGCATGCAACATGTCACGCAAGAACTTCAGAGTAAAGAAAACCACTTTCAAGTGCAAGGCTAAACCCACCAAAACCAAATCGAAGAAAGAGAAATAGATCTCAAGAAACAACATGAAGATCCATAATAAAGCTACATTTTCTTTCCCTAGCTCTGGAAGCCCCAAAGGAATGACTACCCAAGAACTTGCAAACGAGGGTATATCAAGCAATAATTTACAACATGAATTCCATGAACAAGATCACCTCCAAATTAAAATAACTAAAAAGGTAGACACATCGGAATGAAACCCTCAAAATCAACCTTTACTTTTACTATCACAACAAGGTGATAACATTAAACTAACATTTAAATTTTCCTTTATATGTTATATACAATTGAGATTCAATAATAGAACAAACACATATTTCACATTGTTTCCAACTTAGTACGTAACAAGCTAACATTTATAGAAATACAAGTATCTATATATATATATATGTGTGTGTGTGTGAGTGAGAGAGAGAGAGATAGTGATTACTTATTTGAATTATAAGGAATTAAAATAATTAAAGACCTAACTGAATACTATTTTAGATTGAAATAAATGTGTAAAAATATATAAGTATGTATAGAAATACTCTCATAAATGCTCCCACACAACATAAGATATCAAAACTAGGCTAAGAAAAGCGAAAGGGAACTTTAACTTCTGTACAGATAAATAAACTTACACAGATATTTTATAGTTGAACGCATCATATGAGACCTTTTCACTATTTGCAGAAAGGATTGTAAAGGATGACCCAAAACGTGTTGCATGATAGGAACTCAGAGATGACATCTACACAAAGATAGCTTGTCAATTCAAAATGAAATTTATCTACCCAAATTGGAAATTTGAGCAAACTAGTTGTAGACTTTAGTTTATGATTTGGATATTTCTGTGTTGGGCTTGTAACCTCTAAATTTGTATTTTCCACTTCATGATTTTAGTTATATCTCTAATGCAAATAGTCGGATATGCTAGCAAAGCATGGGGAATATGGCAGGGTACAATAAACCTTTAGCAAGGGAAATGGGTCTAAGAGATGTGAATCATTTCCATCATTTTAAACAAATATGTTATTTTGTGGAGAATAAAGGTGATTCTAAATGAAATAATCAGAAAAAATAGGCTCACTCTATAGCCATGTGTTTTGTTTCAGATATCCCACAAAACTGGAGGGTCGGCAGCCTAAGATGGGAACAAATGGGACTCGATACAAATTGTCTTGTTGGAGACTTTATAAGAAGATTCCAATCAAATGGAATACCCAAATTAAAATGAAAACAATATCAAAGACGTTGCAATTCAGATCAGAATACTCTCCTTTAAAATTAGTCACTACCAAAAGGACTCAAGAAGATATAGTTCGCTGAGATTGTATTGCGGAAAACCAAGCAGAACTTGCAATACAAAAGAAAGAGGAGACTGCAATAAAATAATTTGAGTGAAGTTGTTTAAGCAAATGCAAATAAAAAGATTTAAGCTAGATGCTGTGAGTATTTTGAGTGTTCTTCCAGGTTTGAATCTGCGATTGGGTAGAGAGATTCACAATCACATTATAAGAATGGTTTGGAATCAAACATTGTGTATAATTCCCTCATTGCCATGTATGCCAGGTGTAGATGTATAGAGGATGCAGTCCAGGTGTTTGACAGAATCTATCATAAATTTGTTGCTTCAAGGAATGCAATCATTATAGGCTATGTTTAGAATGGAAAGCCTAACTAGGCCATGAGTTTATTTCGTGAAATGCAAGTCACGAGAAATAAACCTGACGAAATAAGTGTTATTGGTGTTGTCCAGTTGTGTGCCAAAATAGGATTGTTGAAACAAGGGAAGGAGGTGCATAGCTATGTAATTAAGGGCCAGATTACTTCTCATGTCATTGTGCAAAGTGCCCTGGTAGATATGAACATTGACTGAGATAAATTGGGAGGTTTCGACTACTAATCTCTATATTCAAGCATTGAATAATAACAAATATATACTTTATATGAAGCCAAAAGATAGAATGCAAAGAAGGAAAGTGCCTTTGACATCATCGATGGAATCTTTTAAGAGGATGATATTGGCTAAAAGGAGAATTTGGGTACAAAATAATACCCTAGAAACAAACAAATGACCCAAGGGATGTGAACCATTTCCATCCTTTTATACAAGTACAATGTTCTTGTGATGAAAATTGGTGATGCTAAATGAAAAAATCTAAAAAGTAAGCTCGTGCAATGGTAGTTTAAAGCAACAAGAATGAATTTAATCCTCAAATTGACCTAATGTGGAGCCTTCAAATGCATGCAATTAAATCAACCTTTTGGGCATGAGAATAGGACATAGTATTAACTAGAAGAAATAGCAGCCTTGACACATTGAACGCTGCTTAGAGTATCAAATTTTAACAAATTTATGCCTCAATTAGGTAATCGATGCCAAATATCAATGGAACCAACAACCTAGGGAGCGAATAGTTCAATAAAGAGTGTAAGAACAATACCAAATTCTCAATGCAAATTCAATTCAAAACCCAACAGAAGGAGAAATAAGATATGAATCTCCAGACAAACACTAGATCCATCAACAGTTAGGAGTAAGTGATTATTTAAATGCAAGGTGTGACTATGGTATAAAATTCCAAAATACAACCTCTACAGGAAATAATAGCGAAGAGAATGTAAGCCTATTATATCACCGTCGATAAAAATAAACAAAGATGCTTAAAGAAAGATAAGACGATTTCGTTTAGAAACAAAGAATTCCATGAGGAAACTCAGAGATTATGGTAAAGTAAAAATCCATCGATGCCATAAGGGAAAGTTCTAATTCAAAACATCAACCCCTACCTCTGTTTCCTCGCCTGAGAGCCAACCGAAGGTTGTATGTGAAGATGTGAAGAAATGAAGAATACTCAAGAAAAAACCAAATTTCCTTCTTTTCGGAAAGGCAGAATAAATCCTCCTAAAACACTCTCTCTTCTCAATCTGCATTTTTGTTACTCTTTCTTCTCTCATTAACTTTGCTTCCTATTCTTTATGATTCCCTCAGTAAATGTTCCCATCCCCCAAAATATCTTCGCATTACTCCATTTAAAAAAAATACATGCCACTCTTCCTCCCAGTTAACGCATCAAGCCCCCTTTTATCAATTAAGGGAATCTTCATTTATGGAAAACATTACCCCAAGAGGGTGGTTATAAAACCGTTCAAGCAAAATTCTATAATTAGATCTTTATGTAAAACTGACATAATATTGCATTTAAATTTTATTTATTATACTATTAGTCATTACTCCCACAATCATTTTATTTTATTTTATTTTAATATTCATGTTTGATTTATTTAATTCAATTTAAACATTAATAATATTTTATTTGTCAAAATCACAAAAAGTATTAAAACTTTTATTTAATTTATCATAATACCTCAAAAAACAATTCGAACAAATTGAATCAATACCAAACCATAGGAGGGGCACTACATAAACAAATTCAAATAGTTTGTTTTATTTAATTAATATCTTCTTACTGAATTTGAATAATTCCAAATTTAAATTTAGTCACATATCTACAACTTTTCTTCTTGCGACCTCATGTGTCTCATGAATTTAAATATCCTTAATATTTAAATGGGATTTTTCCTCAACAAATTTTGAAACAAACTTGAGGCACTTGGCTCTCTTCCTCCATTTATTCTTCTAAACACTTGGAAAAGTGCTCTTTTAAAGGGAACCGTCTCCATGATTCCCTCTAACTTCTTCATCCTCCACCCTCGATCTTTCCAACTAAAATCCTGACCGTTGGTTGCTGCCACATCAGAATATGCCTTGGAAATCCTATAAATGTAGCCTCATTCTACAACAAATGGATCCCAACTTTGAGCAATCTTACTCTGCAAAAATTTCATTTGAGCATTTGAGAGCATTTGAGCATTTAGCAATTAGCAATTAGAAGCATTTAGTTTAGCATAATCATGGCTTTAATATTAGTTGCATCTTAGTTACCATAGTATTTTTCATACAGCATTTGCATCATAGCATTTGATATCATATCCTTATCACATCATCTTTATCACTTACAACATATCATATAGTTTATCAATCAATCATGTAGTAATAGATTTCTTGCATCTTCCAGCATTCCATTCCTCAGGTTGTCATTCTATCAGTCATAGTGCATACACAAATCTGAGAGCCATTATGATTTAAGGAATCCCTGAAGATAGGAAACAATGGGACAATTTTAGAGAGTTTATTCTTTTCGATTCGATTAGTTTTGTGATTTGAATTCTCTAGTGCAATGTCTCATTGATTGTATTGTATCTATTGTTTTTGCATTTACACATTTCAAAACTTCACAATATAGATACACTTCATCTGAATAACAAAGAAAAATAAAACTAGAGATAGCCACACAATCGTATTCAATAATATCAACAAACAACTAAAACCAAAATTTTAGCCACCAAATTATAACCTCTTCTCCATTGATCTACTTCAAAATGATTTTACAATATGTATCAAAAGTCTTTTCTCTTCAAAAAATTATCCTACTGCTAATGATTTTTTTATTTGGTCTCGGTTTCCCTTTTATAGATAGATAAGGAGAGCGACAAGCTTCAAACCATTTCATTTCAAAAAATGTCTTTTTAGTTATCTAAATCAAAAGGTCTTAATTATCATTATTTACATATGGTTACATAAAAGTAATGAAAGATAAGAAATGAAGAGAACTCATCAAATGTTGAATTCCAAAGCACTCGCAAGACACCAAAGTCCGTTAGTCATCATAAGGTACCCATGATCATTCTGATCTAGCAAGGTCCTCTCTCCATGATAGCATCTTCAATGCTCAGTACTTCACAATTTTTGACACCATGCCTATTCTTCTAGGGGGTCCAAATATGTCTACTCCCATTTGAACATTGTATAGTCATTAGGCCATTTATATTCCTAGATATCTGATATGTTGGCAAGGTGACTTCTCCATCTGTTGTCTAACAACCCTCTAATCTCTACAATGAACTTTGAGTATCCAGAATCTAGTGTAATCATCCCTTCCAACATCAAATTAAAACCATGGACATCTATATCATGATCTTGTTGTAAATGAGAAATACAATTTGGGACTACTTGTTTGAACTCACTTTTCCAACTAGTGAATTTTTTTAACTGATTATCTTCTCCAAGCATCCTAGGCACAAACCACTATTTTATTGTATGGAAGCATTCTATTCCTGTAGTGATCTTTTGGCTCTCCCCTGACACATACTGGGACTCATCAATCACCAATTTCATCATCCTCTCTGTGGGCTTTAAAGTTGCAGGTGCATCCACATTTCTCTATAAGAACTTGCACAATATGCTTAGTGTATGATGGATGGGTTGCCATTTCTTAAACAAAGGATCCAAAATGAGAGCATTGGCTATCATCTATTCTACTGCTTGGGATAGGGAAGTATAACATGCATGCACATTTTTTTCCTTGTCTATTACCATCTTGATTTTGTGTTCCAAGACTTTTTCTAATGCACCATATATTTGTTTCCTTACTTTGGTCTCCTCATTGCACTTCTTTAAACTTTATATTTCTTGCTTCAAGGCCTCTATTTGATTAGTGGAAACAACATCAATCTTTTGGGTTGTGGGCTGGTACACTACCATTTTATTACTTTGAGAAGGGCTTGCCCCTTTCAATTGTTGCTTTAGCTTCACATTCTCTATAAACAACCTGTTCACTTCATCATTCATATCTATTTGTGCTTTTTCATATTCTACAAATTTATTCTCCAAACTCATGGCAGTTGCTTGGGTGAACATAGGAGAATGCATAGTCATGGTAGCTGCTTCTAAAGTTGAGGTATCTTTGAGGGTCTTGACCATTGCACTCCCTCTCATTTCTTGCACAATTTCCAACAATTTTGGATTCTCTATATTTTTTGCTTAGCCCAAAAGGCTAAGGTCTCAAGTTTTGGATTATATCATGTCTCACTCATGCCTTTATATGAATCAAACTCAGCCATTAACATGGGGTCTTCTTGATTTCTTAGTTGATCAAGCAGCAACATCCTTTTCAAATCCATCCTAGGTATAAGCAAGATATTTCTTTTTGGTGCCATTTTACTAGCTTCTTGTGGACTAATTTCAACATCGTTTATCCTTAATTCATTGAAATTTTGGGCCACAATTTGATCATGTTGAGATTCCTCAACACTCATCTTGTTTATCTCAACTCTATCCTCAAACACTTTCATTTTCATTTTAATCTAGAATTCTTTGAATTCTTAAGTGTTGATAAATTCATCATCCTCCATGAAACTAAGGGTTGCAATCATTCTTTCATCATCATGCATCTCCTGCTCACCTTGTGCAAACATATGCAACCTTGCCTCTGGCTCGTGTGCTTCAATTTTCTTTCTTTTGGAGTGGTTGATCAACTTCAACATCAACTTTTAATTGCCTTAACACAGTGGCCACCTCCTTTGTATCTCCAACCTTTTTTATTATCTCATATGATACAAGGGGATTTGGCTCCTGTACCCTTTGTCTCTTGGGCCCTGATTGCTCTGGAGGTGATTCTGAAGAAGAATAAATTGCACTGAAGTAGTGTTTGGAGGGGGCTCAGAGATTACAACTCCACTTGGTCTTTTGGTAGGAAATTTGGTGGGCTCATATAATTTCTCAAAATTATCAATCATTATGTTGATCCT
The DNA here is from genome assembly GCA_007258455.2 of Sequoia sempervirens. NCBI lineage: Eukaryota > Viridiplantae > Streptophyta > Pinopsida > Cupressales > Cupressaceae > Sequoia > Sequoia sempervirens. The sequence goes on along the minus strand of VDFB02000008.1, from coordinate 239,069,372 downwards.
CTTGATGGGATCTGACATTTCATCTGTATAAAATCCCAAGAAATCAATGTTTATCTTCCTCTTTTCTTCCTCTAATTTTTTTAATATTTCCCATTTTCTTCTCCTATGAAATACTTCTTGGAAATTCAAGCAATTTCTTATCACATCCTCCTCATAATCAACATCATGGGTGATCCTAGACTTAGTGAGGATTTTTTACCTCACAAAATTCATGTGGCCTTCGAGGTCAAAGGCCCTTTCTCCCCTAGACTCCAAAGAATATCTTGTTTTCAAATAATGTTGCAACTCCTCAAGAGTATCATATCCAAAGAACAATTCTTCACATACGGTCAAGTTAGGAAAGAATGTTCCTTTCTTCTATCTATGCATGACCTCCTTCTCCATCCATAATATTTTCCACATAAACTCTAAGAAATCCAACCAGAGAGGAACATACTTGGGAAAAACATGTGGGGCTTGGGGACATCCATATACTCTTATTACTATAACATCTGGAAAAAAGAACCAATCACCAATGTTGTGTGTATTCCCTTGCTCTGCCCTCAATGCCAAGGATCTTAACAGTTGTAGTATTGGTGTATGTAACCTTTGTGATTTATGACCAAGCACAAACATAATTCTTACTACAAAATCATCATGAAAAATCACATAGTTTCTCTTCTTGCATCTATTATCCCATATATAACACAAATTTTGAACAAGTAGTTGATCACCCTATTTATCAACCATTCCCAAACACATTCTCCTAGTCCATTTATCACTATTTTGATATAGAATTAAGTTACACAACAAAGAGTAACATCTGAACATGATGGGGGATTTATCTTCTCTTGCAAAAATCCTTCATGCAATGCTCTCTCAATAAATGAATCAAAATCATACTCATTATTTGTCTCGGGGTTTTGGATCCTCATGGCCATCATCATTAGGCTAATTGGAATATTCTATTGAGCATCCATTCCAAGAATTTGACACAAGGAAAAATAGGTTCTATTAAAATACATTTGAAAATCTTCTACAAGAAATGGCTCAATGCAGGAAGAGGAGATAGTTACTCTTTTGTTGTTTTCACCCTTCCTTATGTGCATAGGGAGTTCATCACTCCTATGAGTTTTCCTCAACCTATTGTACTCCTCACTTTTCTGTAAGTCGATTTTAGCAAGGGCTTGTTTATTCAAGTTGAAACACTCTACAATGGTAGATTTGGTTAATACAACTAGTGGTGAACCATTTGTCATCCTTAAGGTTCTGGTGGTTGGATGATAGTTTTGTGCCAATACTCTAATGAATTCAACATCTATAAAGACATTTGGGACTACTAGCTTGGCTAGGTCTAGAGTCCAAGGGTTCGACACTGGGATTTTGGCATCTCTTTTATCATAAAATACCAAAACAAATCCCAACCCAGAGATGGGAATGATTGCATCCCGACACCCATGAGCTATGTCTCTAAACACTTTCTTAAATCCTCTGTCTATTGAATCAGGTAAAATGTCTAGTATGGATTGTTAAATGCCTTTTCTTCAGCTTGGGTTCTTCCTTCTTACTCACAGGTTCACTCTTCTTAGGTGGCATGGTGTAAAAATTTTACTTCCTTTTGAATTTCCTAAACCCTTAATTATAGATCCTAGTTGACCAAATGCTTTAGAATTGCTTACAAACAGTGTTTGTGCACTTACCCAATGATATAGTAGTTGCAAATCTTTTCTTCCTCGAACACCTTAGCTCCTGCCACAACAATCCTTTTGCAAATGATTGCAGAAACTAGCATTGAATTCTAGATATAATTGCTTTTGAACTTAGTCATTTTGACATTAATGTCTACTTCGTTCAAAATATTTCATAATCTACGTCTTTTCGATTTTGAATATATTTCTTTGATCTTAGAAGATCAAATGGTTCATGATAATCAAATAATTATTGTCATAGTTGACATAAATGCTTTTTTCAACCTATACCATAGTACCATCATCATTTATCTTAACCATTGCGGGATTTCAATGTCATGTAATATACTCATTTTGGCTATCCCACTATACCACAGGCTTTATTTATGTTATCACTTTTCTACTGTGATATGTGGTTCTCATACCACCATACCGTAAGTCCCTTTTAATTTTAATATATGTTTATCGTGGGGTGGCGGGTTATATAGCTTCATACCGCCATACCACACACTTATTTTTGCTTTACCGATTGTTGATCGCAAGATAGTGGGTTACATAACTTAACACTGCCATACTGCATGTTATTTTAATTTTATTGTTTGTTGACTAGGGGACAGTGGGTTAACCTTTGATAGTTAAGTTGAGATCATACCGCCATGCTGCAGTTTTTATTTTACATAGACATTACTTGTCGCGGGGTAGTGGTATACTTCTATACTCAAGAGACCTATCACCGCCATCCCGTACACATCTTTTATGACTATCATGGTATAGCGGTATATGATTACATCTTATTTTCTACCCTACCATACCAGTGAGGGCCCTTATAACTGAACAACTACTCCTATGAGGGTGTGGTAATGGATTGTTATGAATGTAAAGAGGCTATACCCATCTTATTTAAGCATATATGATGATTTCTTAAACCTTTGGAACTATATGGGGATTTTCAGTGTCAATCATACCTAATGTTAAGATATCTATATGTATTGTTAAATCATAGATGTTCATTATTGTCTCCTTCACACAAGCATATTCAATGCATATGGAGGCCAGAAGTTGTATTAAAAACTAAAGCTATCCAAATATAAGAGAAATTACTACAATTTATTGCCAGGATTTTAAAGAGTTGTTTACTTTCACAGGTATCTTGTTGCATTATTTTATACATTTAGACCTTTCTTGCTTCTTTTCATATCTAGCAGTTCTAAAGAAGTTAGAAAAGTCTAGCATCTAGAAAACATATAGGACACACAAGAAATTATATTCTAACTAAACAAAATTAATTTCAACCAAAGCAAGAAAACTAAGAAGAATAATTGAACCTAAGTTTAAATGCACTTCAAATCAACAGTGAACATCTTAGGTTTTGTAAACAATGTACCAATTAATGATGATTACATTCATAAATATATCAGTAAAACAATAGTGAATAAGCACACCTATACTCAGATCTTTATTACATTCAATAATAAATAACACCATACATAAACCAAGTTTTAGGTGACAAGCTTACGAGTTAAGGTGACAGGCTAGTTAAGGTGACAAAACATCATCATAATCATCTGCATTTCCAGCAAGATCATCTGTATTGCTAGCCATATGAGACCATCTTCTAGAATTATGTGCAATTAATAGATTAGGGTTGCACACAATGTTACCCAAGCATTGAGGTCTAGGCTAGGGACATGAGCCCGTGGTTTAATGGAAAAGTGATCAAAGGAATCGAAATTTGGATGCATGTTACAAGTTCAATTCTCATATGCTCCAAAATTCATGGAGGAAACTAATGAAAAAATAGTCTGCTAAAATTAGAATTGCATGTATGATTATGGTAATTAGTTACCTATGTCACTACTATAAGTTACACCAACCAATAACAAACTAATTGTGATGTACATGCACTACGCATGCCATGAAGACCTAGTGAAAAGGAGCCTTAAGGATTAGGTTGGTGAATTGGTTACAAAATTATAAATTAATACTATACCCATGCATGATAACATGGAACACAAATAGACAACTTCAAGATATGGTCACTACATTGTATTGATTATACAATGAATAAAAGCATCCAATTCTTTCACAATCTCAAGAACTCCAAATTGTTACGTGGTAGTCAATGTCTTATGAAAATGTACCCTCCTATTTATGTAACTCATCTCTTATAATACACAAGGAAGTATATTTCTTTTTGTCCCAATACAATACAATATGATTGTTTTCTCCCTACCTATCTATGGCTTTGATTTATAGTTGCAAGCCCCATGAATAATTTTACAAGCACTCTTTCAACATTTCAATTGGAATAACCCAGAAATAAAATAGCATAAAGAGGAACTTGACCCAAATTCAAAGTTCAAACCCAACATAGAAATCCTTTGATATGACATTCATTCATACATATGATTTTATAATTTTCATTTGAAGTAGACAGCTACTTTTCACCCTTTTGCAAAAATATCTCAAACCCTTGAACACTTGGGGTATACATAATGAGGACCCTAATGACTGCATTTTATACACACAAATCTTTACACCAGTTTCATCACAACATCACACACAGGGATTACCCTTTTTTTATGGTTGTAAGATTCAACATGAGACACAAAATAATAACTAAATAAATAAATAGGATTTATACAGATAATGGATGTATCAATGCTCAAGCAGGACCCACAAACACTCATACTCGACACATTCAAATTTACAGTCGTTCATGAGCTTCACAAGGAGCCATACAATAACTATTTAATGTAATAAGGGTTTTGAATTACCTCTAAATTCACTGCAACGGGCGTCCCCAAATTTGACTTCACTGCAGAGGACCTCTCCGACTTCAAATTCGTTGAAGCAAACTTTGAATTCCTTGCCTGCCTTTTCAAAAGTATCCAAGTCCTCTCCAAACTAGCTTTATTACCTATGCGAGCAGTTGACCTTTGCTGAATTATGTACTCTACTCTACTCCCCACTCCCACCAACAATTTTTTAATTCACTCCTAACCATGTGCTCAATACAACCCACTCCTGCCAATAATTTCCCAAAAGTTCATATTTTTTAATTAACCGCTTTAATATCATATTGTCTAAATTTTATTTGTGTGACTAATTATTTAGTCATTTATAGTTGTGATTTTACCCGATGATCAAATTAGTCATTTATAGTTATGTTGCAAAAAATGACTAGAATAGTCATTTTTAGTTGTCGTGACTAAAATTTTTAGTCATGTAGTCATTTATTTTCCAAATTCTACTAGTGTTAATTGAGGTTATTTTTCCTTAATTGGCTCCTTTAATTCAAATCCAAGCCTAATTAATTGCAATTTTTTGAAGAGGGAAACCCAACATTCATTGATGCCATAACATAACATTTATCATTGAGCAATGAGTATCCTAGGTAAGTGACCTAGGACCCATTCGCCCATGGGTGAATGGGTCCTCACTTAGGCCTAGGACCTAAATTTTAATTATTTTTGGTGATATTTTAATCATTTAAAATCTATATTCATATGTTGGCTTGTGTTATTTGAATTTCGAGAAATTAATGCTACATACCTATAAATAAGAGGTCATTTCACTATGTTTCACCTAGCAAGTTTGAAGTAAGCATTTCTATAGCAAGTTTATGAGATCAAGAGCATTTCAATAGCATTTCAAGGCATTCAAGAGAAAATTTATTGAAGAATTATTGCAGCAATCAAGATCCTATTGTCATATCAAAGTCTTCTTGCATCATGCATGTTATTTGAGTTAATATGGTGATGTAGTGTTCAAGATCCATTCAAGCATTCAAAGGCATTGTTTCAAATCAAGTTTCAAGATTAAGATCCACATCCATTGAAGCCATTTCATGCTAGTTGCAGATCCACATTCCAAGGTTCATACAAGGGTTTGGTGAGTTGTGACATTGCTTTGTCCATTCATCATTCATTTCATGTTATTTCATTTCATTACAAGGTTTAATTACCAAAACAGGGTTTGACCAAGGTAAACCCCCATTCACCAACAATAAAACATTTTTCCCTCTTGACTTGTGTTTGTGAATTTAGGTGGAAGATCTCTTGAAGAGAAAAATTGCAAAGTTGTCAAAGTTAAAATTGTTGTCATCATTATTGTAATTTCATGAAAACTAACCTACAAGATTAATTTTTTTCTATCCAATTATGAAAATCAGGGATCTAGGAGTGCAGACACATGAGAAGAGAACCCATAAACCATTTTTACAGAGCCCTAGTGAGTCCTCAAAAAGCTTCAAAAAAGCATTTTTGGTTACTCGTACACATCATTTTACCCTTCTTAGATCTACATTTAGATTTATGGTTCCATCATTATTGAGAATAATCTTTAAGATCCAAATTGTAGGTTGCATTTTGGAGTTAGTTTGCTATTTTTAATCTTTCTCCCCAAAGTGTTGCTTAATCAGGAACTCTACCCTTGCAAAAAATGGAAATTTGTAGATTCACACTTTGATTTAACTCACCTCAAGGTTGATATTCCTTTCATGGTGTGGATCTCATTTCCTAATGAAATAAGGTATATAGGTCCATCAAACCCCATTTTCCCTTCTTTCATATTTGGGGTAAATCTATATTTTCTGATGTTTTATTTTGGTGAACCTAACCTATTGAGCATTGTGATTTTTTTTATTTTGGATTCCATATTCACCCTAGATTTAAATCATACATTCATTTTACATTTCATTGCATTGAATTGAGTCTCATTTAGGGTATAATAACTTGCATTAACTTTGTATTTCATTTAGGGGTTTTAGGATTGCATCTTTGCATTCTTTAAATTTGAAAAATACAAAAAAAAAATCATTTTGAAAATCATTTACATAGTATTGCATCATCATCACTTGCATTTGAAAAATGAAACAAAATTGCACATCAAATTAGGTCTCCTAGTTTTTCATTTTGTCACATTTTTCATTCGCATTCAACTTTAATTTCACAGAAAATTCAAACTGTAACTCACTGTTTCTAATCAGAATCTAGAAACCACTAGAATCAACTCAAAAATCTGCAAAAACATTTTTAAAAACCCTCACCTAGGACCCATTCGCCCTTGGGTGAATGAGTCCCTGAGCAAGGTCATTTCCTGATTTTGTAGGTATTAAAATATCTATCTTTGCATTCTACTTTATTGTTTTTCAGTTTTTTGTTTTAGTTTGCAAATTTTTTGCTAAGTGGAATTGATCATATTTAGCTTAATTTGACAAATTTAGTGCATTGTGTGGTTTCAAAATTTCATTTACAAGACATCATTTTCAGGTTTTTGCATAGTTTAATTAGAAAATTACCTTGTTTATAAAATGCAAATTGCATTTACATATTGCATTCTATGTCACTGCATTACATTTCACCCTTCTTTCCATTTTTGGTTTACACAAAGTTTGTGAAACTTGTATGAGCTTTACAACTTGATGTCTTACTAGCAATACTGTTGTGAGATGTATTTTGAGACTCATGTCATCCCGCGATACACCATTCACCGTGGATATTTGGTTCTCCAACTCTTTCACTAATAGTGTTGATAATCAACCCTCAATGGATCATAGCCTCCATACCTCATTTACAATGACTCCCCTACCTACAAATAATGTGCATTATGTTGCTAATGTCCCGCAAAAAACATAAAAAGGCTTAATGAACAATTGAAAATTTTGCAAGACTTTGTGAGAACCAAACCTATTGTTGCTAATGCCATTCCTCTCATAGGGAACATACAAACAATGCTTAAGCATGAAGGAATAGAGTTTATATGTGACTTGGTCCATATCATTAAAAGAAATTTTCCTCCCCCTCAACAAATTTCCAATACATCTCCCACATGTAAGAGAAAAGAAAAAACAAATTTTAAGCACTTTACTACTCCTAACACATCATTTTATGAAAGAGGAAAGGGCTTGCAGTTAGAAGAGGAGAATAATTACCAAACAATTATCAAACCAACGAAGAAGAAACTGAAACTACATGCACATCAAAACTTTCAGCTACAAAAGATGTATGATATTCCAGCATCTTTCTATGACCTATTACAAATGTCCAAGAATGAGAATATCTTTTACACTCTTTTACATTGTGGATTGATCAAATTGCCACCTAAAAGAGAAAATCTAATTGAAAATAAAACTTATCAAAATAGACCATATTGTGATTATCATAGATTCTTTGGACATCACACTGATAATTGCCATATTTTAAAAGAAATATTGGAGAAATTTAAATCCCCTAGGGATCCATCTTGACTAAAAGCATGCACTTTGCTCCTTGCCATGTAATAGTTGTAGGATCATAGCATGCTCACTATTACGTGTTTAACATACATTGCAAATCATTTTATTTACTGCAAGGAGTTCATTCCCATCACTTATCTCAGCTCATTATTGTCCTAAACTTCGTGGGGGCGGTTAGGTAACCTTGTCCTAGTTTCGATACTTGATGTTGTCCCTTTGGCTAGTTGTCCTCCTTCCATATGCACTGAACAAGATTGGGATGTGAACGACCTACTATAGGTTGACTCGCATGTGCCTTACTCGTATTTTTCTTTATTTTCTTTTGCATGTTTCTTTGTGTGATTGCATGTGCATAATGTGATCCTTTGTACTATTCTATTTGATGTATCTCTCTCTTCATGTACATTCTTCTATATGTCGTAGACATTTATCTTTTCATTTTTCTTGTGTTTTCCTTTTGGGGATGACACAAGGCATCGAGACATTTAGGTCTCTTCCATGTTGAACCGAAAGCTTTTTCTTTGTTTTCACTCTCTATGTGTCATTCTTCTTGTTCTGTGAGTATTTGGGGAATGATGACATTTTTGATCCTTATAACAGCATTGCAGCAAAGATATACTGACCCCAAATCCGTAGATCCCTTACGTGTTTTGGGGGAAACCCCTTCCACTTTTTCATGATGTAGTTTCATTCAGGAACATATGACTTGGTATAGGGCTTTTTGAATAAGATCTCATGTCATCTTTATGGTTAGCATTAAATATTTTTGGTACTTTAAAGCTATTGCTCACAGCAATGGTGTTAGAAATTGTTTCAAAGTGGGGGAATGCATCGACACTCATGTTTCATTGTGTGATTTTCTTTATTCTTGTGATGTGTCCTTTTCTTGGTGGTGTCATTGGGTTTGATGTCCTTAGAGAGCATGATATTTCTTAGTGTACAAATTTCCTCTTAGTGGTAATGCTACATGTTGCATTCCCTAAATTGTGATTCTCTTATCTTGGACTTGTCCTCTCTTGGAGAAATTAGGCATGATGTTCCCTAAGAAGAGACCTTACACAAACTAAGCAAGATCCCTTTGAACAACCTTACCTGCATTATTGTTCATAGTGTAGACACATAAAATATACTGATTGACATTGTGCACCTGATCTCGACCTACTAACATCGTTTCATCCTAAATCATCCCTCGGTCTAACCATTTAATCAAATCTCCTTATCTAATTAAATTCATCAATATTCCTCTCTTAATTAAATAAACCAGTTATATAATTAAGTCTCTCTCTTTGTTAATTAAATCAATCAATCTGATCTAATTATCCCTAGTTAATTAAATAATTAATTTTATTTGGTTAAATCTCTAAAGTCTATCTATTAAATTAAATAAATTAAAAGCTTATTTAATTTGACCTAACATCATCTCTTTTAATTAAATAAATCAAAATCCTTATTTAATTATTCTCTTATCATATTCCTCTCGTATTTGATTTAAATAAATCCATAAATTTGAGTCAAATAGGTCACATCATCTAATCTCTCATTAAATTGACTCTTGATTAATTTAATCTCATTTCATGTCCCATCCTCTAGATTATGCAAGTTGCACATGAAAATAGATTTAATTCATTTATTAAATCTCTATTTTCCTCACAAGGCATCTTTTTGGAATATTCTCCAAGTTTGAATTCAAAAATTCCAAGTGGACATGTACATCCAACAAGGCAATAACTCCATCTTACATGTCCTTTTCCTTGAGCCAAGTGGCATTTATTGCATTTTCCCTTCCCTCTTACAAGTCATTTCAACAAATTTGAAATTCAAAAATAAGCATTTATTGGCACAAACGCTCAAAACTTGTCATCGATATCGCAACAACAGATGACAATGACACAAGTAATCGCAACATCATCAAACACCCCCCTAACATCTCAAAGTATGGTCTCTCAAGGACCAACCACCAACATGACAGCACCATCCATCACTCAAAACACCAACATGATATCATCGCTCACCATGAGCGCCATTATGAATCCACCACCACCAACTTCTAGCATATCAAGCCAAAACAACATGGCATTACAAGCTGCTTTTCAAAGGGGATTCCAACAAGTGCAAAAACAAAAAGCCACACAACTAGCCACTCAAGCTGTGCAAGCCACCCAAGTAGCACAAGCCGCATTACAAGTGCAACAAGCCACACAAGCCCAAGCTTTATTGCAACAACAACAACAAGCTGCTCAAGCTGCCCAAGCTTCCCAAGCATCCCAAGCCACATTACAAGCACAAAAGGCTGCTCAAACACAAATTCTATTACAACAACAAGCGGCACAAGCACAAGCAGCACAAGCACGAGCTCAAGCTCAGGAAAACGCCCAATATCAAGCACAGCAAGCATAAGCACAGACACAACTTCCTGCACAAAAACAAGTCACACAAATGCAAGAATATCAGCAATCAATTAAGCAATATCAAGAGCAGCAAGAAGCAGTCGAATTGGCAGCCCAACAATAAGCGTTGTTGGAACAGCATCAAGCACAACAGCAAGCACAAATCTTAGCACAACAACAACAAGATCAACAACAGGCATTGTTCATACAACAACAGGTGGAATCCTACCTAGCTCGACAGAACATATAGATACCATCAAACAACACACCAACCAACCCACCCATCCAACCCATAATCGAAACACCCCAAAACACCTTCATCCCACCCCCTGATCCGCAAAATGATGTAACGGCACAAATCAGGTTGCTCTCACAACAAGTGCTCGATCTTTAATTAGGGCGAACAACAAACACACCAAGCAACTTGTGTCTGTATCCATTTGACAGGAGCCTAGTGATGAAACCATTCCCCAAGGGATTTGAGATCCCCAAATTTGACAAATATCGTGGGATGGGAAACCCTGAAGATCACATCAGGGAATTCCAGGTTCATTGCATGGAAGTCGCATACAACGATACTTATCTGATGCGGCTATTTCCTAGGAGTTTGGTTGGCCACGCTATGGAATGGTTCTCTCGCTTACCAACAGGTATTAGAACATTCCAAGAAATTATAGACGCATTCATTAAGAATTATGCATGCAACATCGTAATGGATGTTAGTCTAGAAGAACTCTCAACTCTGAAACAAGGAAAGGGTGAATCATTTGCTTAATTCTTACAACGATGGCGATCCAAGGCCAATCAGAACAAGTGGACCATGCCCGAAGAACAACAAGTTTGCACCATCATAGCCAACCTTGAGGGCCTCTTGTCATTTCATCTCAAGGTTCAAGGCATCACCATATATGATCAATTGATCCCCAAGGCACTCAATATCGAAAGAGCACTTATGACTCAACCCGCGGGATCAACTTCATACCCTGAACAACAAAACAATCGCCCACCCTCCAATTACAACGATAAACCTCGCACGTGGGCAAGGAAAAAAAACATTACTAATGATGGTTTCGTTGATTCCAGGGTGGTCATTAGTGCCCCTCGCCAAAATACACCCACACCACAAATCCAAACCCAACACCAAAACAATCATCACACAATACAACAACCAAACAACAATCCAACAATCAAAAATCTCAATGATCAAAGGGGACCACCTCAACGCAACAAGAGTTATCCCAAGCGAAAATACACCACTTTAGGGGAACCACTTGAAGACATAATGAAGAAGCTGATAGACAAAAAACTCATCAACGCTCCTACCTTTGAGAATTACCAAGAACCGGATGTGAAACCTCCTTGGTATAATGAGAATCAACTCTGTGAATTCCATAAAATCAAAGGCCATACCACAAACAGTTGCATGAGATTAAAAAACAACATCTCATCGATAAAAGAATCATAAACATGGAACAACCTATAGGAAACCAAGATCTTAAGATATACAAGAATTTGATGCCTAATCATGGCAACAAAGTGAATAATAATGATAAAGGGAAAGGCAGCCACACAAACGTAAATCATGTGTATAAAACAGTTGTCACCTCCCTAGATGAAAACTGCATGGTCATCACCATCAAAGGCGCCTATGCCGAAGATTATGGAGTCACCACAAGAGGCAAAAAAATTACCATCATAGGATCATCCCATCCAAACAAAGTCCCTGCATCTAGATTTGTTCCTAATGGCTACAATGTCCTAGATCAGCTCAAAAGAACGCCATCGCAAATCTCCATCATGGAGTTGCTAAAAATCTTATCTTCCCATAGGAAAATCCTTGAAGAAGCGTTGGCCTCATCCACTATCCCCGTAGATCTTGATGCAGAGCAATTCCAAGCTATGGTTGGAAATATCATTACGCCTAATCTCCTCACATTCTCTGACCAGGATTTCCCCGGTCAACCATATCACAACCATGCACTCCACTTGGAAGCCATAGTACATAAGAGCAAAGTCAAAAGGGTCTTGGTGGATGGAGGTGCAGGCTTGAATACATGTTCTCTCGGCCTCATCAAACAATTGAAAATCTCAGAGGATTCTATCGACAAAGGAAAGGGTATCACAATAAGAGCATATGATGATCAAGAAAGAGTGTCTCAAGGCATGATCAAACTCCCTATTCAAGTAGGGCCAGCTATTATGGAGACCACTTGTCAGGTCTTGGACCTTGAATTGCTGTATAACATCCTCCTAGGACGCCCATGGATTCATGTGATGAAGGCAGTAGCATCAACTTTCCACCAATGTGTGAAATTTACACATGACGGACAAGAAGTTACCATCCATGGAGATCCCAAACCTTTCTCCTATTGCAAAATCCTTGAAGCAAAGTACTACAAAATCCCCCAAGTACCAAAAAATGATGAGGGCCCATCCACACCATACATTGATCCCACCACTCTCGCATCCACTTCTGCGATAGAGACACCCGCCACTCCCACCATCCCCACCATCTCTAACATCAAGCTTATCATCCAAGATAACGGTTGTGGAAACTACAAGCTCCCTAACAATGCTTTTGTGGTCAAAGAGTTACCACAATCTCCTAGATCACGGGGAAGTCCACAAGAACATGAAGCTTCCACATCTCAAACATCTCCTAAAGACTATCCAAAATTCACAAGCTAGGGAGACCTTGGCCAGGAGGTTATTAAGGCAGATCCATCTCATATGCTATATCAAGATGAAAAACCAGTAGCTGACTTACCAATGGATGAAAGAAGCAAGGGTCTACAAATGATGCTCGCAATGGGCTATGACAGAAACCAAAGACTTGGACATAACGACAATGGGCTTATAATACCTATCATTCTGGAGACACAACCGATAACAAATCTTGGCCTTGGATGTACCCCTCTGATTATAACCATACGTGGCCGAAGTCCTCCAGTTAGAATGGTTAATAATCCTCTTCAGCCAACCCCAATAGAACTACAATTACCAATATCCATAGGTAGAGTCATAGATAACTTTACATTTGATATAACCGATGTCTGTAGTAGTAGCGATGATGAGGATACCATGACCCATCTACCTGGGCTATTTGAAGATACCACTCTTTGCATGATTAGCACCCTATCTTTCGAATCAGACCACCAAGATCATGAAAACTGCCTAGTACATCCCCAACTCATCGACTATGACCAATGAGGACCACTAGTTCTTGATACATTTGAAAACAATGAGGCACTCTCAGAATTCATGGGACTGCGAGATAACATTCCAGATGGGGATCATAAAGGGGTTCATAATCGAGCTAGATACACATGCCTATTATGGGGAAATGATTGAATCCCTCAGTCGCAAAAGTGAAAAATTAAGAATCATATCTAAGTCCTTGAGTGAAAACCACATGGTGGCACTCTCCGACCAAAAAAAAGTAAAAAGGACGCATCCAACGGTGAAAACCTCTTCGAGGCGCCTGAGGATGGGGGATTCAATCTTCCTTCTAGACCTATTCATCTAGAAAAATCAGCAGTCCTGGCAAAAAAATGCAATCCGGTCAACCTAGGAACAGAGGAGACCCCGCATATCACATTCTCTGTGGAATCCTTATTATTAGAGGAACAAGAGCTCCTGGCAGCATTCCTAAAATAAAGACAGATAAACTTCACATGGAGTTATGCTGACATGCTAGGCCTTGATCTAGAAGTCGTGGTTCACCACTTAGTAGTGTATCCAGAAGAAAATCCTGTTAAACAAAAGCTTCAGAAATTGCACCCTCGGATCGCCTTATTGGTCAAAATGGAGCTAAAAAAGCTACTAGATGCAGGATTCATCCGACCAATAGATTATCCAAAATGGCTATCAAACTTGGTACCTGTTTCAAAACCTGATGGAGCCATCAGAATCTGCATAGACTTCAGAGACTTGAATAAGGCATGTCCAAAATATGACTTCCCGCTTCCCAACATTGACATGATAGTAGACATGATAGTTGGACATGAAATTTTGTCACTAATGGACGAATTCTCAGGGTACAATCAAATCATGATAGCTAAGGAGGACCAACATAAAACAGCTTTCACTTGTCCATGGGGGACCTATTGTTGGAACATGATGCCATTTGGCTTAAAGAATGTAGGAGCAACATATCAAGGGGCCATGACATTGATATTCCATGAAATGATCCATAAGACGGTCGAAGACTATGTTGATGACATTTTAGCCAAGTCCAAAAGGAGAAAATATCACATAGCAACCCTAAGTGCCATCTTTGACAGGTTGGAAGAGTACAAGGTCAGATTAAACCCAAAGAAGTGTGTCTTTGGCATACAATCAGGAAAATTTCTTGGATATATAGTGTCAATGAGGGGTATCGAGGTAGATCCGGCAAAGCTAAAAGCAATCCTCAAGATGGAGGCACCAAAAACATTAAAGCAATTAAGAGGTCTCCAAGGCCGACTTCAATCCATTCGAAGATTCATAGCACAATTGGCGGACAAACAAAACCCATATTCTCACCTACTCCACAAGGGAGTAGCATACAAATGGGATACCAAGTGTGAAGAGGCATTCAAAAAAATTAAAAAATATCTACTGACACCACCAGTATTAATGCCACCCATTCCAAGGAAACCATTGATTCTATATGTATCAGCAACAACAGTAGCCTTTGGAGCTCTCCTAGCTCAGCATAACGAAAATGGAATGGAAAGGGCTATCTATTACATCAACAGAACAATGGTTGGGCATGAGCTAAACTATTCATTCATCGAGAAAGAATGTCTCACAATAGTGTTTGCATCATAGAAATTCAGACATTACATGTTGGCACACAAGATAAAAACTCATCACTAAATCGACCCCCTCAAATACTTATTGTCAAAAGCAATGCTCACAGGAAGAATGGACAAATGGGTGATGATACTATCAGAATATGACATCAAATATGTGGAGCGGAAGGCAATCAAAGGCCAAGTCATCACTTGCAGAAGCACCAATCTATTCAGAGAATCCTCTCATCTCAGAGTTTCCAGATGAATCTATTTTCAATCTCAACATAGCTGACCATTGGAAATTGTACTTTGATGGTTCATACACACAGCATGGATCAGGAGTTGGAGTTTTTTTTATCACCCCGTAAGGGGATTGCATACCAAGGTCCTACAAACTGGAATTTCCTTGCACCAACATCGCAAAATACAAGGCCTTAACCATAGGTCTCAGAATAGTAGTGCAGTGGAACATTATAGCTCTCAAAGTATATAGAGATTCCCAATTGATCATAAATCAGGTGAACAATGAATACCAGACCAAGGACGATAAGCTCACTCCATACAAGAAGTTGGTGGAGACTCTCAAAGAATCCTTCATTGAAATAACATTTGAGCAAATTCCTAGAACCAACAAAAGAGCAGCAGACGCCATGGCAACAATTAGATCCTTGCTCGACATCCCCCACAACGTTCCAAAATATGAATTCCTAATTGAGCAACTTCTCGTACCTACATTCGAGGTACTAGAATCAGAATATGTGTGTGAAATCATTGGTCCCGGTGATCCTTGGTATCACTACATTTGCACATACCTTCGAATAGGAGTCATACCCGCTGACCTACCCTCAAACCTAAAATGAACCTTTGTAAAAAAGGCATCCATATTTGTCATCCTAGGAGAAACCTTATATCATAGGAGCATAGAAGGAACCCTACTGCGTTGCTTAAACGCTGAGGAGGCATTAACCACTCTAACTGGAGTACATAACGGTATATGTGGTTCACACTCGAGTGGAATGACCATAGCCAAGAAACTACTGAGGATGGGGTATTATTGGCCCACAATGGAAAGAGAAGCACATGATTATGCCAGAAAGTGTCTACAATGTTAGCAGCATGGGGGCCTCATCCATGCTTCAGCTCAAGAACTTCATCCTATCGTCACACCATGGCCCTTCTCATAGTGGGGACTGGATCTCATTGGAAAAATCACACTCACTTCATCTAATGGCCATAAACTCATCATAACTGCTATGGAGTACTTTACTAAATGGGTAGAAGCCATACCCATGACGTATATAACTGGGAAGCAGATTTCTAAGTTCATCCTAAATTATCTCATTTTCCACTATGGTGTTCCACAAGCCATTATCTCAGATAATGGGACACCATTCAAGAATCAAGAGGTTCATGACTTATGTGAAAAATTCAAAATCCAACATCGCTTCTCAACCCCATATTATCCCCAAGGCAACGGCCAAGCAGAAGCTACAAACAAGACCATTCTGAAAATCCTCAAGAAGACAGTCAATGATGCAGGTCGTGACTGGAATTTGCAACTTAATCTTGCCTCTGGGCCTATTGAACCAGCATCTACACACCCACCGGTGCCACCCCATTTTCCCTGGTCTACGGATTAGAAGTGGTGCTCCCCATCGAGATCGAGCTCCCATCCCTTAGGATATCACTGCAAAACCTTATCACAAATGAAGAGTACCGAGTGTTAAGATTAAATGAGCTGGATCTACTGGATGAGTGATGGATAGATGCTTTGAATCATTTGCAAGTCTATTAGAATAGACTAAAAAGGAGCTACAATAAGAAAATCAGAAGGAGGACTTTCCAAGTCAGAGAACTGGTATTAAAAGAGAATCAAAAGAATGTCCCAAACCCAAGTAGCAAAGGCAAGTTTGAACCCAATTGGTTGGGACCATTCATCATCATAGCAAGCTACAAATCAGGGGCATATCTGTTATCAACACCTGAAGGGGAACCTCTACAGGAGCCCATGAATAGCTCCCATCTCAAAAAAAATTATGCCTAAATCCTTCAAGGTATAGAACCAAAAATCAAAAAAAAAATCAGAAAATGTCGTGAAAAAATGGTTACCTTGGCGAAAACCTGGCAAACAGGCATCTTGGTAACAACAACAAAAATAATCAAAAAAGTAAAAAATCAAAAAAAGGATTGAAAATAGTAAAGAGAAAAATCGTCCTTTAGTGAAAACCAATTCGGTGGCACTTTGGGCAAGTACCTTGGTGAAAACCTGGAAAACAAGCGCCTTGTGTAAATAAGCACTTTCCATCCATCAGGATCTTTACGGCTTGTTCTGCATCATCCATCCATTGCGCTTCCATCATCCATTGCGTTCCATATCTCCATCCATCACTCATCCACTCACATCTGCATCATAGCTTGGTCCTATTTTCGTATCATGATCCCTCCTAGTACTAGTCGGCTCATCCTCAAGGTCAGTTTGTCCTGCCTTTATCGGAGTAGTCTATTGCATCACACTGGGGGAATGTTCTCATTGGATCGGATTCATGTATATTCTTAAAATCCTCGAATCAGAAAATCCAAAAACATTTGAAACATCAAAAAATCCAAAAAACATCAAAGCATATCAAAATCCCAAAAACATGTCAAAAAGTCAATCAAAAAGTCAAAAATAGGGTCGTCTTGTCGAACTACGTCGTCTATGAGCTTGAACATAGGCAAGGTTGATCTTTGATCATCCCCTGAGACATTTAGGTCAATCCTATAGGAGTCTGTCATAATAAATTGACATCCCATCATGTATATCATCATCTGTAAATTGGTCAACTCGTCAGTCGAACTACGTGGTCTCTGCATGTATAACATAGGCAAGGCTAATCTATTGATCAACCCCCGAGGGCCCTAGGATAGGTTTTTAGATTAGTCTCTTGGTCAAAATCTCAGAAAATCCCAAAACATTGGAAAATTAAAAAATCAAAACATTTGCAAAATCTCAAAAATACCAAAAACAGCCTCAAAACATCTCAAAAAGATCAAAAACATCCAAATATTTGAAAAAATCCATCTATCTCATCTCACTTGCACCCGCAATAACATCATTCATAATAAATGATCGTCATCCTCAATCTTTGGTAAGACAATCAGAAAAAAGTCTAGTAGGTTAAAAGTGAAAACTCAAATCGTCAAAGTCTTAGGTCTAAGTCAGTACGTAAGCAAGTTGGTCAACTCTTTGTATCGGTAACTCATCATCCAATTGGTCCCATATCAATCATCTTTCAGAACACTTTGGATAAACAAAATGACGTGCCACCATCCACTAACATGTCCTAGGATGAATCCTTCCTACAATGGGCATTATCTTTTGGCAATAATTTTGGTTCTTATCCTTAGAAAACACATTTCCTTTTGGTTAGCGGTATTGAAGAGCATCAGCTTGTTTGTTTACTTTGTCTTTTATCTTTTGACTTATCTTATTGCGCTCATTCCAAGGACTTCTCAATGATATCCCAATGAAGGATTTAGAGAAATAGGAATGGGGCAACAATCATTATCTTTTTGTCTGCTATGCTTGTTGGACGTTCTTGTAATATAACCTTGGCGAATACTTTCTTTGTTAGGTATGTATGGAGGAGGTCTAGGACAACTTATTGACTATTGCATTGATAGGTTTACCTTTCCGTGTTTGGTCTGAGGTGTTTGAAACTTCTAAAGTGCATCCTAGCAGGGTTTTCATATGTCAGGTGTGAACAAGGATATTCCTATCTGCTTGTCAAGTCAAAGTCCATCACACTAGGTACCACGTCATCCTGGTTTTTTATACCCTAATGCATCGTACCACGTGTGTTATCAAACATAAGAAAATTTGGCCCTTTGAAAATCCCAATTCCTCGGCAAGTAATCATCATCATCATCATCATTTGCATTTTCATCATCACGTGTCTTGTTGAAATGACTTCTTCTCTCCTTGCTCATCGCACTAACAAGGTACTATGATAGTTGTCCATCATCATCATCATCATCGATCCTGCATACACAAATCATTAGCATATTGCATCAACATATCATATAGGAAACACATGCATTGCATTTCCATCATCATATAAACATGTTATCATAGGAATTCTTCATAGATAGGTGCATCCATTTCATTGCATTTCATCCATTACATTGCATCAAATTGCATTACATCAATCATTTCATAACATTCATTTTCATTTCATAACCATTTCCAATTACCACCTATTGCATAATCATAACAAATAGGTACATAAGCATCATTGATAATCCATTGCATACATCCTTGCATAACATCATAAAATCATCTCACGCATTAGGTTCATTTTGCATAAAACATTATCATATCATTGCATATAGTACATCACATTAAATACATCACGTACATTACATCATCATTTAATATGTTTAGGATAATAATATTTTTTATTCTAAGCATCTTAAAATCATCTCATTTGAATTATATCACATAGCACACGACCATTGCATTAATCATCCATGTCATCTCATAAATCATTCCAAATAAGCATAAACATACAAAATTCATTATATACAAAGCGTACATCCATCCATAATCCTTTCATATATAATCATTATTCACATCATTTCACGCATACACCATAGATCATTTCCATATCATTTTGCATATTACATTTCGTATCACATATCACATCACTATTTGCATCAACATAAATAGATCATTATATAGACAACATCATCGCACATCACATAAATACATTTGCATATCATAGGTTAACATAATATAGATCTATTAGTCATAATTATTACATAATGCATTCATTATCAAAAGGAAAAGCATCCATAAACGTATCATCATAAACATCATTGCACAGCATATAGAAATAGAATCATCCATACATACATAAATAAAAGGTACACATTGTATCACATCACATCAAAATCATCATCGGCTCATATATATCATCATCAATAATGTAACTGTCATAATACAAAAAATAATCGGATCACTGTACATGTATGTCAATCAGTAAAAAAGGCCCATCGGGCTATCAAAAAGGAGCCCATAAGGCACAAAAAGTATTGTATCATCTCGATCAAGCTCTATCCCCGTGTATGTTGCCCTCGCCCTTGTCACTGTGACCCTCTGCTGGTATGTAGCTGGTCCGCTCTGAGTACTCTGGGACCCGTCCTCCTCTAGGTACGGCCTCATGATAGTGCCTCCGATAGTACTCTGCCTCTCGGACTGCATCCCTGTAAGATTGAACAAACACTATACCTTGGGAGGAGGAGGCTTCCATGCTCTCTAGTTGTTGTCTCCTGCCTAGCTTTATGCCTTCCTGTAGCTCTGCAGCCTGTCTCTGCTGAATGGCTTGATCCCTCTCGGCCCTGAGCTACTCTCTCTCGGCCTTAGCCTAATCTCTCTTGGCTGTCATGGCCTGGACCTGAGCTTGTAACTGCGCAATCAACGCATCTCGAGCATCCACTTGTCTTGTTGGCTGTACCTGAGGCTGATCCTCAACCCGTGGTGGTACACCTGGTGGCACCTGCTACTGATTTGGCATCGGTACATCTCCCTAACCTGGCTAGACTGGGGGCACAACCAGCTACTCCTATCGAGCATCACCCCTTCATCCTCGTCCTCCCCCTCTACCTCTCACTCTCTGTTGATCTGGAACTGCACCTGGAATAGTCAATCGAAGCGGAGGCCGGAACCAATCCCTAAAGGCCTATGTCATGCCTGGATCTTCCAATCCCTGATTGTAAGCCCATGGTTGAGCTACCAACTGCCTGAAACTGTCGACCACCTTCGAGGCAGGAATATACTGCCCCCATGAAACCTGTGTCATGGTGTGGGCGAAAATGGCTACGTAATCATCATCAGGGCGATCTTGCGGCTCACCGAAATGACGTTGTACATGCCCAAGCAGGTACCTCTCAATCATCGTGTGCTCTCGCCCCTGCAAGAAGCAGTCCTGGCAAGCAAAGAACAGCTGATCAGCATCGTCGGCCCACCTGGGTTGACCAAGGTACAGTCGCCAGGTAAAACCCTGCATCTCGTCAAGAACCCTCCTCCAATAGGGGATCCCGTACTCACCAGTGTGTGTAAAGGACACACCGCCTCTGTAGCACCACACGAGGGGATCATCTGGCAACATCAGAACAGTAACAATCTATGGCCAAAGCACAGCAATGTGCTCCCACGCCCAGACGTGAAGAAGTGTAATGCCTGCTCCGAGCGCCCTGCCATCCATGTACATGTACTCGTGCAGATCTCTATATAAAGAAGCTAAAAGAACCGGCCCCCAAGAAAAATGAACCAGCCTATCTTGAACCATCCGCTCCCAGCAATAACCCCAACCGGGACTGAAGTATCGGCCTCGTCTGTCAAGGGCAACAAGACCTGAAATAACCGCTGCAACAACTAAGTGGAAGGGAGGTGCCAAGACCCTGTGTCGCTTGAGCTCTATCTGCCCCTCACAAAAAATGGTGTCCTCTGTAGCGAGGACTCTGTGGAAAGCATCGCGCCCCTCGTCCATGTCGAAAATCACCCGCCGACCGTGAATCGACAATCTCAAAATACGCCAAACGTCCTCTAAGGTGACGATGGCCTCGCCAGTGGGAAGATGAAATGAAGAGGTCTCGCTGTTCCATCTCTCAGCCAGCATTGACAGCATCCCTAAGCGAGTGAAAATGGGCGCTGCATAGGCAATATACCATAACCCCGCGATCTGGAGTTGATCCCGATCCCTGTCGCTCAAGTCCCGCAAGTAGCCGAACAGGTCCCGTGACTTGTGCTTTCGGGAGTAGAGCTCCCTTGTCGCGTCCTGCATCCAGGAAGGTCACCATGATGTTAAAATTTTTGAAAAATTCTTCATCAGGCATTCGAAAAACTTCTCTAGTGGTGCAACTCATGAAGGCGTCGCAGTTTGATTTCTAATCAAACTCTAACGCTAGGGCTTAAAAGATCAAAATAGCACCGCCGCGGTGCACTTTTTCCTTCAGCGGCGCACTTTAAGCAGACAAAGGACCACCGCGTTGCACTTTTCAAACCACCCCGCCAGACTCGAGCTCAGCGTCGAATTTTTCAAACTCCAAACTGCACCGTCGCGATGCTATTTAACACCAAGCAGCGCAGTTTGATTTCTATATAGCGTCGTTGCAGACTGACTGACTTTAAAAGCATTAAATGAAGGCAATAAATGAAAAATGAAGCTCAAGTGAGGGTCACTTACCAGTGCCCCAATGCCAGGTGGCCGCTGGTATGTCCTGACTCGATCGGAAATGTGTAGGGGAAGCTATCATTGCGCCATATCATCAGAAGGTCAGACCTCAAATCTCAAGGTTGCTAACGGAGGTGTGTGAAAGTGACTTGAAAGTGACCCCTCGGGCCCCTTTTAAGCTTGAAAATTAGGGTTTTTTCACCCTAATTGGCTGTCCTACTAGGGTTTTGGACCCTCAAACTTGTTTTTGTCTAGTTGAGGCCTATTTTACATCATTTTATTGCATTTAGACACGTTTTTGGCCTCTTGGAGCCTTTTTGGACCTATCGGGCACCTTGTCCTCTTTTTCGCAAGATCACCCAAAAATTGGAAATTCTTGTCCAATCTCTCGAGGGGGCAGTATAATGGCATGTTTTCTCTTGCTAGGCAGCAATAGGCAAGATTTTAAAAACAAAATTTTTGGCTTTGATCGAGATCGTTTATTTCTTTGAACCAACGCAACAAGTGCATTGCTTCAAAGAGGGGCAAAATGTAGACACGTAAAATATACCGATTGACATTGTGCACCTGATCCTGACCTACTAACATCGTTTCATCTTGAATCATCCCTCGGTCTAACCATTTAATAAAATCTCCTTATCTGATTAAATTCATCAATATTCCTCTCTTAATTAAATAAACCAGTTATCTAATTAAGTCTCTCTCTTTGTTAATTAAATCAATCAATCTGATCTAATTATCCCTAGTTAATTAAATAATTAATTTTATTTGGTTAAATCTCTAGAGTCTATCTATTAAATTAAATAAATTAAAACCTTATTTAATTTGATCTAGCATCATCTCTTTTAATTAAATAAACCAAAATCCTTATTTAATTATTCTCTTATCATATTCCTCTCTTATTTGATTTAAATAAATCCATGAATTTGAGTCAAATAGGTCACATCATCTAATCTCTCATTAAATTAATTGACTCTTGATTAATTTAATCTCATTTCATGTCCCATCCTCTAGATTATGCAAGTTGCACATGAAAATAGATTTAATTCATTTATTAAATCTCTATTTTCCTCACAAGGCATCTTTTTGGAATATTCTCCAAGTTTGAATTCAAAAATTCCAAGTGGACATGTACATCCAACAAGGAAATAACTCCATCTTACATGTCCTTTTCCTTGAGCCAAGTGGCATTTATTGCATTTTTCCTTCCCTCTTACAAGTCATTTCAACAAATTTGAAATTCAAAAATAAGCATTTATTGGCACAAACGCTCAAAACTTGCACATCCTCCATCCATTCATAGATTGACAAGTGGCATCATGCCATTGGATGAATGTTAGTCCCACATTGCTCAAATTTGAACATTCATCCATCTTGGCATTCTCTAAATAAAGAGCTCATATCTTCATTTGATCATCCACAGATTATGCAAAGTTATTATGCTAAAATATTTAGCCATTCTCATCCATCACCATTGAGTTCTTAGCTAGGTTTTTGCAGATTTTTGGCTTGGAGCTCTCATTCTTCATCAACAAAGTGGATCAACCATCATCAACATATCAAGCTTGCATCATAGGGATTGGGAAAGGGCCAATTTTCACATCAAATTGGCACCAATTCCCCCATGGGATCATATGTTTTCTATTCTAATTAGGATTGAATCTATATTTCCTTGTTTCATTGTGTTTTTCATTGTTTTCTTTCCTAATTTGAGTTTTGTAAATGGATTTCATGGGGAATCCTTGTTCATGCTTGCAATATCTAACTTGATGTGTTATTCATTGTGTTTTGCAGGTATTAGGATTGGGGTTCACACACATAGGTGTTTAGCATAATACAACTTGTTAACCTTGTGAAGCTCAAACCCCTCCCTTTAAGGCCACCAAGCATAACACACCTTGCTTTCCAGTAGAGCCTTCTCCTTTTTCATAGTGTGCTTAGCATAACACAACTTGTTAGGCCCTATGAAGCTCAAAGCTGAAGTATGTGTGGCGCCCTATCAAAGTTGTCAAAAGGATAACTTTGGTAGGGTAAGTATAGAGAGAGCTTGTAGACCTAGATGGAATTTCTTACTAAGCCACTTTCTTGGGGGCTCACCTAGTGGATGCCCTAAGCTTCCATATCCCATGTGAGCATGTTCATTATTTGCATAGTGGACATTGAGTTCTACTTACAAACATTTTTGGACAAACAACTTAGACGTGTTCCACATCATGTTGGATAGTCGAAGCTTGATCTACCTCTCTTTCTTCTAGGATTTGATGTTGTATGATTGAGTATCTTTGGCATTGTTGCATACATATGTGTCTTGAATTTCTAATGTGAGTTTTACGTGGGGTCATCCTCCAACTAAAGTGGGGGCTAAATGTAGTGTAGGAAAAATTATCCCTTTTTCACACTTAAATTGGGAATTAATAATAATAAAATGAACTAAATTATGCCTTAATTTAGTGTTGTAATATGTATTTTACATATTCACATTAAGTTTAGGGCCTTATTAATTAAAATGGACTTAATTGTGCCTTAATGTGGTGTTGTAAAGTGTATCTTTACACTTTCACACTCATTTAGGGCTTTATTAATTAATTGAGGTTAATTTTCCTTAATTGGCCCCTTTAATTCAAATCCAAGCCTAATTAATTGCAATTTCCGAAGAGGGAAACCCAACATTCATTAATGCCATAACATAACATTTATCATTGAGAAATGTGTGTCCTAGGTAAGTGACCTAGGACCCATTCACCCATGTCCTTACTTAGGCCTAGGACCTAAATTATAATTATGTTTTTGGCAGCATTTTAATGATTTTAAATCTATATTCATATGTCGGCTTGTGTTATTTGAATTTTGGGAAATTAATGTTACATACCTATAAATAAGAGGTTATTTCACTATGTTTCACCTAGCAAGTTCGAAGTAAGCATTCCTATAGAAATTTTATGAGATAAAGAACATTCCAAGGCATCTGAGAGCATATTTATTGAAGAATTATTGTAGCAATCAAGATTCCATTGCCATGCCAAAGTCTTCTTGCATCATGCATGTTATTTGAGCTAATATGTTGATGTAGTATTCAAGATCCATTCAAGCATTCAAAGGAATTATTTCAAATCAAGTTTCAATATCAAGATCCACATCCATTCAAGTCATTTCATGCTAGTTGCAAATCTACATTCCAAGGTTCATATAAGGGTTTGGTGAGTTGTGACATTGCTTTATTCATTCATCATTCCTTTCATGTTATTTTATTTTATTACAAGGTTTAATTACCAAAACGGGGTTTGACCAAGGCAAACCCCTATTCACCAATGACAAAACATTTTTCCCTCTTGACTTGTGTTTGCATATTTAGGTGGAAGATCTCTTGAAGAGCAAAATTGCAAAGTTGTCAAAGTTGCAAATATTGTCATCATTGTTGCAATTTCATAATAACTCACTTATGGGATTTATTTCCGGCTATCTGACTATGAAAATTGAGAATTTGGGAGTGCAGACAGAGAAGAAGAGAACCCAAAAACCATTTTTACAGAGCCCTAGCCAGGACACATTCGCCATAGGGAAAATGAGTCCTCAGATAGCTTTAGAAAAGTAGTTTTTGGTGATTGGTACACATCATTTTCCTCCTCTCATATCTACATTTAGATTTTTGGTTCCATCAGTATTGAGCTTAATCTTTAAGATCCAAGTTGCAGGTTGCATTTTTGGAGTTAGTTTGCTATTTTTAATCTTTCTCCCCAAAGTGTTGTTTAATCAAGACCCCCATCCTTGCAAAATGGGAAATTTGTAGATTCACACTTTGATTTGACTCACCTCAAGGTTGATAGTCCTTTCATGGTGTGGATCTCATTTCCTAATGAAATTAGGAAGATAGGTCCATCAAACCCCATTTTCCCTCATTCCTATTTGGGGTAATCCTATATTTTTTGATATTTCAAGAAAAAAAATTACTTTCAACATTATTGTAAACTATTCTTCTCAAGTTGGAAAGAAAGCACCAAGTTTCTAATGATCATACACAAAATTGTGGGAAGAGCAAAATCATATTTGATTAATAACATTTAGATTGCACTTTGTAGAAATGTACCCCCATGCTCAAAAGCTATTGCTTTTACTCGCCCCAATAGGTGTGTTTTCTTTCAACATTAATGCATCAACCATTCATTTAGGATTTCACATACCAATAAAAGACATGAACCCTCTTCAAAGTCAATCTCTATCAACTTTTCAAGAAATCATGCATTTCATCTATTGTATTCTAATTATTGAATTGAGCTTCATTAGACCAAGGTTGTTAGAGTACACTGACAATAGATTGTGTGAAGTATTCCCATTATCAAGGCCCATTCGATGGATACTTGTTTTCACTTATTGATTACCTAATACATTAACCTAAAATAAAATTAAAATACAACATCTAGTAATATAGATGATTACAAAAACAAACTTATTAGAAATGGTTTAAGTGAATTGCAATAATAACATAATTTATAACATTGAATAACTTAAATTAATAAATAAGACAACAAAATGTAACAAATATTTTTTTAAAAATTAATAGATTGTTTGATAAATCTTTGTCTAACATAAATATAAAATATTATACTACTACTACATCTCAATACATATCATATTTATGTTTACATCAATTTAATTCTAATTTGTCTTCTACTAAAATTCATTCTAATAATTTTCATCTTATAAGTAATCCATTTAATAAATTGCAAATATCATAGGTCACTCCTAATTTAAAAAAAAACTATACCAAATTTATTAGCCAATAGGCTATATATATTGTGAATGCACTTCTAGCCGAAACTTGTCTCATGTCGTAAACGTGGGAGGTGATATAAAGATGCAACCGGTGGTCATCATGATTCACGTCTTTCTTCAAGGCCAGCGAGACGGGCCTCACCATGGGGCTATGGGAAAGAACGACCAATTCTATGTCGTCCCAGATCTTGGTTACTACAACGTTGTCAATCCTTGACCTAGCACTCTATGCCACGCCATTGTTTTGTAGTGTCTCTTTGTATTTGTCCTTCGTGACAATTGGGTAAGTCGTTTGGTTGATTTGCGTGTCACGATGGGTTCATTAGTTTACATTGATTAATGGATTTTGAATGATGCAATTAAGTTAATATCTAGCCTAGCGTCGATTAATCTACTTAATTAAATTAAATTTGATTTATATGGTAACTTAAATTAAATTGGAAGTAAGAGTCTGCTAGGCATTCAATCTGAACCGTAGTGCAAGTTTTTTTTTATGTGAGTTCAGACCTTGGGTCCATTTTGAGTACCTTGCCCACAATTCTTAGTGACATGCGCATAAGTCAAGTGGTGTAAGTAAGATGCTTCTAGCTATTGCATTATATCTTATATCTTATGATTAATACTCTAACAGTTAAATGTTAGACTCATTAATTACCTAAAGTTAGCTCAAATGAATTATATGGGTCATTGTACCATATCAAGAAAAGATCTAGTATTAATTGTTTGGCCAACAAAGCTAATTACATTGCTTGTGTAAGGTTGGCACTTGACTTTAAAAATTTTGTCTAAGAGGTATTTGTGATAATTCCAAAGGAAATTACCAACCTAGAATTTATTATCGTCAATAATAAATGTGATATTGTTATAGTTAGTAAGAATCAAATCAGAATGAAGTAAATACTGTATGAATTAGATTTTTCTAAGAAAGTCGGTTATCCTATCATAGTTCTCTTAATTATGTGCTTAGTTGCTATATCACTATTAGAGTGCATTCTTGAAGAATCGTCTCTAGAAGTCTTAGTCATATTATGGTTCTTACAAATTGATAGTAAGGTATATATTTATTAATATAGAGATATTTGCATACCTAAGTTTATGGATTACACTATAGATTCCATAATTAAATATTTAGGTGAGCCCACCATACTAATAATTGCATTATTAAAGTTAATAAATTATTAGCAAAGAATAGTAGAATATTAAGGTACTAATATTTATTGTTTAAATTAGTTAGTAAGATGTAAATGAATTAATGATTATAATAATTATTTTTAGATTATTAATTGTATCATTAATCAATTTTAATAAATAATATTTATTTTTGTTTATTTATTAATAAGGATTTTATTATTCAATTTTGATGAGAAAAATTAAAAAAGGATTAAAATGTTAATGATTTATTTTATAAACTATAGTTCAATATTAACATGTTTATTTGATTTTGATGATACTTTCAAGGAAGATGGTAAAATGATTTTTATTTCTAGTAAGAGGGTATCCCATGAGTAATATTGTGATGAAAAGCAATTTAAAATATATAATAAATAAAACTTTTAAAAGCATCTAATAGAATTACACCTGCCTCTTGCTTTTACCTCCACCTTGCTTCATGCATTCTTTCCAGCTCTCCACGTGCCTTGTCTTTGCGTCCACTTTCTGCATGCTCCTCTACGTGGTACTTCATCCTGAAAACTTGGCTCTTTGGGGAGAGGGAGTCATTTTTGGAGGAGGTTGGGAAGTGGAGACGCATCGGGGGCTTGCGGGGAAAAACGTGCAGAGTCTGGAGATAAGTTACCTACCAATTGCATTTGCTTGAAATTTTCTTAAGCCGTGGCAACAAATCCATTATGGGCGTATCTTTCAATCATCGCACTCCATGAGAATCACTTTTCCTTAAGGCATTCTGATAACAGTTCACATGCCTTGTTTATGCGTTGCACTTTGCATACATGTCTATCAGGGTTGTTGCAACTACAACATCTGACAAATTCCTCTATCCTTCTTGCTTTGCTCGATGCCCTTAACCTGTCTCAAAGCTTGCATTTTGGCATAGGTAGTTAGGATGTTGGCTAAGGTTGTGTAATCGGGCTTTACACCTGCTAAATTGAATTTGCTTGAAGTTTCTTAAGCCTTTTCAACAAATCTATGCTGTACATATTCTGCAATCATTGCATTCCATGAGATCATATTTCTTGAGGGATTCTATCAACAAGTTTTCGCGCCTTGTCTGTAAGTCCACATCTCTTTGAAGAATTTTGTCGAACCATTCACGTGCCTGTCTAGGTTGCCGCATCTATCATGGCGCAAATTATTATAGTGCAAGCCTATTTCCTTACTTTTCAGATTGCTTCATTTAGCATCACCATCATTCTCCTCAAGTACATCGCATTTGTTTTAGATAGGAAATGGTTCACATCCCTCAGAACAATTTCTCTTGCAACAATCTTGGAGATGAACTTAGGTGCAATGTAGAATGTAGAACAATTTCTCTTGCAACAATCTTGCAATGAACTTAGGAAATGGTTCACATCCCTCAGAACAATTTCTCTTGCAACAATCTTGGAGATTTACCAGATGCAATTGCTATCCATTTGTTGCTTGTCTCCTCATTCTGCTTTTAGGGTGCTCTATGGCCATTTCACTGTATGCTGTCAGCGATTTGAAACCTTTTGGTGCGCTGCCCTGTTTGTTTGTTTTTTCACTCTGCAATATGTTGGTGTATCAATATGCGTTCATCTTCCCTTTTCATTGGTTCCATTGAACCATAGGTAAATATCGATGGATTTATGCTTCTTTCCCCTTATTTGGCAGTATGGATAAACCATGTTTAAATATTGTCTCCAAATAGTTATAGAAATATCAGTTTGATTCAAGTATTATGTTTTCTTTTATTGATAATAGGTGGTTGAAGCAAGGGAAGCCGATTACAATAGGTTCTTCCTATTATTTATACAATAGATAGGTGTTTAACTCATCTTAAATCTGAATTCTGATTAGTTGAAACAACAAACTGTAAAATAACTATATATGTGTTCTCATTAGTGTTGTATAGGTGCTTAGATAGTAGGGCGATAGAAAAGAGACTTTGTTGCTTTATGATGATAGATCTTATTCCTAAGAATAATTTTGTTATATATATAATTTCCTCCTAAGATTTATTTATTAAAGGAATTTAAATTATAACTTAAGATTCATTTAATTTATGAATTTTGTGACTTAAATGAAATAATGTGAGAATAAAATAAATGACAAGACTCAAATTAGCATTAGGGTGGCATGGGTTGAACTTGTAAATTAAATTATGATTATTATTACTTTGTCTGGTTGTTCCCTTTAAGAGTATTATAGTAACGATAAATAGGGTCATCTTTTTAATTGATAAGATTTAATGATTGCTACGAATGTTGGCTAGTATTGTGTTATTATTGGAATTTAAAAATTTTATTGTGTGTTCTCTTTTATTGAGAGATGTAGAGATACATTAGAGTTTATTTAATTACATTCTTTTATATATCATGTAGTTTGTAAAATCAAATAAAATAGATCTAATTTGATAGTTTCAGGTAGATGGTATTCTAAGGGAATTAGTGGCATAACGCAGATTGAAATTGTGTTAATTAAATATATCTCTAAATTGTGTTTTATTTCATAAAGGAAATTAGCATTTAAGATAGAGTTGTGATAGCAATATCGTTGTCTTTAATAGTTGGATATTTATCTATTGGTTGTGTAACTTAATATAGTTAGTTGAGTTAGCAATCGTTGCAAAATAATTATAGTATTGCTAAATGTAGTGGTAGGGTACACCATAAATTACCTTGTGAACTTTACTTCGTATAATCCCTTATAGAAGTATTGTATAATGAAACTTTAATACTGGGGTTTTTGGATAATTGCTTCGTAGATGATAGTCTTCTTAAAATATCAATTTATAATCTTTTAGTTTGATCAATTAAATAGCTTATTTTAATGTCGAACTCATTCGCAACCTTTAGTTGAGATTATGGATGAAATTCTATTACTTATTTGATTACCCTTCATGTCTCTCTTGGATGTACTATCGATTGACCTTGCTATTGTTTATTGTGTTTGATCTTGTATGAAGATGATAATCTTTTCAACGAGTCGGCTTCTATTTTGTCGTTGTGATGTTGAGTTAGGTTAAGATTGGCTTTGAGCCAAGATGTTAGTTGATAGGGTATTATGTGTGGAGAAAATTGAGGTCTCCCTTGGATGCCCTATTGGATGAATTTACTGTTGATAATTGTAGTTGTTTATATTAGCTTTGTTTGAGTTTCAATATTTCGTTATAATGTTGCTACACTTATTCTACACTTGTCATTTTGCGATCAGGGAAGTTATATAGTCATTTTTTGGTTCCATGATGTGATTCTTCCTTTTGTGTTAATTTTGATTGAGGAGACTTAATTTGCAATTGAATTTCTTATAGCCATATTTTGAGATGGTTGGGAAACCATTGTGTTAGCAATTTGAGTCTTCCAGCGGTTTGGGGGGAGTATGGTTTTGACTTGCATAAGTTGGTATGGGGGTCGGGGATCCAGTGAGGCTGCTTGGGTAACTCGGGATGGGGGATAACAACCTAGGAGGATCCCCATTGGGTAACCCATACCAATCCATGAGTTTTTTCATGAGTTTTATTTTGCTTCACCTGAAAGTGGGTGGTTTCATGACTTTGTCATTTTGGGTAATGGTTGATCTTTATACTTGGATTGTGTTTTTGTGGGTTTAGCCTTGCACTGGGAAGTCATTTACTTTGAAGTACTAGCATGAGATGGTACATGCCTCTCTTGGTGTAATTACTGATTTGTCTTTGATTATTTGTGCAAGTGGGATTACCCATTCTGTGAATTTGAGATTTGTTGTTAGTAGGGGGAGTGGCTTTCAATGGAGGTCGGGAAACAAAGTGGCGTACAAGTAACTCATTGAGAGTTTCTTTGATCAGTGATAACCTAATAATAAATTAGGGGGTTTGGGTAGTTTCTCACATTAATTCAAATAATGTAGCCTCACTCATGGCCCAAGTGCTCGTTTAGGCTTGGGATGAGTGGGAAGGCCTGAAATGGAAAAGGTCAACTGCCTTGTCCTCTTGAAAGGTATGTTGATCTCTCATGAGTGAGAATGGGGGTCGAGGATTGGTTGAGGTTGTTAGGGTTTAACCAAGTAGGGGGTTGGTAACCTATGAAGATCCGCATTGGGTAACCCATGTCGAACTTATGTGATGACACTCCACCCTTTAGCAACCTTGTATGTTGTTGTTCCCCTCTTGATGTGCTCGTACCTCTGGAAGTAGATGTAGTCTTGTGTTTGTTTTTGCTCTTGTCATGGATTCTTGATTGCCATTGTTCCCCTAACTGATTTGGTTGTGGGTCTTTCTTATCATCTCTTAGCACGAGGGTGGGTCTTTAGACCCATGCGGTCGGGTGGAACATGCTATGCACCCCATTGGATTCCCAGGTTGTGTTCGTGATGCGAAAGCATATGCAAAGTTTCCAGAGCTCCACTTGGTTGAAGACTATTCTACGCTTGTACCTTATTCTTGTACCTAATGTACTCTTCCCGTTGATATAAGGGAAGCATTATGTAATTTACCATTGTATCCATGATGTGTTGTATCTATGGAAATATGCTCCACAATTGTAATATTGAACTATGAATTGAATTATAATAAAATGATGTATCTTTTTCATCTCTAATGATCATGGATGGTTGTATGTTATTTTCATGAAATCTTGGTTTTCATTCGCTATCATTTTGGTAAGAGTCTAGGTTTCGTAATGTCGTCCTGTGTACCTCAGAGGATGCAAAAGATTTTGTAAATGCATAATTGTTTTTCATGTAATGTATGTACATACGTATCTTATGTAATGTTTCACTTTTTTTTTAAAAATTGTGTGGTAATTTTTCTGTTGTGGTTGTCCTTTGGGGTTTACACGGCATGGCGTTACAGGTTTAGTCTGAGGCGCTTTGGATCATTTTCTAGAGAAGCATGGTGATCTAGCTTAAGGAGGAGCTCATCATGAAAAACTTCAAGACAATTGGCAGCTGAGGCATCAACTTACACATCGCCAACGAGCCTTGCATAGCTATTCAGTACATGACTAACATCATCATTCACAACATTCACATCCACGAATGCAAGCCTGCAGGAAATGCAATGGTGAGAGACTCCTCGACCCACTATAGTTGGAGAACAATGTGCGATAGAGATGGGGTGTCTATCTTCGATGGAAGCCACATTTGGGTCGACCATTGCTCGCTTTCTCGATGCGTTGACATTCTAATTGACGCCATCATGGGATCCACTACCATTACCATTTCCAACAACCACTTTTCCCATCACAACAAGGTTCTCTTCCAAACCATCATCTCAATTGTGCCCCTTTGGCTCTATCTCCACTCTCTTGTTAACTTGTTATAATCTGATGCAGGGTCACAATGACTCCTACACGTTGTACATCAATATGTAGGTGCCCATCGCTTTCAACCACTTTGGTGCAGGTCTTGTGCAATGGATGCTAAGGTAAAACTGCTAGTAATCACCACACTACCATTTGTCCTATTTTTTAGCTGGGGTGATGTATACTAAAGGTTGAATGCATTATGCAGGAGCTGACATAGGTACTTCATATGGTCAACAATGACTACACCCACAGGAAAATGTATGTGATTGGAGGCAGTGCGATTATAGGTTTTTATACACAAACTCCCTGCATCTATCAAAGTGGTTTGGGTAGACTAACCATCATTTTGTATGGCATCTTGGATAGGATGACACAATTTGTGTAGAATTTTTTAGCTAAGTCACTGCCATGGTCTCTGAGTTTATTTTTTTAAGATGTTATTATTAAAAGTGTAAATCATTGTTAGTAAAACAATTATTATTTCATACTTGTGTAGATGATCAAATTATACTGGTTGATATCGTGCACCTGATCCTAATTTACTAACACTAATTCTACCTAAATCATCTCTCTACTAACCATTTAACCGAATAATCTTTATTTGATTAAATTCATCATTATCTTCTTTTAATTAAATAAATCAATTTTATCTAATCAAATCCTAATGTTCCTCTTTTAATTAAATAAAACCCTTTATTTGATTAAATCATAATCTTCCTTTAATTAAATAAATTAACCTTTTATTTGATTAAATCTAACATCATCTCTTTTTAATTAAATAAATCAAACTTTATTTAATTAAATCTAATAACCATTATTCCTCCCATTTGATTAAGTCAAATGTCAAATCAAACTAATCTCCATCTAAGTTAATCAAATCCTGATTAAATCTAACACTAATCCATCAAATCCTCTAGATTTTGCAACTTGCACATGTAAATCAATTTATTTGATTTATTATTTCTTCTATTTCCATTCAAAATGACATCTCTTTGGAATATTCCCTCAATTTGAAATCTCCCTCGTAAAAGGACTTGTCCTCCAAAATGGCATTTATAACTCTTACCAGTCTTTTTTCTTGAGCCAAGTGGAATTAACTCCTCTTTCACATCTTCCTCCACAAGCCATCTTTTGAATTTCAAATTTCCACCTAATTGCATTTATCATGCACATTGATCAAAATGTGCTCCACCTCTCTTCAATAGCATGTTGACAAGTGGCACATTGTTATTGGTTCATCTTTAGTCCCACATCCTTCATGTTTCACATTCCTCCATCCCTCTTTCCTATAAATGGAGGACTCTTCTATTGATTTTGGATCCACAACTTTATGCAAAGTCATTATCTACATATTTTATGCAAGTTCTTCCATTGTTTATCAAGGTTTTCATAGCATTTCATCACCATAGCTAGGTTATTGCAAATTTGATCAAGGATCAATCATTTATCATCAAGCTTGACTAGGAATTGGGAAAGGGCTATTTTCCACATAAAAATAGCACCAATTCCCCCACGGGATTGAGGGTTTGAATGTTTTGGATAAGATTACTTAGCTTTCAATAGATTTTATTTGATATTCTCTCTTGTTTTCTTGTTCATTTCATTTCAATGAATTCCATGGGTCTGAATGATTGTTTTATATGTGTTTGATGACTAACATTGGATTGTTTGTTCATGTTTGAGCAGGTCTAGAGCTACCATTCACATTTTGGCTCTAGAAGGAGTACCCAACCGGGTTTTTAACATTTTCTGGCAAGTTTTTCGTTGACAAGTTTGGTCATGAATCTTGATGTAGTGCACCTATGGCTTCTTTCAGCGCATAGGTGGTGACTTTTGGTGCATCTAGGCTCTATTATAATGCATATGATGTATCTTCCAATGCATTTACCTCCTATTCTAGTGCATATACAGGATATTTTAGTGCATCTAGTTTGAGTTTTAGCGCATCTGGTCTGAGTTTTAGCACATTTGGTCTTTGTTTTAGCGCATATGGTCTATGTTTTAGTGCATATGCTCTCTATTTTAGCACTTTTATATTCAATCTTAAAATGACCATATCTTAGTCATACAGAGGTCTTTTTCGAAGCTTTGTTTTTAGAAATGGGGTAGAATTTATAGTCTATGCAATGGTGTAAGTTTTTTATGATTTTTTGTAGAGTTAAAGTTTCCAATTTTACACCTAAAGTCAAAACACCTTGTAACATGGTCTAAATTTTTAGGGTTTTTATGCTTAATCATTCATCTAACCCTCATATCTTCTTGTTTCTTGATCTCATCTAACATTTTAAGCATGGTTTCCAAGTTTTAAGAGGAGCATGGAGCATTGAAGTGAAAGAAAAAGCATTTGATATCCATTATCTAGGAAAAGGAGGAAACGAGGAGAAGGCCTCCTATGACACTATCTCATGATTTTAACAAGTGTTTTTAAATACTTTGGGTGCATTTATAATCCCATCTTTAGGATCTTGTTATCTTCAGTTTTAGGACTCCAATACATTTCATTTGGGTTTTAACAAGAACAATCAAAGGGTTAAAAAGAACATTAGGAACTTACTAGAGTTGGTTTTGGATTTAAGAATTGAACAAAACAACTTCAAACACTTGATGTGGTGCTATAAAAAGAATCCATTACTGCTTTTGAGGTCTAAAATGAGCATGTGGTTTTCATGTTTTGTAATCTTTATTACAAATTAATATCATTTAAAAGGTGTATGCACTTCTCTCATGCTTCATGGCAATCTTGAGAATCAAAAATATTTTGCTGATATTAAGTTGTCTAAAAGATTGCCTCCACACTTCAATTTGGGGTTTTTTTAAAAAAATTAAACAAAATCTTGCTAGTGTGAGTTAAGTATATTGCGTGTGTTCTCTCTTTGTTCACGCAAACAAAGATTGATCAAACTACAGATGTACTTACTCACTTTTGTTTACCTTTAGAGGGTCTGCCTTGGTGGGAAAAAGTACTCACCCCAAGGGAATGACCCAAGCGGTAATGAGCATAAGCCAAGCTCTTCCAAATCGCTATATAAATTTGTGGTTGCGATGAAAATCGTAAAAAATGGGAAGTGGTACATGATAACTCTCCCCCAGTATCTTTATGATGTGTAAATCCCTTGTTCTAAGGGTTGGGAGATCTCTCACAAGGATTTTATCATTGCACCCCCTAAACCGGATTCCCTTACTATGAACCTTTTTTTAGAATCCAAAATCCCAATATTTGTTGGTGTCAGGAGGTTGGACCTCTAGAGCTGTCCCACATACTTGTGGTTCTTTGTAGAGATGAAAATTTCATCATGGGAGATTCATGAGAACTAAAGCTTGGCTAACTCAAGAAGTGTGTGTCGTGGAGGGGAGTCAGTGTGGTCAAGCTTTTAATCATTCGCTCTAAATAAGCATTGTTGGATTTATCCAAGTGGAAATTCAACAAATATTTTCTCTTCTATCCTAGGGTTGTGCAAACTTTAAGTCGGTTAAACACATTTCTTGGATCCAAAATCTTGAAAACAAACATTCAACAAGGTCATCAAAATTCAAACCCTTTAGGAGAGGCAAATACCTTTGAAAAATCCAAGTGCTACTACTTGTCCCTTGGGATTTCATCCTTAGAGGCTTCTAAGTATTTGGATTTATATCTCAATTTTCTCTCACTAAATTCAACATTAGGGAACTATTGCCTTGATTATCTTGATTTCCACATAATGGACCTTGTGGGATGAAAATAAATTGAGACATATACATGCAGTTTGAAACT
This sequence comes from Sequoia sempervirens, assembly GCA_007258455.2. NCBI lineage: Eukaryota > Viridiplantae > Streptophyta > Pinopsida > Cupressales > Cupressaceae > Sequoia > Sequoia sempervirens. The sequence goes on along the minus strand of VDFB02000008.1, from coordinate 239,032,145 downwards.
TAATCAAGACATTGGATGTGGTAAAAGCAATTCATTAATCAAGATGAAATCAATTGAACCCCACACATGTGCTTGTTTATCTTTTGTCTTATGGTCTTTTGAGCAAACATTGATCTTTTGGTTTGAAGTAATCTTAGGGAAAAGAATGTTCTTCAAAACCTTGGTCTTGTAAACAAGTCCCTCTTAGGTTCCTTTAGGATCAAAACAACCAATCATTTCATCCATCTCAAACATCAATCAAATCCCATCTCACAAACAAATTTTGAACCATTGGAAAAATCATTCATGCTAGACTTTTGGCAAATCCTTCTAAATCAAAATCAAAACCATCTTGTTTGACTAAGTGTGTGTAGATGAATCCTTCTTCATACACTTGGTTAAATTATCACCGTGTGGACAAGTTTATTCTAAGATAGCATCCAACATCTTGGGGTTTATTATTTTATTATCCAAAATCCAAATCAAATCCAAATCCAAATCCAAATCAACTCCAAAAGTTTTAAAGTCTAGTATTCCTCCAAAGTTCCTAAAAGTTCAACACCCATATCATTCACCCTTTCATCATTCATCTCATCATTGGTCCTAAATTTCATAGAGGTCAACAAGGTCAAAACACAAGAAGAACATGGAATATAAATTTGATTCATACATCATGAGTAATCTAATTCAACCAAACTATTGAATCCTTGCAATTCCAATTGATCCATACATGGCATCATTATCTCCTACAAACCTCAATGGTACAACAAATGTGAGTATGCCCAATCTAAATTTTGGAACACCTTTTCCTATGGTACATTTAAATCAAAGTCCAAACCTACAAATCTATCAACCAAACAATCAATGCATGAGTCTTCAAAAAAATAACATTATCCCACCAAATCCATGCATGCCAAATGTGAATATACCAAGTAAAAGTTTCCCAAACATGAACATTTCAAATCCACACTTGGTAAACTTTGGATAGATATGTTTGCAAATCACACCAATGTTGTTCAAAGTCCAAACAATATGTTAACAACTCCATGTATTGATCCAAATCAAGGTAACACCATGCAAAATCAAAGTTACCTAAATCAAGGCAATGTGATTCCCAACCACAAAAATGTTCAATTTCAACCTATAATGCCAAATCTAAACATCAACATTGTCCAAAATCAATTTGTCCATGATCCCATACAAACACCACAAGGATACATTCCAAATCTGCTTGAAAAAAAAACCAAATCAACTATATCAAGGGTGTCAAGATCAAAATCAAGATCAAATTTTGCAAGATCAAATTACTACACTTACCAAAATAGTTGATTCATTGTGCTAAGAGACATCTCCACCCAAAAATCAATACACTCTTCCATTGGTTAAACCATGTCATCAAAGCACTGAGTTGTGTCCACAACAACATCAAGAACAATATCTCCAATGTCAAGAAGTTGGATATCAAGATCAACAACATCAACAACAAACCCAACCCCCACATCTCAAAGATCAATCACTACGTCTCCAAAATCAATCACCACAAGGTCAATTTAAAGTACAAATCTCACAAGGTAACAAATGAAAATATACACCACTTGGGGAACAAATTGAATTAGTCATGCAATAGTTGGTACAAGAAAATCTCATCAAAATCCCCATTTATGAGAATTATCAAGAGCCCCAAGTTAAACCACCAAGGTATAATGAGAAGCACCTTTGTGATTTTTACAAAATAAAGGGACACACAACATCAAATTGTATTTGACTCAAAAATCTCATCCAAGACCTTATTGATCAAAAAATAATAACTATTAAGGACAATGATGAAGATCCAACCACTAGTGATAACATTGACAATCTCTCCACCACAATTTTTGAAAGAAATGATCAAAATCTATCCATCAATGAGAACCTTGAAGATGTTTCTACCTCCTCCGATGATCAATTCAACATACATCAAGAGTCACTTTTTAGTCATAATCAAAACCCCTCAACAATATTCGGCAATGATCTGTTTCAAGGAGTGTTAGAATTATTTAATCCTATTGACATAATCCATGATCCATCCACCAATGATCATGTTGAAAATGTCTCTACATCACCTAGTAAGTTAGAGAACATATCTCAAGAATTTATTCCAAATCATGATCAACATCTTTTACCAAATTCTAGCAATGGTCCTTTCCAAGGCATATTGACATCCTTTAACCTCATGGTTATAGATGTTAAAGGGATCCTCAACTCAAAACTTGATCCAAATTCACTCATAGATCAATAGGATAATGAGCCTCTTCCTATGCCTAATGAAGACATCCAAGAACCCTTTGTAAGAAATCCATCCTTTGAAACTGACCCATGTCAAGAAATTGATCCAAAGCATGTTGAAAGCAATTTCAAAATCATTCAAGATCAAGAATTTGTATCTCCAAGATACTACAATGTTCTAATGGACACTCTCCTATCTATACAAGATGTCTCAAATGATTATCATATCCATATAGCACATATTCCTCCATCTACCCATGAGATGCTTACTCCTAATGGACATGTAGATTATCTCCATTCAAAACAAGAGTCTCATATGCTTGATATCATTACTAAGGAGAAAATTTCTCCTACTCTTAATATTTGTACACATGATCAAGATACAAAAAAATCTAGAGACATATCAAAAATGGGTCATGAAAAAGGATTCTACAAAAGTTGTGAATCAGAAACATCCTGTGAAGGCATATCAAAAATGAATCATGAGGGAGACTTTTATGTGGACAGTGAATCATCAACACCTCTTCAAGAAGCATTAAAATATAATATTTCACAAGATCAAACCAAAGATATGAATCAGGAAGCTATCCCACTTATGGAGGATCCTATCACTTATAAAGAAGTTATCACCTTTGAAGATCCACAATAGAGTAGAGGAGTAGCACCTTGTTTCCAAGGTAAATCATATCCTATTGCAAATGAAATGTTTCAACAGATGAATTATCAAGGCAAAGGATTAGGCCTACATAAACAGGGTGTCCCAAAACCAGTGTAGATTATTGGCAATCCTAAGCATCAAGGTCTTGGTTATTCGATAATTAAGGGATCTAAAAATATCAATGATACCTCTATAATACTGGGGGCAATTTTATCTTGTGCAAACATCAACATAGGAAGCACAAAGAATCCTTATGATGAAATTGATGCCAATACTACAACCAGCCACATCACGAATCTTCATCCACCCATCACCCCATCCACGAATTGGGACCAACATCAAAAGAAGGATGTGAATCAAAGCAAGAAGAACATCATCAAAGCAAAAGAAGCTGAGAAGCATAATGGAAAAATCAAATACACATGGATACCAAAGAATACAAAGAAATATTATCCCTATCAAACTCCATTAGTCAAAGAAACTATGGGGAAAAACAAAAAAGGGAAAAATATCCATCAAAGATGTCCATAAAGGAAAAAGAAGTCTTCTCAAGTGATGTACAAAGTATATCAAACGATTGGTCCTAATTCCATGCACACTTTTGTATCCACCCATCATTTCTCATCTTCCCAAGTTTGGAGAGTCAAAGGTTCCAAACTATCAACCAATCCATCTTTTATTGCTAAACACACTCCATCCATGCCTCCACACATGATATCCAATTCTCACATTGACCATGTATTGGCAACCACCCTTCATCATAAGGATTCAGAAGGAACTTTATCGCAATGTGGGCACAAAGACAAAGTTAACTCCGGTATCAACAAAGCAGATCAGGAGTCTCAAAAGTTGTATTCAAGTGCACGTATCTTGGCAAAACAACTTCTTCAGGCAGGATATCGATGGCACATTATGACAGAAGCATCTACATCAACACCTCCAGGTGATTCAGCATGAGTAAAAAAATTTCATAGAGAAATACAAAAAAATATGAAAATCCAAAAAAAAAAAATTGAAAACAGTAAAGAGAAAAAAATCGTCCTCTAGTGATAACTACTATGATGGCACTTTGGATAGGTACCATGATGAAAACCTAGAAAACAAGTGTCATGTGTAGAATCAAGCATCTGTGTGCGCTAGTTCAGGTGAAAGCATCTTATCTCATCCATAATAAATCCAACATTCCATCCATCTCATCCATAATAAATTAATTCATCCATAAACCATTTATCCAATCCATTTTCATCCATCTACATCCATCTTCTAGGTTATCTTGATCTTGAAAAAAGTTTGGTGCACACTTTACACTTGCTTATGGTAAACATTTTTACATGGGTCATTTTTATTGATCCTATCCTACCCAACATTATATAAGCCATGAAACATTATCCAAATGAGCATCCTTTGTTCGAACACCTTATCTTTTAACAAGATAATCCTTGGCATCCTTTGCATTCTTACCATATCCATCCATCCATCCATACATCTATCCAAGCATCCACCCATGGCTTTCCATACATTGCTAGACACTGGGGTAGGTATGTACATCTTGCTTTGGAAATAAACATTGATCTATATCTTCAAGCTTATGTGGTGATCCGAACATTGGAAAACATAAAATCAAATTGGTTAAAGCACTTGTGGGAAAAAATTCCAAATCACTAGCCCATGGCACATTTTGATGAGAAGACATTCATTATCAAGCTTCATCTTTCATCAAACATCAATCCAAATAGTCAATATCAGTCACATCTAATTTGCACATCAACGTCACATCAAATCATTCAAACAAATTTTGTTCTAAATCAAGCTTCAAAATCTTGATCAATCAAATCCAATCAATCCATCATCATCTTGAGATATCCTTCCCAATCCTCGTGTTGCTTAAACACTATCCTTGCATTGTTGTGTATCCTTAACAATGTTATCATCATCAATCCATCGATCCAATCAATCAACCTTAGCTTGGTTTTCAACAAAATCCCAAAACAGAGCACTGATATCATCACACATATCCATATCCAAATCATCAAAATCACACAAAAATACAAAAAAAATCAAAACATATCAAAATCCAAAAACACTCATAAAAATCGAAAAAAGTCAAAACATGGTTATCCAAACTACGTCGTCTCTGAGCTTAAACATAAGCAAGGCTAATCTTTGATCATCCCCTGAGACACAAAAACACAAAAACATTCAAAGAAATATAAAATCCAAAAACATTCGTAAATCTCATAAAACACAAAAACATTGGAAAATTTGAAAATCAAAACATTCGTAAAGCATCTCGAAAAAAACCCAAATTTAGCCTCAAAACATTTCAAAATATCAAAAACATCCAAATATTTGAAAAAATCCATCCATCCCATTTCGCTTTCAGCTGCAATAATCTCATCAATAATAAACAAATCGTCACACTCACCCTTTGGTAATACAAATAGAAAACAACCACAATAATAAGCAAAAGCAAACTTCAAACGCAAAATCAAAATTGAAACAACAAACTTTTAAATGCAAAATCAAACTCTTGATCATTCGCAAACATGTCAATTGACCTTATATCAATAGCCTTTCGAACAACCTATCAACTTGCCACCATCCATTAACATGTCCTAGGATGCATCCTTCCTACAATGGGCATTATCTTTGGCAAACACTTTGGATACTTATCCTAAACAAAACAAATCCCTTTGGTTGTAGGTATGAAGAACATTGGCTTGTTTTTGTACTTGATCTTTTCTTTTGATTTATCTTATTGCACTCATTCCAATGACCTCTCGATGGTGTCTATAAAAACAGTTTAGAGAGAAAGGAATGGGGCATTGATCATTATCTTTTTATCTGTTGTGATTGTTGGATATTCTTGTAATACAACCTTGGTGAATACTTGCTTTATTGCGTATGGATGGAAGGTGTTTTGGACAGCTTGTTGACTATTACATTGTTAGGTTTTTCCTTTCCATGTTTTGGTCTGAGATGTTTGAAATATCTGAAGTACATCCTAGTAAGGTTTTTGTATGTCAGGTGTAAACAAGAATACTCCTATCTATTTGTCAAGTCAAAGTCCATCTCACTAGATACAACACCATCATGGTTCTTTATACCTTGATGCATCAGATCTATGTTTGTTATCAAACATATAAGGTAAGTAAGCCCTTTTAAAATCCCAATTCCTAATAAGCAATACATCATCATCACTCATCATCATATCTAATAAAGTCTTAATGATTCATGGACTTGTTGGACTCCTGCATCATCTTAGACTCAAGGGTTCATCCATCTTATTCTTCTACTTCTATCCATCTTATTTTTCTTATTCTTCTATCTTTACTAACATTTCTATCCAAGTATCAAGTGTGTGTAATATATTAAAATATACATGAGGCTACCCATGGCCAATGAACTATCTACATCATCAGAATTGTCTACATCAAACATTCAAGCTTTCTAGTCCTCTCTGAGTTGAACTGATCTTGAATCTTTATCACGAGCTCGACCCAAAATTGAAATTTTTAGTTTGATCTCTCAAGGGGGCAATATACCAATGTAATTCTTCTTGATGGGGCAGCAGTGGGGCATCCAAAAAAAATTAGAATTTTTTTTAATTTTGATATCGACGTAATTCTTCTCATTGGGGCAATAGTGGGGCATCCAAAAAAATTAGATTTTTTTTTAATTTCGATCTCGGCAAGGTTATTCTTTGAACCAATGCAATGCGTGCATTGCTTCAAAGAGGGGCAAATTGTAGACGCTCAAATTATACTGGTTGATATCGTGCACCTGATCTTGATTTACTAACACCAATTCTGCCTAAATCATCTCTCTACTAACCATTTAATCGAATAGTCTTTATTTAATTAAATTCATCATTATCTTATTTTAATTAAATAAATCAATTTTATCTAATCAAATCCTAATATTCCTCTTTTAATTAAATAAATCCCTTTATTTGATTAAATCATAATCTTCCTTTAATTAAATAAATTAACCTTTTATTTGATTAAATCTAACATCATCTCTTTTTAATTAAATAAATCAAACTTTATTTAATTAAATCTAATGTCCATTATTCCTCCCATTTGATTTAAATAAATCCAAAAATCTAAGTCAAATGTCAATTCAAACTAATCTCCATCTAAGTTAATCAAATCCTAATTAACTCTAACACTAATCCATCAAATCCTCTAGATTTTGCAACTTGCACATGTGTAAATCAATTTATTTGATTTATTATTTCTTTTATTTCTATTCAAAATGACATATCTTTGGAATATTCCCTCAATTTGAAATCTCCCTCCTAAAAGGACTTGTCCTCCAACATGGCATTTATAACTCTTACAAGTCCTTTTTCTTGAGCCAAGTAGAATTAACTCCTCTTCCACATCTTCCTCCACAAGCCATCTTTTGAATTTCAAATTTCCACCTAATTGCATTTATCATGTGCATTGATCAAAATGTGCTCCACATATCTTCAATAGCATGTTGACAAGTGGCACATTGTTATTGGTTCATCTTTAGTCCCACATCCTTCATGTTTCTCATTCCTCTATCCCTCTTTCTTATAAATGGAGGACTCTTCTATTGATTTTGGATCCATAACTTTATGCAAAGTCATTATCTACATATTTTATGCAAGTTCATCCATTGTTCATCAAGGTTTTCATAGCATTTCATCACCATAGCTAGGTTATTGCAAATTTGATCAAGGATCAATCATTTATCATCAAGCTTGACTGGGAATTGCGAAAGGGCTATTTTCCATATCAAAATAGCACCAATTCCCCCATGGGATTGAGGGTTTGAATGTTTTGGATAAGATTACTTAGCTTTCAATAGATTTTATTTGATATTCTCTCTTGTTTTCTTGTTCATTTCATTTCAATGAATTGCATGGGGAATGATTGTTTTAGATGTGTTTAATGACTAACATTGGATTGTTTGTGTGATAGAGCAAAAATACGTGTTAGAAAATGAGCTACAAACAAAAGAGTGCAAACAACAAATATAAACACCCTACACCTCAAGATTGGCCTAGTTGGATTCAAAACTAAAGTAAATATAACAAATGGAGCTGATTTACCTTGTTTTGAATCGAGCCTTTGGTTGGCCCTTCGATCTTTGATGTTGTATGCTCCTTTGATGGCAAAAGATGCAAGTTGTGAGATGCAATATGGATGGAAAATAGGTGAGGATGGATGCAAGTGCAAGTATTTATTTATTAAATATCTTAGGGGTTTGGCAGAATTAAGGATATTAATTAAATAATAGTGATATTACTTAATTAATGCAAATAAGGGGATGTTTAGATGAAAGGGGATAAATTTGGATAAATTAAGTGTCCAAATAATTTATCCAAATTTAGGTGTCTACAGTTTGTTCATGTTTGAGCAGGTCTAGATCTACCATTCATAACTTGTTATTTATGTTACTATTTAATTTGATTATTAATATTAATCATTATTAATAATAATAATAATTAAATATTTGTGGTGATCTTTATTTTTGCAACTTGCTTTATATATTATTTAATTATTATATTATTTACTAATAATTATTTTCATATATTTAATTATTATTATACATATATTTAATTTAATTATTGTTAGATAAATGTTATTATAAACAATCATGACTTATATATAAATCTAAGCATCTAAATATTATTACAGTTACAATAATAATCTATATTTTAAAAAGTGTAACTTTTTTGCATAGTATGTTTTTTTTATCTAGTTGCTATTTTTCACTCATCGTAAATTTCACCAAATGAAAATTAAAAAATACAAAATAATTAACTGATAGACTACATATAGTGTGATATTTGAACCTAAAACAAGTTTCACACTTGTAAACAAGTGTTGAGTCATGGGGCATCAACAACCTATCGTGGCCTCCTTCTTGCTAAAGAGGTTGGAGTGAGAAATTGTGGTTGGAAGGGGACTCCCTTAATATTATCAATTGTCTAATGAAGGTGAATCCCATATCGTGGTCCATATTGAATATCATGGAGGATTCTCTTTCTATTCTATGTTCCTTTGATGACTATAAAATTTCACATGTCTTCTGTGAGGCAAATACTTTGGCTGATGGTTTTGCGAATGTGGGGGTCTTGTCTCATAAATGTTGGAATTCTTATGACACCATCCCCATTAATCTTCAAAGCATCATTTATCATGATCTTGAATGTCTTTTATTGGTTGTGGTAACCTTGGGAGATAATGGTTTATTATTTTGGCTTTATCTCCTCTCTATTTGGTTTAGGAGTATAGAGTTCAGAGCTTGTCTGATTAATAATTGCATATCTTATGGAAACAAGCTCATGGACATGGTAATTATAATTGGGTGTATGCACACTATCAGGTTTACACGGATTATGGGGGCCTTATTTCCTTGTTTTTGGATTATTCTCTTAGTTCTTTCTACTCATTAGAACAAGGGGAGGTCATGGTGAGGGTGTCTCTGGTTGCCATGGGTGGAAATCATTGCAGGAAAGAGCCTCTCTCTTGTGAGGAGTTTAGTGGTAATGCAGTTGTGTGGGAGTATTTGGAGAAAGGGAGAATTTTCCCTTATATGCTTAAATTGCATGGTTTTGATTATGAGGTCATTGACGTGTTTGTGAAGGGCTATAATAATCACATGTTGTGTTATCAAGGGGTGGAGGTGAATGTTACTAAGGGTTTAATTGCTGAAATCATGGAATTGCCCATGAAGGGTAAGAAATTTTACAGAGACCATGGGGCTTCTAAGTGAGCTCTAGCTAATTTCTTCAAGGGTAAGGAATGGGACAAGCTTAGGAGTGTGGGAAGCCGAGGGTATGACCATTCTTCTATCAATTCGTTGTGGAGGGATATGGTGTTGGAAATTATGAAATATTTCACACTTGATGGTAAGTATTTTGTAATCTGTGGATACCATTTTATGTTGTTGAATCACTTTAGGCATAATAGTTTGGTGTCATTTCCCTACTATTTTCTCCTCTCCATGGAAACTAGCAAAGAAGATCATAGAAAAAATCCTAGTAAAGCAATTCTCCATGAGGGACTCATGCTCCTTATCATTAACTATATCAAAATGAAGTTTATTCCTAAAATCCCTAAGATATCCAGTGGACGAAAAGGTAAGGGGCCTATGCCAGGATATGACACAGGGGACTCTATAGTGAAGTGGGATGGGGATTATGAGGAGGATGGTTCTAAAGAGTTGGAGTCATCAGATAAAGATGGTAAGATTGTGCAAGACCTCGATCTAGAGGTTTCTAATTCTTGGTCGAAAGGCTATGATACCGATACTAAAATGAAGGATGTTGTGTCTTCTAGTGCTAAGAAGGGGTCTAAGCGGAAGAAAGGTGGTCAAAGAGATGAGAAGTAGGAATGTGGGAAAGGAAAAATCCTAGTTGAGGAAGGTGTGAAAGGTTCTAGTCATGTGTCCCATGTTCATACTATTAAGGGGAAAAATGGGAGCAATAAGGTTGATAAGGGGCATTGTGTGGAAGAAAAAGTTCTTGAGGGCGATGGCTTTAAGTGTACTGGGGATGTTTCCCCTATGCAAATTGGATTGGTGACTCTTGAATGTAAGGGTTTCGAGTAGGTTAAGGATAAGAAAGGGCTATTGGAGCTGCTGGAAAAATTGACAGTGAACTCTAATAAGTAGCAGGTGGAGGTTGAAGTGGTTGATCTGGAGGATTCTCCCGCTAAGGATGTTTTGAAGGGTGAAGGTTTAGATTCGAAGTGTCATCCTGAGAATGTTGCCACTCCTTCTGTTGATCCTTTGAACTGGGATGAAATTGACTTGGATTTTTTTTGTAGCATGGCAGAGGATGGGACAAAAAATCTCCTTTCGTTGTTTAAATGGATTTTTTCAAAGATCAAGGATCTTAATGCTAAGTTGAATGAATGGAAGAGTGTCTGTGTGGTGTTGGTTAATTGTAACAAAAAGGAATGGATGGCGAAAAGTAAGTTTAAAACAATGAATGTTGTTCTTGACAAGGTGGCAGTGGATGCTGAGAAAATGGGTAAGGACCATGAGGAGAGGTTGGTGTCCTTGGAGGATAAAGTTCATAGGGATCATGAGGGGATTATGTCCTTGGAGGACAAAGTCAATAAAATTTGTATGATTTGTAGTCAGTGGTGCAAATTAGTAACCATTCTCTCAACTCAAGTGCATAGGGACTAACTTTGTTGAATGAAAAAGCCCTTAGGTGGACTAGTAAATAGCTAGATCTCGACAAGAATGAGGAGGCGATTGTTGATGTTAATCATAAGAATCAAATGGAGAATAGTATGGATGATGGTTTGTGTGTGAGAACCATAAGAAAGACCAAAAATAGGGCTTCTATTTCATTTTAGGAGCTTGAAGACGTGGTGGAGATGCATGATAATGTTATCTCTAGTAATCTGGAGGTAGCCAAGGTTTTAGATAATCTGCTTTAGTTTTTGTTTGTTTGACTTCTGTGCTAATGTTTTTTTGTGGGTTTAGCTATTTGTGTATCAAGGTTTATCTTGTAACATCTATTTTTTTTTCAGGGATGTATGGTTCTAGTTGCTTAATCTTTTACATCCTTCTCTTGTTGTATAGGGTTTCAGAATCCCCTCAAAACTTGCTTTTCCTTATAAAAAACTATTGAGTCATGGGCAAACAAGTTTTAGCTACTGTTAAATGGTAAATAAACTCTTGTTTAATGGTAAAAGTCTCCAAAATATCAAAGGCTCCAAAATCAAATAATACCTAATTTCTTTAAGGAAAAAATCTATATTTATTTAAATGGAAAATTTTTGAGTTGTTAAAGTTTATTTCATTCCATTATTAATCTAGATTTGTTTAAGTGGAAAAGATCTAGATTTTTTTAAGTGGAAAAGATTTAGATTTTTCAAAGTTTATTTTATTTCAATATTTAACACTTATTATTAATTGTTTAATTCAATCATATGCAACAAAAACTTGCATCACATTGCATCCATACGCACCCATACACAAACATTACTCTCTAACATATTAACATACATATAATTTTCTATCAGTGTAATCCTTGAACCTTCTTTAGGTGCAAGTGCTAGTCTACAATTTTTTTTACTAATTAGAAAATTATAACATACCCATGAAACGAGTCCAATTGCTAATTACGTGGAGAGGTGGTCCATTACAATGGCATTTTTTATGTGTACATGAAAATAGAGTAAATATGACTAGGATTTATTGGAGGATGTTTTCTGGAATGAGGATGTGTCAGTGATTGCCTACATTGATCACTGCATAGTATCAGGTCAGTTGTCTCATCCCATGTGCTAGCATAAATTCATTATTATTTCATGAAATATCGAATTGCCTCTAATTATCACTGCAAAACTCATGTATAAATGTTTAACTAATTATTAGGTCATTAAATATTGAAATGCCTCCAGTGATCACCACCTTAGTTTTGTATAAGAGTTCAATTCAATGAGTAACGACCATAATACGTGTTGGTGAGAAAGGCACCTATATGCAGTCACAACGAAGAACGATGTATGTAGCATACTTTATGATATGGTGTTTTGGTTCTCCTTATTTTTATTACTTGTATGGTCTTACAATTCCATAGTTTTCTATAGCATCATAAACATATACACAATATATATTTGAAATTATTTCAAGGTAGGTTCATGTTCATCATTATTTTCCTTTCATTTAAAGTCTCAATTTATGTAGTGAATGATACTTGATTGGCAGACTGTTATATAGAGATAAGACTATGCACTAGAGTGTTTGCTTGAACAAGGTATGACTAATAATATTTATTGTGTATTATTTCTTGAGCTTCTTTCTTTATTTTAGCCTCACTTTACAGTTTTTGCTTACTTTAGATTTCTAAAGAAAAGAGCATAATTACTTAAGGCAAAGCTTGTGTTAGTGTTCCTAGTTATTTTCTAGTAAATTATAGGGAAGTTTAGTATGTGAAAATTTTGTTGCTTGAATGTATTTTATTTTACCTTAGCTTCCATGGGTTGTGCGGAATTACTGTATTTGATAGTCAAAATATTTCCCTCAAGGGTTTTTTTGTATTAGATACTAAGACACCTATTTTTTTTAAATGTATTGGATAGTCACAACACTTCCTAAATTATTGTGAGGAAAAACACTAAACTGAATTGTTTCAAATATTTCCCTCATTGGTAAATATCTCAATTACCTATTTAGAATATTTAAACCACTTATTCTGCCAAAATAATGTATTAGGTAGTCAAGAAATATTTATTTTCCTAATTTGAGGAAAAAATATTTAGAAAACTTTGTTGGTTAATCAAAATATCTTCCTAGTCAACTTCTCTACTAATTTGGTGATTTCCAATGTGTTTTACAGATCCAAGTCATAGTAAATAAAGTGGTTATGTATATGGCATATGTTTCTCCAACTTTACCACCTTGCAACTGGTCACCCTATTGGGACTAAAGGCATGGATGCTTAGGCTCCTAGCACCACTCCTAGAGCCACCTAAGGTGATGAACCTTCCTTGGTTGGAAACATACAGGTTGGTCTCTTCCCCATACTAGCTAGCCATCATTGGCGTCCTCCTAGCGAGACAATTGGGCTCCACCCTTAGGGCATGACAAATTCCTCTAGTTAAATCTTTCTATCTTACCTCAATGCCAAAACATTCAAGATGATAGTAATCAAGATGTTGAAGTTCCTCCTAGGAAAACATAAGAGAATGAAGAAAATATTTTCACTACTTGGGGCAGTAACCTTGATGGTTGTGACAATTACGGATTTTATAGCTCTTGCTGCTTAGTTTTTTTATTAATCATATTTTCATGACAATATGATGTTGTGATTGGTTGTTTCTTTTCGAGGTCAAGGTTATTTTGTGAGATTGTTTTCCTTTTAGGACGTCATTGACACTCCACCATTATTTGAGGAAAGACTATGTTTGGTGTCAATTGTTAGAATATATATTGGATTAAATAGTGTATCTTATTTATTTTCTAAGAAAAAGTAAATCATGTTGATAGATCAAGATGTTTTCTTATTTATTTCCATTATCTCACCATTTTGACAGGTCAACATGTTTTTGAAAAAGAGTATTCTTTTGAGTTGGGTGGCTTTTCTTGAGCAGAATTGAGTATGTTTTCTTCAATTCCACTTTGGGCCCAAAGCTTCTTAGGCCTAATTATGAAGCCAATTAGTCTTTCCCCAAAATGCTTTGGTACCAACAAAATAAGAATATTCATCATCATTATTGATCTTTTTACTGTATAGCAAGATCTGCCTCAAGTAATTAGGTGTGAATACAAGAGATATTACTTCAAACCTGTACAACATTTAAGGTAATTCTAGATATGTTATTATGGAAAATGATGAGGGATGGGAGTCTTAATGGAAATGGAAAGGGGATGTATTATGTGATTTCTATGGACTACAACACATAGGAATGAGATTACCCACTTTGTTAGATTTTGGCATAATGTTCTGGTTTTGATGTGCATGTGTTTTATGTATATGTTTTACTTGAATGAGAAATAAATCATTTTTAAACTTGGGATGTTTCAGCAAATATCTCTCCAACACTATATTTGAACACAAATCTCTTTCCAAAATTAGCAAACATGCTTTCCTTGGCAGCCTCATCTCAATTAAGATAGCCTCCATAGTGTATTTATATTGAATTATTTCTCCTATGTTATTCTTAATATGGAGATATATATTTGTTGCAATTATTATATTATTTCACATAATCCATACTATTTATTACTATGTTGCTCGCAGACCCATAATTTATTGACATTAGTTATTTATTTTTAGTTAACAAACCAAGGACATACCAATAATTAGACATAGTTGTTGAACAAACTTTACAAGGTATTTATAATTTATTTTTTTCATTCTAATTCTAATTACATATATTCGTAGAAAGAATAACTTTCCAAATTTATTGCTTCTATTTTATTCTTTCATCTTTATTTATATGTTATTTGCATACATTAAATCTCTTGAATTTGGATATTTATTTGCAACAAAAAAACAAAGAAAATACCGTGCAATCTAACTGAGAGGTATTTATCATTTCACTTTTTCAAATTAATATAATTTCATATTTCCATCAATGAAAACAAATAGCAAACAACAAAAAATAGTAGAGCAAAAAATGACCATTAGAGAAGTTCTTTGAGCATCCTTGCCACTTCCATATCCTTAGATGCCAGCCTATCATGCATCTCCATAATATTCTCCACATCCTGGCTAGGGATAGTTCTACACTTCTTAGTTTTACTCTGAGTATGCACACTCGGTTCAGCTCCCAGATCTGTGATCTGCATTTCCATGACAACACTCTCCCCCTTATCCTTGCTCACGTGCTCATCAAACAGTCCTCTTCCTATCCATTATTTTTCCTTCTGGTTGAGGAAGACCATACCTTCAGTCGAAGCCTCCAACTTCTCCCTACTAATATTAATAATTGTGCTCATGTCCTTACAGAGCTGCATATTATTATTTTCCAGCAATGCCAGTCTTGTCCCATAGTCTTTCTTCAGATTAGCCAACTCGTCCACCACACAACCGACACTAGAATTTAATGACTTGGCCAACCCAAAGATGGAGTCCTTCTCCTTAAGACTGCACAAAGTGGAAATATTGCAACAGGAAATAGTGTCATGCTTATTGTGGAGGTCTTGTACCTCTTGAACCAGCCACATTAGTAAATTAAAAGAAATATCCGCCCCTTCTTTCACCATACCAAACACCTGCGAAAAATCCATAGCCCCCCAAAACAAACCCCTACGCTGTTGCGAGCCAACAGGAGGATCCTCATCTTGAGACACATCGGGGATAAACTTGGCCTTTCCCCTGTCCTTGGACACCGACACTTGAGTAGACTCATCCACATTAACAACAGAATTCACCTTACCATCAGGAAGGGAGCCACCGACACCATCAAAATCCAAGTTCAAGTTCCCCAAATTCACCATCCCAACACCCTGTGAATCCTCTACCACCTCCTAAAATTTATCCCATGCATCCTTAGAATGACCCTTGGCCTTCTTACCACTACAAATCCCCTCCTCTACACCCACCATGAAAGCCTCCTTGAGTTTTCATTTAACATTCGAGAGGGAAGGTTTGGCCTTGGAAGTTAAGGGTTTCTTCCCTTCAGACAAGGGTGTATAATCAAGTTTTGTGTTGTATCCATAAAAACAACCCTTTGATTCCTCTCCAATTTTTGTTCCCTCACTCTCCAGAATCTCCTCAACCTGACATTTCCCACTCCCTTTCCTCTTCTTTTTTGAAACATGGGACCGAGGAGCTTCAACAATGCAATTAGCTTTAATAAAATCTACAACCAGCAACATCAGACCCTCATGCAGAAAAGGGTTCTTAGGGTTCTTCTTGAAACTCGAGATTCCTTCCTCCAAAGACATCAAAAGGTAAAATGGGAAGAAAACAATCTTACCATGCCGGAAGTGATTCAACAAAACAAAATGGTGACCATACAACGTCGTGTATCTACCATCAAGGGTAAAGTACCACATCAATGCCACTACCACATCCTGCCAAATAGGTTTATTCTTGGTCCTATCATACCTACCACAGTCTAATCTAACCATTTTAGCCTGTTCTTTATCCCAGAGAAAAATTTTCCTAGCCAACTGTAAAAAATTCTTGTCCCTGTAGAATTTCCTACCTTCCAATGACATACCCGTCACTTCCACAATGAAATCTTCATCAATTGGTCGTGGTATCCCTTCCAAACATGTTGAGCACATGACCATGCCAAGCATCAATAAAATCTTTGGAAACGTTAGCCTTAAAGCCATGCAGCCTTTCCATGAAAGGGGTCATGCCACCCCTTTGCAGAATAGCCCAAACATTGGCATTAGCCTTGATGTCTTCACAAGAAAGAGGTTATGTTATGCACCTATCCCCACCCATCACCGATAGCTTAGCACTTGCAGAGAGGAACCACATACAAAGATAGAAAAACAATGAGGCGAGATGGAGATGAACACCCAGAAAGTGTGTGCGTCTACCAAGAACGGTACCAAGAGGAATTATGAACAAGAGGTTCATGCAACTCAGATTTAAATGCCCACAAATTCCAATAAGCATAATCTGTGTGAAGAGTCTAATCAACTAGAAAAATCCATAATTCCCATGCATTCTAAAAGTCAAGGAGATGGCCAATGCCAACGTGCTAAGATATGTCATTATGGATTAGAGTGCTTAGTTCAATAAGAAGGATCTCATTCACTTCCCAAAACCTTGTAGACGTCACCCAAAAATTTTCCATCCAATCAGCCACAAAATTTCAATCTCTATAAGCATGAGAAATATAAATTTCATCAAATTCCTGAATTAAAGCAAGGGCATCCAATATGATATTTTGAATAGTCCAAGAGGGGGGACCCTTTCCTTAGGCAATTGACAATATTTAGGGAATCCCCTTTGATCCAGAGCTTTGAGATCCCCTTGTCTCTAGCCATCTTAATGCTATGATAGGCTGCAGCAGCTTCAACAAAGTGGTTTGTCTGGATTCCCAAAGGGAGTGCCACCGCTAAAAGTAACCTACCATTGTGATCTCTTAATACTCCCCCACAACCAACAGGACCCAAATTTCCTTTAGTTGAACCATCAAAGTTGATTTTATGCCAACTAGGAGGAGGAGAAAACCAAACAACCCCTTCCTTAGCCACATTAGCCTTCTTCGAGGGTTTAGCAATATCACAAGAAAGTTTCCAATGGGAAGACACCACAACATCATAATCTAAAACCCTCACACATCCAGGAACGTCAATCTTCTCAGTCACTAGCAAAAAATTCTCCTTGATAGACGACACAATTTTGAAAAAAAGGGGAAGAGGGGAAAGGGAGGCATCCCTAAAAATTTTGTTGTTCCTCTCCTTCCACAACCCCCAAATAATATGAGGGAGGATAAGAGACCAAAGCAACCTCAAGGAAGGATTAGAAGAAGGAGCATGCCATTAGAGCCAAAGTTCCCAACCGAAGAAGGGAAAATCCAATCCACTCTCAAGAGATTGAGAAAGAGAGACCAGACTTCCCTAGCATAGCTACACCCAATAAACAAGTGAGAATTGTCCTCCACATCCATCTTACATAAGTAGCATCTGTTAGGCATGGAGAAACCTCTCTTCCATAGAATGTTAATGGTTAAGATCTTGTCCTGCACCGTTAACTAGAAAAACATATTGATTTTGGGAATCAACTTCGAAGACCAGACCAAGCTCCACAGTGGCTTAGGTCCCACAATATCATTGAGGGAATTAAATCCAGATGCCACTGAGAACAGCCCATGCGGGAGCCTTCTCCAAATCACCATGTCCCTCTAGGGGGAGAAAGAGATGAATTTTAGACACCTCATTAAATAGATCCACCAACTCAGGAAACACATCATGGAACCTTCTCCACTCTCTGTCCATAAAATAGTCAGCAACATACCTCCTGAATTATCTAATACACAAGTCCCTCAAGGAACAACCCACACAGAATCTTGCAGTGACCCATGCCTGAACCACCAATCATCCCAAAAAAGGATATCCCTACCATTCCTAACCGACCATTGGATGCCAACAAAATAACACCTCTGGACCTAATCAACAAATTCCAAAAGAAAGAACCTGAGGGAGGGGAGAAATCATCTCTGAGGAACTCCTGAAATTTATCCTCTTGAGCAAGATATTTGGAAGCCAGAATCTTCAACCAATCCTTCTCACCATGAAGGAAGTTCCAAAGCTACTTAGCCACAAGAGCCAAATTTAAGGGTTTAATCCTTCACAAGCCTAAACCTCCTTGGCATTTCAAACAACAAACCTCCTCCCACGAAACCAAACTCAATCTCTTCTTCTCCTCTACACCAAACCAAAGAAATCTTTTATGAATACTCTCAATTTTTTCCCAAAACTTACGAGGCATTTGAAAAAGGCTGAGAGGATAAACCAAGAGATTCTACAATGTGGATTTAATCAGCACCACTTTTCTAGCCTGGCTAAGCAAATCTCCTTTCCAACCAGCCAACTTAGCATTGCACTTATCAATCAAACCATTCCAAAATGAGTTAGGGGCTGAGTTAGCTCCTAAAGGTAAAACAAGATAGGTAGAAGGAAGAGAGCCCACCAAACACTGGAGGATATGATAATTCTTTGCATTCTTCTTTCTGGAGTGTTGAGGAAGAAGATCGTGCTCTTGGGAAGACTCACAAGCTGCCCCGAAGTTGCCTCATAATTATGGAGAATCAATTTAATAGTATTAGCTTCCACTATAGATGCCTCGCCCATGATCAAAGTATCATCAACAAACTGTTGATGTGAATAGGGGGTGAAGAAGAGGAAGGTTTGAACCCCTTAAGAGAACCCGAAGAAAGCTTCAGTAGTAGTGACCTACCTAGATATTCAACCAAGATAATGAAGAGGAAGGGTGAAATTGGATCACCCTTTCTAACCCCCTAGAGCTCTTAAAGAAATATGAAGGAGAGCCATTAACCAACATAGAAAAGGACACCGTCAAAATGAGGCTCTGAATCAACTTAACAAAATTATCAAAAAATCCAAAAGTAGAGAGGATTTTAAACAAAAAAGACCAATTAACCCAGTTATAAGCTTTGACAAAATCCAATTTTCATAAAAAAACCGGCCTTTTTGTTAACCATCAGTGAATGAATGTTTTCATGCAC
Source organism: Sequoia sempervirens (assembly GCA_007258455.2). Lineage (NCBI taxonomy): Eukaryota > Viridiplantae > Streptophyta > Pinopsida > Cupressales > Cupressaceae > Sequoia > Sequoia sempervirens. Next base: position 239,012,582 of record VDFB02000008.1, on the reverse strand, counting down.
AGTGATAATAGGGTCCAAAATTTTCCTACCTGCAACAAAGCCACTTTGCTAAGGAGAGATGATCAGAGGAAGAACCCTCTACAACCTAACTGCTAGTACCTCAAAGAAAATATTATAAATTGAATTACACAAGCTGATAGGTCTAAACTCATTGAAGGTCGAGGCCCCAGGAATTTTTAGAATCAGTACCAAGAAAGTAGCATTCAATTCCTTGAGCAGGTTGCGGCTGCCAAAAAACTCTTTAGTTGCATCCACCACATCCTTAGAAATAATAGTCCAAAATTCTTGGAAGAAGAACATGGGAAAACCATCAAGGCCAGGGGCCTTGTTTCCAACAAAGGAGAAAACCGCATTCCTGATTTCCTCCAGAGAAGGAATACTACAAAGCGTGCGATTAAGATCATCTGTCACAATTCAAGGAATAACATCCAACAAGTGATCTTGGGCTTGCAAGGAAGGGGAAAAATAATCAATCAGAAGATTAGAAAAGAAGGAAATAGTTTCCCACCTAATCTCCTCATTTTCAATCACCCCATCAGCCTAGCGAATATGCTTGATACGATTGGAGGCACGATGCTTCAGAGTGGTGAGATGAAAGAATTTTGTATTTCTATCGCCACAGTTAAGCCACACTACACGTGACCTCTGCTTCCAAAATTCCTCCTCCTTGGCCACAATATTATGGATACGGGACAAGAGCACACCCTCATCATTCTCCAAATTAGCACTATAACCCATAGTTTGAATATTATGTTGTACAATATCAAGGTTTGCCTTAATACTGGATTTTTCAAGGAATATGTTACCAAAGGATGCCTTATTCCAATTCCTCACATTGGCCTTAACAGCAACCAACTTCTTGGCCACTCTATACATAGCAGATACATCCACCTGAATATCCCACCAAGAAGCAAGTCTGACTTTAAAGTTTGGGTGAGACGTCCACATTTTTTCAAACCTGGATGGGAAAGAGAGCCTACGACCAACCACCTCAGTCAACAAAGAGATAGGAAAATGGTCCAAACCCAACCTTGTAAGAGCAGAGAGGGAGCAAGCAAAATGATCCATCCACTCATGGGAAAGGAGGGCCTGATTCAACTTCATCTATATTAGAGCATCTCCAATCCTATAATTTGACCAAGTATACAATGCCCTTCATAAATCAATATCAAACAAGGCATTGTCATTAACAAAAGACATCAAGTCGAATCTACTCTCATCATCAACCTGAGAGCCACCCAACTTATCAACAGAACTCAATGGAGTATTAAAATCTCCCATAACCAGCCAGTGTTCAGAGGAAAATCAGCTTCAAAGGAACCCAAATTCCCCTAGAAGTGCTTTTGAGCACTCTTGACATTAGGAGCATAGATATTAGAAGTGACCCAAGAAAAATCACTCCTACTATGTAAAAAGGAGGTCGCAATATGGTTGGGGACCCAAAATATGGCCTTCCCAACAATAAATTTCATATTCCAGAAAGAAGCCACACCCCCGGAAGCACCATCCACATCAAAACCATGAAGGCCACAATCCTTAAAGAATCTTTTCTTAAGACACTCCAACCTTTCAATAGAAATTTTTATTTCTTGATTCAAGACCACATCTGGTTTATGATCCCTCAATAAGTTAGCAAGGAGATCCTATTTGTGAGAGTTATTCAACTCTCGAATATTCAATGAGAGAATCTTCATAGAGGATTTTGAAATGTTCCCTTAGGACACATCTCGAATAATTTTTTCTGGGATTTGTCAGCATTATCAGCTTTACTTTCCTTCTCCCTACTCTGAAGTAGTGTGGGTCTCCCTTTTCCCCTTGGCTCTGAGCCACGGTCAGCCTTTGAACGGTTCCTAGTGGCAACCCCTTGAGGGGAAGGGCTCTTCTTTTTATTTCTAGTCTTGACTAGAGAAAACGGAGGTTCCTTGACTTGTAACGAGCCCACCAACTTGCAACCATTGATAGAAGAGGTGAGCACCAAATTTGAAATAGCCCCAGGGGGCTCCTGCAAGACCTCCTCCTTACCACCCATCTCCATGATAGTGGGAGATATCACCATTGTAGATGGCTCCTTAACAACCAAAGAGGCCATCTTCCCCACCTCTACACTTTTTGGTGCCTACTCCTCATTAAATAGAAGAGCCTCCTCACCAACAACCACTTCCCATTCTTCTACCAATTGGTTATCCCTTAACACGACCTAGATACCTTGAGGAGACCCAGCCTCAACATTCTCCCCTCCCGACATACCCACCTCCTTACAAGAGGTATCCATAACCAGCTCATCCAAAGTCAAACAATGCTTAGCAACATCATCCCCTTCCACAACACCAACCTCTGAAACATTTTGTTTCTCCTTCCATTCCATACGAGGCTAAGCCTGGATAGGTTTGGCCTTTGAGAGGCATTTATTAGCCCAATGACTATCCTTTTTGTAGTGAAAACAAGCAAAAGGGACTGATTCATATTCAATCATTTGATTCCAGTCCCCCAACTTTGAGTTAATCATCACCTTCTCAAGCAAGTCTACAGATTGATCCACAATCACACAAAAACATGCATAGACTAACCTCTTCTGGGAAGAAGTCATTTGATCAATGCATAGAAGCTTTCCAAACATATTAGCAATGCCAACAAACACTTGTTCATCCCAAAACTCCAAAGGAAAAGTAGGGAGCCTTATCCACACTGGGGCAGAGAAAAAAGAACAAGAACTGGGGTTAAAACTAGCCTCCCATTTCTTAAGGACCAAGGAAGACTTACCAATTAGCCACAACCCTCCAATAAGAACAAAAACCATGTCATCATTACATGTGAAGGAAAATGAGAAAAAACCTTTAGCCATTGTAGCTACCTTCGCTTAGCCTTTCGTCCTCCAGCGTTTAGAAGCAAGATTGCGGACTGGTTCAACAATAGGGTGTGGACCCATAAACTTTTCAACCAGAGTAAGGTCTAAGAAACTAACCAGTTCTCAATAATGCAATTAGGAACAGACACCAAGTATTCTCCTGTAACCAGATTCGCCTGAAAGTTGACCGACACTGAGGAGCTCTTCCCTTTAGGTTTAGCACCCAAAATGCTAGACCAACTTGGTCCATTTGAAAAGACCTCTGCATGCTTATGTCCTTCACCATCAACACCTTTTCCAAGAATTTTTGGACGTGGGGAAGAGGAGAGGCTCACATTATGAGGAGGGATCACATCCACACAATGTTTGGAAAGATGACCGTCACCCAAACCCAAAAAGTATGAAATAAAAGAAAGAAAGGAGGACCCACCGTCAAAGCCAATAGCCCCACTGTAGGTTGACAATTCCACACCATCAGTGACAGTAGCCTCTGACCTACCGCCATTACCATCAAGGGGAGAACCAGCATTTCCCGCTCTCGCAAAATTTTGAAAAAACACCAACCCAACAAAAGAGTCTCCCATCTGCTAGCCAATTTTTTTAATTTTTTATTTGCTTTGTTGATTACAATCTTCCCCACATTATTATCATGTAGGGATGGAGCCTCGAAATAATACATCTCATCACCAAACTACTACAGGAAATGCAGTTCCTCAAAGAGTCATTCCTATTACAGCCTTGAATCCTTACCAGTGTCAATGGACAACAAAGGCTAGAGTGACTATGAAGCAACAACTTCATCAATTTAATAATACAAATGGAAATGACAAATTTTTTAGCTTTTATCTACTTGACTATAGCAGTCGTGAAATAAGAGACATGTTTTAATGTGATTGTAGAACAATTCTATCATCCTATTTAGAATGGAAGAGTATTTACAATCTCCAATGGGACTCTGAAACCTATGAACAAAAATTTCAACAATTTAAAAAATGAGTGGAAAATTTTGTTAAAGAGTAATTCCATTGTTCATTTATGTATTGAGGATGATACATTAATACTGAAGCATAGCTTCAAATTTAGACCAATAAGTGAAATTCGGGATATGCAAAGCAATTCAATGGTTGATATCATTGGTATTGTTTTATCAATCAATCCATGTAATACAACATTCATAAAGAATGGTACTCAAACCCATAAAAAAAATATTTAGCTCAAGGACGAGTCAACTTACAAAATTGACTTCACAATGTGGGGTGATTTTCACAACGAAGGTGAAAAACTTCAAAAATTATGTCATTCAAAAGCTTTACCAATTCTTGTTGTAAAGGTTACAAGAGTAGGTGACTATGGTGGAAAATCTTTAGGAACAATCAGTACCACCCAACTTTTTATAAATCCAAATCTTCTAGAGTCAGAATAGTTGAGATCTTGTCTTAATATAGAAGGAAACGATTCTGCCTCTCGCTCTATGACAAAGGAACATTCATTTGTTAGACAACCTTTAAGGTTGAAAACTGTGGAAGAAATTAAAGATCAACAACTTTTCCTATGCAATACAAATCCATGGATGCTACTGAAAGCTACATTATCTCATCAAATATGAGAATTTCTATTATAATGCTTGCCCCATGGAGATTGAAGGTAAGAAATACAAAAAAAAGGTGTAGACAAATGGAAATGATGATTGGTATTACCAAAAATGTGATAATAGTTTTCCTAATTGTGATTATAGATATCTCCTTCAATGCCAAGTGCAAGATCATATTGATTCAACCTGGATCACTGCTTTTGAAAAAGCAACAAAAGAAATAATGGGTGTGAAAACAAAGGAATTATATATATTGAAACACAAAGATCAAGATGATTTGAAGTTTGGAGACATTATACATAAAGTAATTTTCAAGAAATTTGTATATATAGTTCAAGTCAAAGAAGAGAGTTACAATAATGTAGAGAGGAGAAAGTGCACAATCATGAAAGCAATTGAGTTTGATTATTCATCTAAAAGCAAGGTTCTATTAGACTCAATTAGAAAGGTTTAAGCTCCCCATATTTTGAGAAAAAAAACATGTAAATATTATGCACGTATGTATAAGTATATATCTCTTTATACATATCTATTTTGTTGTTGTCATTCAATTCAGTAATGCAACTATTGTAACATTTATAAGTGTGATATATATATATACAATTCTATTTTGTTGTTGTTATTAAATTGAGATATATGAATATTATATAAATCCATTTGAAAACTAACTAAATGTTTTTTTGTTTACATTCCTTTTACCTATATCAAATCATATGATAATGATTACTACACTTTTGAATATTAATTTCATTTTTCTGTCCTTTATAAATTACATTTCTAACCATTGCTTTTGTTTAAATAAAATTAATTATATGAATATTTAATTTTCTATTCTAAAATGAACTAAATGTTTTTTGTTTACACTTTTTTTATCTATATCAAATAGTATGAAAATGATTACTACACTTGTAAATATCAGTTTCATTTTCTTTCCTTTTAGATCATAGACAATATCAATGTTGCTGAAAATCAATTGTACAATTCAATCATGAGTCTAATCATAATCCCAAATGATTATGTAGGCTCAAATACCTACATCGAAACATCCATCGAGAAGTTAATCAAATCAATATCAGAACATTCTGACAAGATTTTCAAAGCCATTAAAGAGGCAACTTACCATATTGTTGATGTTAAAGAAGAATAAATACACAAAATCGAAGATATTGCACAAAAATTCCATCAAACATGTGCTAAGTTGTAGGATTCTTTGGATTTTTAAAATAGCTTTACTCTGATGAACAATACGATCAAGGCTCATCACACCAAATTATTGAACAATTTCTACTATTTCTCAACGATAACTAATGTACTTCAACTATGGCCATGTGCAATGTTTTCATACATGTTAATAACTCATATGCACATACTTTGCAACACACCAATGTATTTCCAACCATCTATCCCTTAAGATATCTTCTTTGTATATAAATTCTCATATATATGTATATAATTATATATTTTTTGTAACATACTATGTAATATATCTTCTCTGTATGTACATTAATTCTCATATATATGTATACAATTGTATCTTTTTTGTAAACACGTTTTACATAAATTTATTATATATCTTCGATATATATAAATTGTCATAATTGTATATTGTAAAACACCAATGTATTTTCTTTTTATATTAATTCTCATATATATATGTATAGAATTGTATATTTTTTGTAAACATGTTTAAGATCAAATTATTATACATCTTTTATGTATAAAAGCCATCATAATTGTATAGTATTAAAGCTACAAAAATCTGTGCACATATGCACATAATTTAATTTAATTATAATACAACACTATAAAATTTATATATTACAATATAGTATTAAATATACTATGTAAATGATGCCATAAGATATCTTTGTGGAGCATATAACATAATATAATATAATATAACACATACAATATACTACTCAATATAGTACTACAATATAACATTATATGAAGTGTATTACAATTTATAAAAAAAATGACTTCATTATAATATAATACTATAATCAATATAATAACACATCACAATAATTCTGGTAAAAATATAATATAAATAAGAAAACAAAAATTGACAAGTGATTGGAACATGGTGAGCAGTGGGAACAGGAGCAAGGGTAGGAGTTTGAATTCCTCTGCAGCAGAGGGTGAGGGAGATGTTGAATCTAAGGACAAGGCGGGTGGACTGTGGTTTCCTAACCACTAGTACAAAAACAACAATATATGACTAAATAAACTACTAAAAATTGCATATAAATGACTAATTTTGGTCACGTGACCATTAGTAGTTTATTGCCGGTCATTTATAACGCGGCCAAATTTATGACTAAACTATTTTAGTCATTTATCTAGTCATTTATTTAGTCATTAATTTAGTCATTGATTTGGTCATTGATTTAGTCATTAATTTAGTCATTTATTGTTGTTAACTGATCATTTATTTAGTCATATATTTAGTCATTAATTTAGTCATATATTTAGTCATTAATCTAGTCATTGATTGTTGTTAACTAGTCATTTATTTAGTCATGGTAGTCATTTATTTAGTCATTACTTTAGTCATATATTTAGTCATTAATTTAGTCACATGTTTATTCATTAATTTAGTCATTACTTTAGTCATATATTTAATCATTATTTTAGTCATGGTAGTCATATATTTAGCCATTGTAGTCATATATTGAGTCATTGTAGTCATATATTTGGTCATTGTATTCATTTATTTTAGTCATAGTAGTCATTTATTTAGTCATGGTTTTGTCATTTATTTGAGTGAATCAATGATTCAAATTATAAATAAAATATAACTTAATTAATTCTCACAAATTTATGCATATAAACTTCAAATATCATAGATATTCAAAAAAAAAAATTGTATTGGATTAACATAAAAAGAAATATACAATCAACAAACAAATTTATACATATAAAACTCAAATATCATAGATATTCAAATATTTTTTTTGTATTGCATGAGAAAAAAAGAATATACAAACAACAAACAGCTGCATAACCAAAGGAATTACAAACAGCATACAGCTGCATAAACAAAGATCCAAGAAATACATCCTTCACTACACTCTTGGTTGCCATGGAAGACAAATCCAAGATACGATACAAATGCTACAAAAATTGAAGGGAGAAAAGACATGAAAATATATAGTAAATGTAGTTATATTATTTGTGGTGCATATATTGTCTGATTCAAAGTAGCCTTGCCCTCCCATTCCAACCAGACAACCCTTGAGAGAAGATTGGAAGGATTCGAATGAGAAGGATGGAAACTTCCTATCTAGAAATCTCACTGGTCATGGTCGGATGAAAGTAAAGAGTGCATGTTCACCTCTCCAATTTGATGAGCTACAACCTGAAAATAAGATTTCAACGAGGGTTTTAGAATACATTTATTAAAATGAAAATACAATTATTAAAATGAAAATACATCCAAGATCTAATAATGAGCACATTTATATTTTTACAATATGGCATCATTTACTTGTTTCAATGGTTTTGTGAGATTTCCCATTACAGTGACTATGGTAGAACACTAATTTGCAATATGACCGTGAAGTTGCTCACTAATGGATTCAATGGTGATAAGACTAAAAGGTGCAACATCAGTAACATTGCCACTTGATACAATTATATTTGATAAGGCACATTCAAAAGATATCTAAATGTTTATCTGGGAGGAAATGCATGTGGACTTATGATAAAACTGGAACAATGTCTTCAACTATCATTTCTCCATTATACAACTCTGCCCATGTGAAACAAAGAGCTTATAACAACCACATTTTATCATTTGTGATCCTCCATAGCTTGCAATGATACTGTCTAATGACGCATAATTCTTACAACTAGAACAAAAGACCGAGGGTCATATGATTTCAATGATATTCTATGTTGTAATCTACAATAGGTTAAAACAAACCAGGTTACAAATTGAAAAGAAAAAAAATGGATATGAACATAAAACAGTAAGGCACTGGGCATTTCAAGAATTATGCTAAGAATGAACACAAAATGACTACAAAGAATAAGACAATGCACCACTATGAAGAGTATGCAAAATGGACAGAAACTGCTCAAAGCTTTATTTGCTAGGAGTGTTAGAAAATGAGATGAGCGAAAAACAATTAGTACAATGTAGCATCTTAAGATGTTAAAAGGAACCCACCCCAAGACCATCGGCACAACCATTGGCTCCCAGTATTTGAGCACTCGGTCTATTTGTAACCTTAATTGATATTCTTGTACCAAAAGATAAAGCTCATATAAGACTTTGGCATGTCCATATAAGAACAGAAAATTAAAAAAATATCATAACTCTACATCTCTTTCATGCCCACCATGTTATAGTTTCTCTAATTTTTTAGTTTTTACCTAAACCTCTATATACTACAAAGTACAAACAACCCTTTAAAAGAAAATACAACAAACATTCAAGTGGCCTGAGAATTGAAAAAAAGATCAACTGGTGACTTCTTCCTATATTTTAGATTCCTTTTGCTTCCTTAAACTGAGCATCATATACAACAACAAACAACATCAGACAATAGAGTATGCACCATAAACATATAATCCTTTAATATAGTAGAAATTCAGAGGGTTTTTCAATATATTCACAAGAAAAATATTAAAATCAACTTTGTACAACAAAATTGCATGTATCACAACCACTGAGCAAAGAGATAATGAAGCATTCTCCAACTCTTATTATAACGAGAGATCACAACCTACCAGTTCCTCCAGCAGCTATAAATTCAAGGCCACACCCAACTAAATTATGCCTCAAAATGCCCTGGCATTACAGAAGCATTGTTAAGTAACATGCAAAAACAACAGGTTGAAATTTTATATCTCTAAGAAGAAATCAATATAAGAAAATCAGTCATGATATATAATGCATGAGTGTGAATAATCAGCACTGTATTACCTCACCACCAAATATCCCAAGACAAGCTCTCCTATTGACCATAGTTGTTACTATCACATCATCAAGTGAGAAAATGAATGCATCTTGCTGCAGTGATCATTACACAAATTCAGTTTCAAAAAAAAAGCATAACAACCTAAACTGAATCCACAAAATATCCAACTTAAGAGCAACTTGTTGTCAGAACATAAATAAAAGTTACCTAACAAATAATTTCTCCATTGAAAGTGGCTAGGTCAATCTAGAAAAGTTTCCACAAATTAGAAATTAAAGGTTATTTATTGCTAATAGAATTCAACTCAGATCTAAGAAAAAATAAGCATTGCACTCCCTACTTTGGGGAGAACAAGTATAGATGCAGGTAGGTTCAAATCACATACCAAAATAATTCTAGAAAGAGATGGTGCTGCCACTCCAACAAAGCCATCCTAGGATCCCACATTAATGAATTCTATATTTGCAACGCTCTTTCCAAAAACCCATTGCAACATGCCACCACCATTATCAAGAGGTAAGACATTTTCCATCTAAATGGATCTAGACATATAGCACATTGTACCTGCATTGTATCTTGTTTCAATCCTTAAATGGAAGGATAACCTATATTCTCTACTGAAGCATCCAAAAGACAAGAAAACTATGTTCAATTCTTAAACTTCAACACAATATAAATAAGTAATTTTACAACATAGGAGAAAAGAGACAAAAGACAAAACTATTAGAGCTTGAAACTGCATGAAAATAGAAAAACTAGATTAATAGTTTTCCAACATTGGTATATAATAAAGCTCAAAGCAAGACATCCTAGGGTTGAGCAAAACCCCATCAACCCTTGAATCAAAGGAAACAAGAAAAGAAGATGAAAGGTTTTTCAAGACATTGATAGTGATAAGGATCTCCACTTAATGAAAATGTCTATAGTGAAAGGAAAGTAAAAGAAGTCCAAAATTACAATAAAATAATGGCATTGGTTGTGAAACAATACCAACCTTGGTTAGAACTTTCTCCTATTGTTTCAACATTATTTGTATAACAAAGGTACCCCTTTTAATATGGCTAGCATAAAACAAGAAACTCATGTGAATTACAAGAGAAATACATAGATAATAGAATGCTTCCAAGTTTAGACCTGCACTATTTGATAAACTTGATCAATCGTAGAAAAAACACCTGAATTGTTTGATAGAATGCCTCAAAGAGATGTCATCTCATGGAATGAAATGATTGATTGCAGAATGTGCACAAAATGGATTTTACAAGGAACATCTCAAAATCTTTGAATTAATGAAGCACTCTGGAACACATCCTAACATTGTAAGCTTTGCTTTGGTTCTAGGTGCATGCATTCATGCAGGTTTAGTGGATGAGGGTTGCACATACTTCACACGTCAGTAACCCTTATTGCATTACAATTTACATATATAGTTGATCATTAGGTGTGCATGGTTGAACTTTGTACCCATGTTGGCTATATTGAGGACACCCTAAACATTATTACTACTATTCTAGTTAAATTTGTGGTACATGTGGATCATATATGAATATAGGCTGAGTATTTCCAGCAACACTGCTTTTTTAGTTGGATCCTAAAAATGTTGCAACTTATGTTCTTCTCTAATACATTTGTACGAGGTTCAAATAGTAAAGAGATTGATGAAAGATAGAGGAATTAAAAAGATACCTGGATGTAGTTGGATTGAACATTGTTCAAGGTTGTAGCTATGACAGGTTGCCAATGGAATCAAGGAGGTTATTTAAACCATGAAAATATTTTAGTTTCAAATGTTGCAACTGCAATAGATTGTCAATAGAATCAAGGAGGTTATTTAAACCTTTGAAACTTCCTATTATATTCAAGTGCTACATTTGTGATAGGTTGACAATGGAATCAAGGAGGTTATTTAAACCTCTACAACTTACTATTTTCAAGTAATGCAGATGTGACAGGTTTCCAGTGGAATAAGGTTATTTAAACCTCTACAATCTTCTATGATCAAGTGTTGCAGCTGCGACAGGTTTCCAATAGAATCAAGGAGGTTATTTAAACTTTTACACCCTTCTATGCTCAAGTGCTTCAGTTGTGACAGCTTGCCAAAGGAATCAAGGAGCTTATTTAAACCTCCACACTCTATTATATTCAAGTGTTGCAGCTATAACAACCGGTTGTCAATGGAATCAATTTTAGATTGGGTTCTAGGTGCCAAATTGGGAGCCTTGGAATAGGGTATGGACATCCATCAAAGCATAACGGATAGAGGAATTTTGTTAGATATTGTAGTTGCAACTGCTCTTGTAGACATGTATGCTAAATGTGGGATCATAGACAAGGCACTTGAAGTGTTCGACAAAATGCCTCAAAGAAATGTGGTCTCATGGATTGAAATAATTGTAGGATATACACAAATTAGATCTGTTGAAAAGGCTTTAGAAACTTTCAAGCAAATGCAATTTGCAGGTTTAAAGCCAGACTCTGCAACCTTTGCCAGCATATATAATGAAGAAGCATAAACTGAATGCAAAGCTTGTAGGTCTGCAAAATGGTCTGTCAGAGCTTTTCTCCCAGGATAAACACATTTTCCCAAAACTAACCACACCTTTAGATACCTTTTTGGCTTAGTTAAAACATATGCCAAAGTGGGGTATAGGTCCTTTGGACCAAATGATTCAAAACTTATTGTCTTAGTCAGAATTATGCCTATTTAGGCCTTGGCTACCACAGGGATCTTTAGTTCCTTCTATCTCCAAACCCAAAATCTCACAACCAATACTTGGATCACTCTTTATTTGGTCTGCACAAGCTTATTATTCCATGTAAAGTCCACTTCTAAAGGTATTTTTATAAACCCTAGACTCTAACCTCCATCTTTACTCATAAAACCCTGTTTTTAGACTAGGGCAATGATTATTCACCACACTAAACTCATCCTCTTGATATGTAACCTCTGAAATATGAGAATAGATACTATAAAAGGTAAACTCACCAAAAATTGAGAGCTTTCACTGGATAAAATAGAAGGAATACAATTTCATCAACATAATGGTCACATGTATAGAGGGCCCTTACTTCCTTAGAGTAGTTGATTATTCATGGCATTGAAAGGATACAGATTATCAATTCCAAATCCTTAGAGATGCTTTGAGGAGGTTGGGTCAGAGAATGTGTGCAAGTAATGAGATATGTGGCCTATGTGTAGATATTTGTAGGGAATTTGATTGAGGCTGCCACATGAATGCCTTGATCAAAACCTCTAAAATTGTTTAATTGGATGCCAATATCTTCAACAAAAACTCAAATTGTTTAATTTTATGTCTATTTTTCACTTCACAAATATCCTAATTTGGCATCATGTATCTCTTCAAATAGATGCCCTAGTTAGGAATCTTGTACCTCCATAGTTGGATGTCTTCATGTTGGATCCTTTTCCCCCTTGCCAAAACATGTTCCTCACTATAACTAGGCATAGAAATTTCATTTATCTTTCTACTAGCTTTTATTTTAAATTTCAATGTTTTACAAAAGGAATGTTAAAAATTTACACATTTAAGTGTAATTCATCTAATGTCATCTTGTTTTAAACTTCACACCTTTTTTGAACCCTCTTCGTACCCGCCTGTGCCAAATTGGGAGCCTTGGAACAGGGTATGGACATCCATCAAAGCAAAAAGGATAGAGGAATTTTGTCAGATATTGTAGTTGCAACTGCTCTTGTAGACATGTATGCTAAATGTGGGATCATAGACAAGGCACTTGAAGTGTTCGAAAAAATTCCTCAAAGAAATGTGGTCTCATGGACTGCAATAATTGCAAGATATACACAAATTAGATTTGTTGAAAAGGCTTTAGAAACTTTCAAGCAAATGTAATTTGCAGGTTTAAAGCCAGACTTCGCAACCTTTGCCAACATCCTCTCTGCCTGTTCCAAAATGGAAGCTTTGGAATAGGGTATGGATATCCATCAAAGCATAATATAAGGGGGATTTTCATCTGGTATTATAGTTGGAAATGCTTTGCTTGACATGTATGAAAAATGTGGAAGCATAGAGAAAGCATGTGAAGTTTTTGACAGAATGCCTCGAAGAGATGTCATCTCTTGGACTGCAATTATTGTTGGATATGCACAAAATGGATTTGTTGGAAACGCTTTAGAAACTTTCAAGAAAATGCAATTGGCAGGTATAAATCCAAATTCCATAACCTTTGCCAACATCTTTCCTTCCTGTGCCAAAATGGGGGCTTTGGAATAGGGTATGAATATCCATCAAACCATAAAGAATAGAGGAATTTTGTCAGATGTTGTAGTTGCAACTACCCTTGTAGAATTTGATTATGCATATGTATTTGGGGGGTGGGGTGTGCGTTTGTTTATGTGTGTGTCCTAGACATGGGAGTTAGATACTAAGGGAAGAGAGTTAATCAATGAAAGGGTCAAACATAATTCTAAGAGAAAATTCATGAACATGAACAATTGGGTCAATCCCAAGTGTTGTAGTAGCAAGTTTCATGGTTGTAGCAGTGAGTTTAGTGCAAGGGCAGTGAGTTTTATGGCTGTAACAGTGAGTTTAATGGATCAAGAAACAAATATCATTACTAAACAACAAAAAGATATTAAGAGAAAGCAACAAGAATATCAAAAGAAACCTTTTTTTAATAACAACAGCCATAATGAAGAGTTAACAGCAAATCCATGAAGGAAAGAATAGCAAAGCGGAAAATGTAAAACCTATATTAAACCTACATAGTTGCCTTATGAGTGTAGGTTACCAAACTATTTAAAATAGTAAAAATTTGTCCCACCTTTATTCTATTTATGTTCATCCTTCATGATATATATGTCATCAACAGGGCCAAACTCAACAAAGATCTTTCAGTTATAAAAGAAAAAAAGAATTCTATGAGAATCAAAATTTCAGAAGTTCAAATACCCACATTACTCATTGACAATTGCATTTAAAACTTGTGAAGAACTTTATAAACATTACCAGTACCCTATAGAACATCTTGACAAGAATCAGAAAAGAAACAAGAATATTTTCAACTCACACACCCCATACGTTCATAGTAAAAATGAAAGTAAACATGATGAGTATAATACAAGACTTGCAAGTTACACAAAAACTAATCATTTAAGATGGAACACTTATTACTCAAAATAGTATTATAACATCACTCAAAAGGTGGATGATAAATGCTAAGGAAAGAGGGTGTATTTATAGGGTTTCTCAAGCATTTTGTGAGGTGGTACCCATCAACGGTCTAGAGTTGAAGGAGAAATGATAGATGGTGGAGATTAAAGGAATTAGGATTTTGTCCATTTGGAGAAAATTGCTAATAACTTTCTCTATTTACAATGGATTTAAATGAAACAAAATGCATAATAATCTAGATTCATAGGGCCTTCATTTCAAATGGAGGAGGAGAGGATTTGAATAGCATTAATGGTCGTACAATGGCCTACAACACAAAAAATACAAGAAAATATCAGAAAAACAAGGTGTTTTATTGAATTTCTTCCTCATACAACTGTCCCCAACCTTCCTCGAATATTGTGAGGCCTCAACATGCCTTTTTTAAGTTGAACTATCACCTAAAATGAACCCTTTCATCTTCCACAAAATGTTGCATTTTTGCATTTTTTAATTTTGCATTGACAGGTTTAAAGCAAATGCAATTTTGCATTTAGAAACTTTCAAGCAAATGCAATTTTTAGATTTAAAGCCAGACTCCGCAACCTTTTCTAGCATCCGCTCTGCATGTTCCAAAATGGAAGCTTTGGAGCAAGGTATGGACATCCATCAAAGCACAATAGAAGGGGGATTTTCATCTAATACTATAGTTAAGAAGGTTATTTAAACCTCTACAATCTTCTATGTTCAAGTGTTGCAGTTGTGGCAGGTTTCCAATGGAATCAGGGAGGTTATTTAAACCTCTACAGTCTTCTATGTTCAAGTATTGCAGCTATGACAGGTTGCCAATAGAATTAGGGGGGTTATTTAAACTTTTACACATTTCTATGTTCAAGTGCTACAGTTGTGACAGGTTGCCAATGGAATGAGGGAGGTTATTTAAATCTATACACCCTACCATGTGTATTGAGGATATAATAGGTTGCAGCTGTGAGAAGTTGACAATGGAATTGGGGAGGTTATTTAAAGCTCTGCAACTTTCTATTTTCAAATGTTGCAGATGTGACAGGTTGCCAATGGAATCAGGAAGGTTATTTCAACCTCTACAATCTTCTATTTTCAAGTGTTGCAATTGTGATAGGTTGCCAATAGAATCAGGGGGGTTATTTAAAATTTTACACATTTATATGTTCAAGTGCTACAGCTGTGACAGGTTGCCAATGGAATGAGGGAGGTTATTTAAATCTATACACCCTACCATGTTCAAGTGTTGGAGTTGTGACAGGTTGCCAATGGAATCAAGAAGGTTATTTAAACGTTCACACCCTTCTATGTTCAAGGTTGCAGCTGTGACAGGTTGCCAATAGAATCAAGGAGGTTATTTAAACCATGACAATATTTTAGTTTCGAATGTTGCAGCTGCAATAGATTGTTAATAGAAAATTCAAGGTTCTCTCTGAGAGGAGTTTTCAATTCTCCTATTGCAAGATGTTTTATTGGTGATCAAAATTTCATCAGAGTGTTCTTAATTTCAATGAAAAATTTAAAGCCAAGTAAGATGCAAAATTCATCATTTATGAGACAGAAAAGGCTTTAATTTACAAGATATAATCCCCTCTACATTCATTAATTTAAGGTACATTAGCTAGGCTACAAGCTGCTAACAAAAATTCAATAATCGAACAAAAGACTACTCATGAATTGCTATTCCAAGTTCCATCTAGACAGGAGTTTCTCAAGATAGACTCAAATTATCTCAAGATAAAATGGTCCTACCTAGCAAAGATCAACCAAGAGAATAAACTCCCACCTCATCTCCTTCTTATCATAGCCTAAAAAAGACTTACGATGCAAGTAGCATCTTGATCACTTCTACCATATTGTGGCAGTCAAATGACCTAGCACATTGATATATCGACATATTCTACTAGCCTCAATTTTTCAGTTTCTTTTCGTGCTTCCTTGAAGCCTTGTCCCCTTCTCTTTTGCAGTTCTTAGTTATTACTTGTCATTCTAGAGAATATTCAATCCTACTAGCTCTTTGAACATCATATTTGTTGGGTTACTGTGTTTCTATTATAGTTTTCTTGTGAGCCATTATGATCTCATCAAATGCTTACTAGCAAACCATAATAAATATTACACTTCATTTCTCGAAGTGCAATTATAATATTTTTACATCCAAAGTTAGAATATAGTAAAAAACTAAAATAGAAACCATAGCCAATATAAACTCTTTGACAATCATAAGTCAAACTAATATTCATTATACAAAATAGGTAACTTAAAGTTTATGTTACCTTCAGCTAGCTTTAACTCAAAAAGAGGAAAATCCCAACAGCTCTGTCTATCTGGTTTTTCAAACCTACTTACTAGGTCATCAAATTTGTGCAATCATTCAAGAAAATTCATTTAAAATTGTTGTCCATCAATTTTGATCTCGTTATTTAGTTTCAAGATTTTATTATTTCCTCTTGTAAGTTGTAAGGTAATATAGTCATGATTTTAGAAGTAAATAAACTTTGAATAGAAACTGCATTATCCTAGGATAGTTTTCATTATTAGAATCTAGACAAGAACTTCGGATATGAATTCTACCACCATACTTATATATGAATTGCTATAGCAGGTAATACTTGCAGCAACAAGTCTCAAACTATAGAAGATCTCAACATAGCAAGGAGCTAATCTAACACTTTACCATGCCAATATTGATTAAAAATACAAAAAGTGGGCATTAAGTAAATTTTGTTACAACATCATCATTTGTTCCCTTTGCTTGTGAAATAAATGTATAATAGTTGCAACAGTTGACAGAACTTGTACTTGGTGTTATGACTATCATAACATATATCCCCTTCAACCTCTTAATTATTCAATAAGCTCTAATAATTATTGCACAAATGTAAAGGTATGCATGCATATCAGATCGAGCAACTTATACTCACATTTTATCACTATATGCAGATTCTCCTTTCTCTTTGTGTGCCTTATTCCATGTTTTGCAATAGCTTTCCTCTACATCACAATACAACTACAATCAACCTATCTGAATAAAAATGTCACACATTTTAATAATAAGAGAACTGTTGAACAGGTAGAACATGTAGCAAGCCATGGAATAATAGCTTAGACAAAAAACTCCTCTAAAGTGATAAGAATATCTGGGGCTACAAACATTTCTTAAAGATGTGGGTAAGAATAGAAAAAATGCTTCACCAACTAAAAAGAGTAAAGCATGTACACATCTGAAACAAATAGACCTATCATAGATGCAAAAACATGTTCCTTACAGTTCTCCTTCTGGGAGAATCGCCTATTTAATAATACTCATGCTTCTGAGGTAAGACCATCATAATAATCCTCCAGTCACTACATTAGTGTGCTCTAGAAAATAAAAACCAGAACTTAAGCCTTATGTTACATCCCAAGAACCACAAGAACAATAGATGAGCTATGCAGCATTCCAATGAGCATTGCAATATTATAATATCTCCATAAGCCTTATGTTGAAACATTATAATGCAGCATTTTGATGAGCAATGCTTGAATGTAGACATTTTTTGAACCTAGTAAGCCACCTCATAAATCATAGTGTAAGCCTATAGTTAAATATATGGTACATGTGGATCACATATGAATATAGGCTGAGTATTTCCAGCAACACTGCTTTTTTAGTTGGATCCTAAAAATGTTGCAACTTATGTTCTTCTCTAAAACATTTGTACGAGGTTCAAATAGTAAAGAGATTGATGAAAGATAGAGGAATTAAAAAGATACCTGGATGTAGTTGGATTGAAGGCCATAAACTGGTACATGTTTTTTGTGTAGGAGACATATCACATCCACAAACATGGCAGAGCTATGCAAAGTAGGATAAATTGGCTTGGCAAATGAAGGTAGTAGGGTATAAAGAATCATTTATCTGCCACCATAGTGAAAAGTTAGCAATTGCATTTGGTTTGTTAAACATGGGCCCTGGTACAACTATTACAGTTGTTAAGAACCTTCAAGTATGTTCTGATTGCTGCACTACATCTAATTTCATCTCCAAGATTGTTGCACATGGACTTCATTGGTATTGTTGCAGTGCTTTCATTCTTCCCTAATGTCAAGCATTGGTGGTTTTTTCTATAAAACAAAATATATATCACATCGAATACTAGATAAAAAGAATCCAAGTTTAATGCAAATCGTCCCATGGAGTTATTTTGTTAGATCCTATCCAAATTCCATCTCATAAATAATTTCACTTTTTAAGAGGTTAAAGGACAAGCCTACTAATGGAAATAACAAATTTTTGAATGTTGGAGCATGTCTGCAAAGATATTGCACTCAGATGAAACAATTTGTATTGTTGTTGGTTCAAGCATTGAGGAAGTGGTATGCTTCTACTACAGTGAAATTTCTGCTATGTTAAAATGGACACAAAATGATATGTTTCCAATGTTAAGTCAGCACAAAAGAGGTGGTCTTCATATGTTTTCACTGATGGGTTGGCACAAAAGAGGTGGGAAAATATGAAGGCCAATCAATTAGCCCTTATTTAAAGAGGAAGTTGCCACTGATAGGACAATCACAACCCTCTTATTTGAGGAGGTAGAAGAAAGGTGATAATTTTGTGCCTTGTGACCATGAAGATGTTAAAAAAGAAAAATAATAAACGAAAAAAAAATACAATTCATTCAAAATACCTATTTCATGTTACATTCAAAATCCTACGGTAGTACAGGATGTTATGGTCTAGAAATAAGGAAAAACGATTGCCCCAATCAGTCAAAGTCTTGCCTCTCATTGGCTTTGATATGGGAGGCACCTCAACTGATGTTAGCCACTACGCTGGAAATTATGAGCCAGTACTGGAGACTCAAACTGTAGGTGTAACCATTCAGGCACTGCAACTTGACATTAACACTATTGCTGCAGGTGGAGGTTCAAAATTGAAATTTCAAGTTGGAGTTTTCAAAGTTGGACCAGAGTTTGTAGGTGCTCATCCTGGCCCGGTATGTTATTGGAAAGGTGGCGAATTGGCAGTCATGGATGCCAATTTGCTCCTTGGAAGAGTAATTCTAGATTATTTCCCTTCCATATTTGACCAAATGAAAATGAGCCCTTAGATTTGGAGGCAACAAGGATAGCTTTTAAAAATCTTGTTGAAACCATAAACATATACAAAAAGCAGCAAGATCCTTCTTCAA
The DNA here is from genome assembly GCA_007258455.2 of Sequoia sempervirens. Lineage (NCBI taxonomy): Eukaryota > Viridiplantae > Streptophyta > Pinopsida > Cupressales > Cupressaceae > Sequoia > Sequoia sempervirens. Next base: position 238,992,891 of record VDFB02000008.1, on the reverse strand, counting down.
AAGATATGACTGTCGAGGATATAGCAATGGGATTTATAAATGTAGCCAATGAAGCCATGTGTCAGCCTATTAGACAACTCATAGAGATGAAGGGGTATGAAACAAAGAAACATGCACTTGCATGTTTTGGAGGTGTTGGTCCTCAACATGCGTGTGCCATTGCAAGAGCTTTAGGCATGAGAGAGGTTATTATTCATAGATATTGTGGTATACTAAGTGCATATGGCGGGACTAGCAGATGTTGTTGAAGAGGAACATGAACCATATGCTGTAGTGTATGGAACTGAATCTCTATCTGAGGTATCAAAATGGGCAAAACTTTTGATAGAGCAGGTAAAATAACAATTAAGGCTTCAGGGCTTTAGAAACGAAAATATAAACACAGACTTGTATTTGAATTTAAGCTATGAGGGTACTAATGTTGCAATGATGATAAAGGCACCCTTAGACGGGAGCAATGACTTTGTTGGAGAGTTTGTAAAATTATTCCGCTAGGAATATGGTTTTGAGCTCCAAAAAAGACATATCCTCATCAGGGATGTGAGAGTTCAAGGTGTAGTAGTCACAAATATATTAAAATCAGTGGTAATGGAGAAAGCTATAGGTGAACCCAAAGCATAGCATTTTTACAAGGTCTATTTTGAAAGTGAATGGCAAGATACACCAATTTATCTCCTTGATAATTGAGGCTATGGTCATACTATAGAGGGACTTGCAATCATCATGAATGGAAATAGTACTCTAGTAATAGAGCCTTTTTGTAAGGGAATCATCAAAAAGTATGGAAATATTAGATTAGAGATTGGATATGTTCCAATACACACAGATTTGACAACTAAGGTTGCAGATGTAGTGCAGCTATCAATATTTAACAATCGGTTCATGGGGATTGCAAAATAGATGGGTAGGATACTTCAAAGAACATCCATTTCCACAAACATCAAGGAGCGTCTTGATTTTTCATGTGCTATATTCAGTCCTGATGGGGGCCTTGTGGCCAATGCACCTCATGTGCCTGTTCACTTAGGAGCAATGTCTAGCACCGTCCAGTGGCAGCAGAAATACTGGGGTGAAAATATGAGAGAAGGAGATGTCTTGGTGACCAATCATCCATGTGCAGGGGGAAGCCATTTTCCTGATATAACTATCATAACACCAATTTTCTGAGAGGGAAAACTCATATTTTTTGTAGCAAGTAGGGGTCACCATGCAAAAATTGGTGGAATAACCCCTGGTAGTATGCCCCCTTTTTCAAAAGTGATATGGGAAGAGGGAGCTAGGATTAAGGCTTTTAAATTAGTAGAGTAGGGGAGATTTCAAGAAGAGGGAATCATCAAACTACTTCAGGGGCAGGTGTGTGATGAACATGGACAACACACTGATGGAGTTCTTGGAGTGATCCTAGGGACTCAAAGACTTGATGATAACCTCTCTGACCTTAGAGCACAAGTTGTTGCGAATCAGCGTGGTATTGTTCTTATAGGAGAGCTTATTGAATAGTATAGTTTAGGTATAGTATAGGCTTACATGATGCATGTGTAGACAAATGCAGAGGCTACTGTGAGGGAAATGCTAAAATCAATTGTTGCTCAAACTGCCAAGCAATCACATTTAGAAAAGAAGGGATCATTTATTACTTTAGAAGCATAAGACTACATGGATGATGGATTGCTAATACATTTGAAGCTTACTATTGATGAAAGCAAGGGAGAAGCATATTTTGACTTTGAAGGAACTAGTACAGAGGTATATGGAAACTGGAATGCTCCTGAGGCAGTGACAATGGCTGCAGTTATATATTGTCTGCGATGGCTTGTGGATGTTCATATACCTCTTAATCAAGGTTGTCTTGCACCTGTCGCAATTCACATTCCATTAGGTTCTCTGCTTTCCCCAAGTGAGAAAGTTGTTGTGGTGGGTGGCAATGTACTTACATCACAGTGTGTGACTGATGTTGTTCTAACTGCATTTCAAGCATGTGCTTGTTCACAAGGTTGCATGAACAATCTTACATTTGGTTATAAGACATTTGGTTATTATGAAACCATAGAGGGCAGATGTGGTGTTGGGCCATGATGGAATGGAACCAGTGGAGTGCAATACCATATGACCAACACATGCATTACAGATCCTGAGATTCTGGAGCAGCGATATCATGTGCTTCTACACAGATTTGGGCTTAGAGAGAACAGTGGCTAGTACAAAGGAGGGGATGGTATTGTTCGTGAGATAGAATATCGTCATCCTATAACTGTCAGTAATCTATCAGAAAGATGAGTACATGCACCCAAAGGATTAATGGGTGGCATGGATGGAGCTTGTGGATAAAATTTTCTCATCATAAGGGATGGACACCGAGTTTATCTTGGGGGAAAGAACACTGTAGATGTACAACCTAGGGAGATCCTTCATATTTTAACCCCATGAGGTGGTGGATGGGGCTATTCCTCTTGATTCACATTTATAAATTGTAATGTTTTGCATTATTTTGTCAGCAGAAACCTGAATTTTTTCATATACATCTCGCAGTAACATAAACACTATCAATGAAAACTAGCACATGATAATAAGTAAATGGGAAAATGGGAGCAAGGCTTCCACATATCAATTTTCAAAAGGCCCAGCATCAAGTTGGTTTTCCTGTTCTCAGCCCACTTCTGGTATCTCTCTCTGCATTATTGGATTAAGTGCAGATGTATATTCATCTATAGCACAGATCAGTATTTAAAGTGAATGTTTAACAAAGAACAATGATTTTAGGTCTGTAGTATAAGAATTTATATGTTATGATATTCTATAGTAATTTTATTGCCTAAAAAAAGAAAGATCCAAAGTAACTAGAAAGAGCAAGTTTGTTGCTTTCATATCAGGTTGATTTTACAATGCTTACTTTTCTATTCTTTCCAAGTCATAACCTAAGAGGTCAAAGACAACTATTCCTCCAAAACTAAAAAGAAAAGCAGTATAGGATGTGGAGCCTTCATATTTCCAAATGGTTGAGAATGATTAATGTAAATCTTCTTGAGATAATATCAGAAAATATTAAATAAAGAGTCTTCAAGGATGGTGATAATAAGGCTTCCTTAAAAGCTGAAAACAAACAACCTAAGAATTTTATAGCCCATCTCTTTCAGCCCGTACCAAGCTCCACAAGTTTTTTACTGCAGGTTTTGCATTCCATAGATCAACAAAACCTAATGGACCAGCTAGTTGCACATAAAGAGTGTGGAGTGATAAAATTTGTCAACTATGATTGCATGTGCTAGATAGGTTGTATACTTTATTGACCAGGGCAAAGCTTGTGAGGCATGACATTTCAGAATTTCAATGTGGCATGATTAGTAGTATTTCCACCTACAAGGGCTTCATAGAAAAAGTGTGACTTGCTCTTACTCTTGGACCCTTGAAAATAATTGAGATGGGCATGGTAGCAAGTGCTAGAGAGAACCAAATATTCACTTGGTCAAAGCAGTCTAGTTTCTAGTTCAACTTCTTGAACATGATGAGGTATAGGATGAATTCCAAATATTGGTAAAGGAAACACTTGGAAGAGCTTAGCACAATGAAAATATAGATAAACTTTCCACTGTTGGCCCAAATGTCTTGGATGTAGATGAAGTGACCAATATTAAGACATACATTACAAAGAGTGGCTTCATTTTAGATGTTTCAGTTATTCAGATGGATTCAATGCCACTACCCGATAGATCACAGGTCTAGACCTTCATTGACATCTTTCAGAGGGTACAATATACAAAGGATGTTGCTACTATTGCTGCTGCTGCACCAAGCCTATCAGGTGGGGTTACAAAGTAGCTATTTTTATCTATCTCTATTTATAGATTGCTTTTATTTTCTAATGCATCTAGTATGGTGCGGCCATTTTGAGAGAATCTTCTAGAAGATTTATTCAAAGACATCATATTTTTAGAGGACCTACTAGAGAAGGCTTAGCCATAGATGCTTAATAATTTTAACAAAAAATCTATTTCATGACTTCTGATTACAGTTGATATATTTGAGGATAACTGTATGTTTTCAGCTTATTTTGATAGAAAGCAAATTATTTTTAGTGTAGAAATTGCAATGTGCTTTTTATTTATTTTGAATATGACACATGAAAAAAGCTTGTAAAACTTATAAATATTTTCAATAGACTTTGGTATGCCTACTTCCTTCTAAAGTTGTTCAAAGTTTCCATGTGAGATTTGTATGTATGTGTTGTTTAGATAAATTGAATTGCTTTTCCTGAATTCACAAATTTGTATTACATGTTTCCTTGAAGTCAGTGATCGTAGCTTTCTACACAATTCCTTGGTTCAATTTATCAAAGTTTGTGTGCCTCTAATTGAATGCAATCTTTGTGTTGTACTTATGCTTTTTAGTGTTTGTCTTTAGCTAAAAAGTGTAAGCATAGCTAGGAAAATTAGTATGTTGTTCCAGCTGCTAGGGATTGTGATTTAACACAAATTGATGGTTAAAATCCAAGGGTTTCTCCATATTTTGCAAATGTTTTCAAAACCCAAGAAAGAATTTCTCAACTTA